>CM041013.1:2519482-2810014 GCA_022984855.1 Dimocarpus longan | reverse complement strand
TAATAATAATATGAAAACATGTGTACGACACTACAACTGGAATTTTTAGGGTAGTATCTAGAAACCTACTATTAACATCTAGACAGACATAGCTTGTTGCACTTCTCTGTTGTTAGAAGTTGCTAAATGTGGTTTCATTGTGCAAACCCCAGATGGCTCTTTCCTCGTGACTTTACAATTTAACTTGTTTCACTATGGTAAAGTAAAATAAAATGCTGACTGATGAAGGAGGAAGAAAACAGCTAACATCATCTTTGGGAAAATAGAGAGTTGTATTGATTTAATTATTTTATGGCAGACCAAAACTGCTGAAAATAGACAATAACAACCTAAACAGTTGGTGTCTACTATTTTGCGTTAGGAATTGCATCGCTGTGGTTCCTTGCAAAAGAGTGTATTCGGTCCTCCTATCAAAATATTAGAATCTAAAGCGAATGGATCCAACGGCTTTGATGCAATTGTGAGGAATGGTATGCCACTATAATTTTCAACTACCATATGGTCCACTCGAAAAGGTAGGTGAGAGGACAGTTTCTAACATGTAGGGATATTGTTGTAGAATATTCATCATAATTAAGCATTAGAAATTTCTTTGAAGTTGTTGGGAAGATATACATGGAAACTGTAAGAAGTTCATAGAAATGTTGCTTTATATATATATATATATATTTTATAAATTAGAAAAAAAAAAAAGTGAAAACATATGTACTGCGTTGTAGCTGGACATTATGTTGCTTTATATTTTTCCACGCACTGTTACTATGCAACATTTTTTTTCTCTTTGCTTTTATCAGTGAAAGTTACTGGTCACAAACACAACCAATGATGTCTCAAAATATTTCCTATTGCTCTTTTCGTAAATCAATTTTCTATCTCTAAAACTTAAAGGTGGACGTAATTATTGCTATAATAAATATCAGTTAATTTTTCAAAAAAAAAAAATCAATTAATCATACAAAATCATGTTGGTTTAAAAAATTCATTTAGTTCTTCTATGAAAATTTTAAATTTTCATAATTTTATAAAATTTTTATATTTCCTCATATTTTTGTGATTGATTTTAAAAATTCTTATGATTTTGTAATGGTTTTATATTTACAAATCTTTCATAATTTTGTATGGTCTCAAAACCATCAAAAATTAAATCTATTATTAATTATTATTGTTATTATTATGTTGAAAACATTGTTCATTTGGGGTCGATGTCGGCCACACGATTTATTTCTCTTCGTCCATTTTGTTAAAGTGTTTGATATAATTTATAATATTATAAATTAAAGACCAAGTTAATAATTCTGATTTTTATTTGAAATTAATATATACATATTTGAATACATTTAAAAATTCACTTATTTAATTCATATAATATAACTAAGTAATTTAATAGCGACGTAACCAGGATTCTTACCCAAGGTGGGTAAGAATAATTTTTTTAAATAAACTCCAACGGTATGAAACATTTTGTAAAATTAAAAATAAACAATATAGGTATACTTAGATAAAGGAGATATAATAATTTTCACCCCTCAAAATTCATATTGTAGATAATAGGTCAAAATCATTTTCGTCTCTAAGTTTCAAAAAATGATCAAATTTTTAACTATATTTTGAAAAATGACATAATCAACCCTAATGTTTTGAAAAAATGTCAAATTAATCTCTCACATCAGTCAATTAATGGTCAAACATAACTGAGAGTGATAAAAGACCTTTTTACCCCTCACTTTAGTACAACGCATACAATGACTATTTTATTCTTAATAAAAATAAAAATTACAATTAGTTAAAAATTAATAAAATTAAATTAAAATTAAACCTCAAATAAAATGAATTTAAAAGTTGAAAAAAAAAAAAGACCTTTAACCCTGAATGTTCATCTTCAATTCAATCACCACATCAATCTTCTATCTTTACTAAAAAAAACACCCATAACATTAACCTAATCTCTCATCCATCACCACTTCAATAAAAAAATTCAATTGAAAACCAAAATAACATCAAGAAAAATTTCACAAATAAAACAAATCTTCACAATATTTAAAAAATTAAAATTAAAATAATATTTAAAAAAAAATTTGGTTAATCACTAAATTGGTGCGATTCGATAAGGTTCCATCACAAGATGAACTTGTTAGGTGGAAATGATGAAAGTGCAGTGCAAAGTAACATCTGGGTGTTCTTCACAGAGGTTATATGGGTCGGAGAAGAAGGAGGAGAGCATAGTTTATTAGCAATGGCACGGTGGTTGGATGGGTAGTGGGTGAGAACGATGTGGTTTGAAGAGAGGAGGGCTTGGCAAGGAATTTGTAACACCCTCTCCCGAGGATGTTACTATTTCCATGTTCAGAGTGAAGAAATGTTGAAGTATGCCCATTTGGAAAAAAATAAAATTTTTTTTTAAGTATTTAGAAGTGAAAATAAGTGAAAATTTAAAGTTTGTAAAATTTTGAAAGTTTATAAAAATAAGTGAAAATTATAAAATTTGAGAGGTTTAATAGAAATTTGTTAGATATTTTGAGAGAAATCTCAAGAATTGTGGCATTTTTGTAATTTTGAGGAATAATGAGCTAAGTCCGCGTTTATAAATTGGCGGGTGTGGTGTCGGTAAAAGAGGGGAGCAAAAGGAGAGAGAATGGTAGAGCAGAGAGAAAGAGAGAAGAGTAACGTGAGAGATGGAAAGAAGAAGAAAGAAAGAGAGAGAGAGAGAGAGAGAGAGCTAGCTTGCTGTCAAGGGGGGAGACGTCGTCGCCATTCTAAGCTGCAATCTTTTTATGTCTGAAGAGGGGATCCAATTAAGGTGAAGAGCAGATCAGATAGCAACCAAATCGGATCTAAGCTGGAGAGTGGTAGCGAGCGAGCTGAAGAGCAAGGGGAAGGCACAAACAAGGGTGGTAAGTGAAGCAGTTAAGATTTAAGTTATTTTGTGTTGTTGGTAATGTTGGATTTATGTTGGTCATGTGACCTATGAGGTCGCAACGTGGCAAGTTTGGGAATTAGTGTTGAATTGTTGAATTTATATTTGTTATGTTCGAGCTATTATGATTGTTGGTCTGGTGTGTGTGTGTAAGTAAGTGCTTGGAAGTATAAGTAAAATCTAGTTTGAGGTCAGTGTTAGTTTTGAGTAGGTAAGATCGCGATAGAGCTCGCTAGTTGAGAGCTGACTGTCTATCTATATCTCTCTTCAGCACTAGCCGAGTTGGCCTGGGCGCGAGCTCGCAAGTAGCGAGCAGAGCTGATTCCCAGCTCACCAGACTGTCTGTCCAAGTAGGACAAGGATGATAACTCGTAAGGACGAGCTAGTTTTAGGTAAAAACTGAGATGTGTGAGCTAGGCAGAGTCGAGGATGATGAGTTGGTTTACAAAGCAGCTCTTTGGAAAAAAATGTGCTGTGCGAGCACACGAGGAGAGAAGGTACTCTTTGTAACACCTCTCCCGAGGATGTTACTGTTCCTGAGCTCAGGAGTGAAGATTTTTGCTTAAGTGCCCTTTTGGAAAAGGATAAAATTGGCTTTTTAAGTAATTAAGTGAAAAAGGGAAATGTAAAAGTTTGAAAGTTTATGGCTATAAGTGGGATTTTTAAAAGTTGAGAGGCTAAATGGAAATTCGCCAGATATTTTAAAAAGAAAGCTTTAGAAGCAGTGGCATTCTCGTAATTTTGGAGAACAGTAGATGAAGTCGCGCCTATATATAAGTGTGTGTCGGTGGCTGTGAAGATAGAGAAAAGAAAGAGAAGGAAGAAAGAGAGAAAGAGAGAGGAAGCGTGAGAGAGAGTGTTGCAGCGAGCGAGCTCGATGCGAAGGGAGCAGTGTTGTCACCGTTCAGTTGCAGTCCTGCCATGTCTAACATGGAGATCAAGCTGTGGTGGAGCAGATCTTGTGGATGCAAGTCAGAGTTCAGCTAAAGAAGAGCAGATTTAGCAAGCTAAGTTAAGCAAAAGGCTAAAGCTTGTCAGGTGAGTGATTATGTTAAGGTTTTAAGTTATTTTGTTGTTTGTTGGTTATGTTGAGGTTGTGTAAGCGAGCTGGTGTTTTTATTGGCTTTTGTGTGTTATCTGAGTTAAGTTGGATGTATGTTGCAGTATGAGTAATTCTGGTTTTAAGTTTAGTGTTGGTTTTAAGCTCGTGTTTGAGCTCACTCGTTAAGGGAGTTGGGTTCTATTTATAGCTTTCTTCAGTGTTAGGCTTGTGGGCCTAGGTGCGAGCTCGCTGGAGGTGAGTAGAGGTTGATCCCCAGCCCTTTGGATTGCCTGTCTGATCCAGACTAAGGTAGGAGCTCGTATGGGTGAGCACGTTTGAGGTGCTGGTAGTGGTGAATGAGCTGAGCAGTGTTAAGGAGGTTGAGCTAGCTTTTTGGGTAGTCCGTTCTGAGTCAGATCGTTAAGTAGAGGGAAGGTACCCTTATCTTATGATGGTGTTGGGTGGTGAGGAGGAGCTCGCGTAGCAAGGCAAGAGTAACTTACGTAAGAGATCGTTTAGGTGCTCGTGAGGGTGCTCGCGCAGTGGTTCTGGAGAGTGAGCTAGAGCTCATTGGAGGTGGAGTTGAGCGAGGAGGTGGATCACTGGAGTTGTGCTAAGTGTAGGATGGTGTTTAAGTCTATAGTAGAGCTTGTAGCGAGCTTGAAGTTATGGGTCGCGTAGCAGCTCGTGTAGAGTCAATTCTGGTAGTGCAACTTGTCAGCTAAGTGTAGTCTTTTGGTGGTTAAGTGTAGGAGATCGTTGAGTAGCAGTTGTAGCAGCAGCAGGAGGTTGAGGAGCTCGCTACTGTGGGGAGCTCACGAGTTAGGGGTTGGTTTTCTGAAGATTGTTGGAAAGTAAGCAGTGAGTGTGCTTTTTCACGAAATGCATTGTTGTTTAAACATTTTTCTATGTTTATATGTTTATATGAAAAGACTTTATGTGTTATATGAAAAGAAATACTTTGTTTTATGGTATGCTCAATGTTTTACGATATGATATGATAAGAAAATCAATCATGTTATGATATAGCCCGAGCATAGATAGCGTGACCTTTTACATGTTGACCTGGTCGGTATACCCCACGGTGTATGACATTATATATGGGAGGGCTAGTCCGACCGACTTATGGGGGCTTAAGTCTGTCAGAGTTTATCGCCCTCTGCATTAGTGGGGTATTTCTCGATGCACGGTGAGCGATGATATTTTCATCACGCGTGTATCCGAGATATCTTTGTACGTTATGTTATGGTGAGTGATGCTAACCTATACGCCACCTAACCCACCACTGAGGGGAGATGGTCTGACCGCTTATGTGGTTTCTACGTTTGCTCATAGGATATGATACGATAGCATAACTATGAAAATATGATTTTTGAAAGAAATGATTTACTTTAATACGTGAATTATTTTCAGAAAAAGGTTTTTCAGATGAAAAATACGAATTTTACGAAAACACTTGAGAATTTAAAAATGTTTTTAAATGATTTTGTTAGGAAATCTTTATGTTATAAATATAGCACTCACTGAGCTTCTAGCTTATATAAGTTTTCTGTTTTGTGTTTAAAATCCTCCTTAGGTGCAAGTACAGGTGATCCCGGGTACTAGTGCGTGCCATCAAGTTAAGGTGGGTCTCGACAGTCGACGCATGCATGCATTTTTATATGTTAGCAAATTTATTTGCATATGATTTTTTAGATTTATGTTCTGGCATTATGATTTTCACATATGTGCAATTGACATGTTTTCTATATGAATATGTATATGAGTATGTTTATGCTGTATGATAATACGATACGATCCAGATTATATTATGCCGGTTCACTTTATGAACTCTTTTGAACCTTTGTAGATGGTTTTAGAAGGGTCTCATTGGGTGCCCAATAGGGCCATCGGATGTGTAAGTAGGGGTCCGGGGCCAATCCTGACACTCTTAACCCGAGGAGAGTTAAGTGTAGAAAGAGCTCGTCTAGGCTAAAGCTGAGATGAGCTTAAGGCTACCAGCTCGTTGAGTAAGGTAAGGTAAGCTAAGCGAGCTAGTTGAGTTAAGGAAGGCCCTCTGTTCGGGCCAAGCTGAGGTAAGAGCTTGCATTAGTGCTCTCACAGTAGAGTTATAGGCTAGCTAGAGCTCACACAGGTGGGTAGGATGTGAGTTGATGCTCACTGGATTAGAGTTGAGTGTGAGATAGTGCTCGCTTGGGTTGAGCTGGTAGTTAAGTTGGAGGCTAGATGGAGCTCGCAACTCGAGCTGGGCAAGGTAGTCCAGCAGTAGCTCGAGTTGTTTAGAGGAGAGTAAGAGCTGGTTTTGGTGTAGTAGCCTGCAAGCTAAATGAAGTCTTTTGTGGCTAAGTGTAGGAGCAACAGCAGCAGCAACAAGTCAAGAGGAGGTCGTTAGGCAGCGAACTGGGGGAGCTCGCGAGGCAGAAGCGACAGTGAGCAAGTTGTGAGTTTGTCCTCTCGTTTATGAAATGTTTTCAATTTATCAAGCAAAGTAATGTTTAATACAATGATTTTATTTTAGTTATTAAATAGTTTTACACTTTAGCATTTAATTAAATAGTTTATTTATAAATTTCTTTATATGCTATGTTATATTTTAGTATGAAAAAGTAAAAAAAAATTAATTTATAGCCAGAGCACAGATAGCATGACCTTATAGCTTTAGACCCGACCGGTATATCCCACAGTGTATGGCATAGTATTGGGAGGGCTAGTCCAACTAACTTCAGGGAATTGAGTTTGTCAGAGTCAGTCGCCCTCTATATTTGTGGCGTATTTCTCGACGCACAGTGAGCGATGATAGTTCCGCCACGCGTGTATACGAGATGTCTTAGTAGCTTGTCACGGTAAGCAATGCTAGCATTTGCGCCACGTGACCCCCCACACTGAGCGGAGATGGTCCGAACGTCTTTGTGGTTTTAACTTGCTCGATGGTTCAGTTATAACTTTTATAAAGTCAGCATATTTTGAAAGCAAGTTTTGAGAAAGAAAAATATTTTAGAAATAAAAATGCATTTTAAAGTAAACATTTTTGAAACATATTTTTGGGAGGTAAAGTTTTAATAAAAGCATCGCACTCACTGGGCTTTTAGCTCATTTCAGTTTTGTGTTTTATGTTTAAAATCTTCCCCAGGTGCAAATGATTGCAGCTACTAGAATGCGTCGTGCAGACTAGGTGGGTTCCGACCATCGACGTAGCATATTCATTTTTATCAAATAGCAATTAAATTTTATCATGATTTTCAGATTTATGCACAGATGTGATAGCACTTATTTATGCATAGTTGCATGTTTCAAATACTTATATATTTATGTTTTATGATAATAATTTCAGGCTCAGATTCAGAGATAGTTAGTAGCTATGGGTTCGCTCCATAATGTCCTTTTGGGCCTTAGTAGATAAGCTTCAAAAGGGTCTCGTGGGATGCTCGGTAGGATCATTGGATTCATTAGTAGGAGTCTGGGACGGGTCCTGTTAGTTTGATATCAGAGTCGAAGTTTGAAACATAATTTTTAAGATAAAGTTAGAAAATGTTTAAAAGAGTAGTTTAGCAAAGTTTTTTCTAGTAGTTACATAATTTTACAGATTTGTGTATTATCTCATGCATTACATGATTTTTATACATTGATTAGAATAATGCGTCGTCGAGGTCGACCATATTCTAGAAGAGCGGTGACTAAGGTACCCGCACATGGAGAGAGACTCATTGACAAGTCTCGCGACCTACAGAGCTTATAGGTAGGAATGTAGATGTAGAGCAACTAGACAAAGTTTTAGTAGCGACGTTTCATCAGCCGCGAGAGTCAAGAGGCTCTATTGAGCGTGCTCAGAAATTGGGCGCTAGATCGTTCGATGGGACCAGAGAACCAGAGAGCACTCTATCATGGTTAGAGGCTAGCGAGGAAATCTTCCAAGTGATGGGTTGCTCAAAAGATCAGATGGTAGCATTCATCATCTTCCTATTAAAAGAGAGAGCTAAAGATTGGTGGAAAGCACTGCAAAGACGACATCCAACAGGAGTACCTTGAGCGCTATTCAAGCAAAAGTTCTTAAGCAAGTTCTGCCCAAAGAACTATTAGGATGCAAAGATAGAAGAATTCTTTCGGCAAGAGCAAGGAAATCTTTTCTTAGTTGATTATAAAAGAAATTTTCAAAGCTTGTCCGCATGGTGCCGTTCATAACGGATAATGAAGAGCAAAAGACCAAGAGGTTTGCAGTTGGCTTGAACTAGAGGATTCGAGCCTACGTTGGCTCAACAATCCATACGCAGCATGGCGAGCTAGTAAAGACCGCGATCAGAGTGGAAAGAGGCCTAGAGCCCAACCCTAGACCTAGACAGCAAACTCAGAAGCGTGGATGGACTAGAGATTCTTCAGGAGGTCCCAGTAAGTTTACCCGAAGTGGAGAGTCATCAACTGAATCAGGTAGCTGGAGATCCAGCCAGGGGTCGTATTCGACTCAGAACTTCGTTAAGCAATCAGTCAGATCCGGAAGCAGTAATGAGAGCTAGAAGAATTGGCCTGAATGCTAAAGGTGTGGAAAGAGACACCCGGATGAGTGTCGTAGAGGTAGCACCGGTTGTTTCAGATGCGAACGAGAAGGTCATCTCATAAAGAATTGTCCGTTGGCAACCTCAGCTTTCTAACCAGAGATAAGGGCTGCAGTACCAGGGCCATCTAGTGGAGACTAAAAACCAAAGCAGAGGAGTTCCCCAGCTAGAGGAGCTGCTAGTTCGGGCCAGTATAGCAAAGATAGCAGAGCATCAGGCAAGGGTGTTCCATCCAGAGGTCAGCCAGGGAGGCCCTTCGTTCAATCTCGAGTCTTCGCGATTAATCAGTAAGAGGCCAATACCGCCCTAGAGGCCGATTCCAAACGAGATGCTTGAGATACCTTGGGGATATCTTTATCTTGTAAAATTTGTGCTCCACCAAAGTGCTTTTATGTCAGAAGCCTTTTTCCTTAATAGTTCAATTAATCGATTCATTTTCCATCTTTGATTATGTATTGTATTACTGCTTAAATGTAGTTCTTTATTGTTCGGTTGGGTTGTTTGTTCTCATGATCAATTGGGTTTGCCATTGATCCCTTGCCCAACACAGTTTGAAACTTTGATTACAACACTAATAATTGTTATTATTTTATGTTATTTCTCACAAGTGTTGTTCTGCTATTCAGTATTGCTACTTTGTTAATTGATACAATATGAGACTTTACTACCTTTGTTGCTCAAGATAATTTTCTTTATGGATTCTTTGGTGAATATTTTAACTATCCGTCTTTCTCTTCTAGTATTGATTATATTTGAACATCAAGTAATATTGCTTTCAGAATTCCAATCCACTTCAATGGCTTTTTGATCGAGTGTTTATCTTTGATCTAAATTGCTTCAGTGCCTTTATTTATATTACCTTATAGCGAATGAGACTTCTTTCATTGAGCAAGCTTTGTAACCTTCCCAGTTATAGATTTCCCTAAAAGTTGATCAAGATGTTGCGGTCGTGGCCATACCAGCATTAGTGTACCAAATTTCATCAAGGCACCAAAGTAAAAGAAGTAGTGTAGGAGCATGAAGATCAGATGTAATGTAGAATCCTCTGTCTTTTCAGTACAGTATGTTACTATTTTGGTAACGAGGACGAAATTTTTGTAAGGGGGAAAGAATTGTAACATCCTTTCCCGAGGATGTTACGATTTTTATGTTCAAAGTGAAGAAATGTTCAAATATGCCCCTTTGAAAAGAAATAAAAGGATTTTCAAGTATTTAGAAGTGAAAATAGGTGAAAATTTAAAGTTTATAAAATTTTGAAAGTTTATGGAAATAAGTGAAAATTATAAAAGTTAAGAGGCTTAAGAGAAAATTTTCAAATATTTTGAGAGAAATCTCTAGAATATGTGGCATTTTCATAGTTTTGAGGAACAGTGAGCTGGGTCCGCGTCTATAAATAGGCGGGTGTGGTGTCGATAAAAGAGGGGAGCAGAAGGAGAGAGAAAGGTAGAGTAGAAAGAAAGAGAGAAGAGTAGCGTGAGAGATAGAGAGAAGGAGAGAGAGAGAGAGAGAGAGAGAGAGTTAGCTCGTTGTTAAGAAAGGAGGGGCTGTCCCCGTTCCAAGCTACAGTCCTGCCATGTTTGAAGATAGGATCAAGCTGAGGTGAAAAGTAGATTAGATAGCAACTAAGTCAGATCTAAACTGGAGAGTAGAAGCGAGCAAGCTGAAGAGCAAGGGAAAAGCAGAAGCAAGTGTGGTAAGTGAAGCAATTAAGATTTAAGTTATTTTATGTTGCTGGTAATGTTGGATTTGTGTTGGTCGTGTGACCTGTGAGGTCGCGACCTAGCTAGTTTGGGAGTTAGTGTTGAATTGTTGAATTTATATTTGTTATGTTCAAGCTGTTATGATTGTTGGTCTGGTGTTTGTGTAAGTTAGAGCTTGAAAGTATAAGCAAAATTTGGTTTGAGGTCAGTGTTAGTTTTGAGTAGGTGAGATTGCGATAGAGCTCGCTAGTAAGAGCTGGTTGTCTGTTTGTAGCTCTCTTTAGTGCTGACCAAGTTGGCCTGAGCGCGAGCTCACGGGTAGCGAGCAGAGCCGATTCCTAGCTCACCAGACTACCTGTCTGAGTAGGATCGGGGCAATAACTCATAAGGACGAGCTAGTTTTAGGTTAAAGCTGAGGTGTGTGAGCTGGGTAGAGTTGAGGATGATGAGCTAGGTTATGAGCAACAACTCTTTAGAAAGAATGTATTTAGTGAGGTCGTAGAGAGAGAAGGTACTCTCGACCCAAAGAGAGTTAAGTGTAGAAAGAGTTAGTCTAGGCTGAAGCAAGGATGAGGTTAAGGCTAGCAAGTTGTTGAGTAAGGTAAGCTAAGCGAGCTGGTTGAGTTAAGGAAGGCCCTCTGTCCGGGCCAAGCTTAGGTAAGAGCTCACACCGGTGCTTGCATAGTAGAGCTGAAGTTGAGCTAGAGCTCGCGTAGATGGGTAGGATGTGAGTTGATGCTCACTAGATTAAAGTTGAGTGCGAGATGGTGCTCGTTTAGGTTAAGCTGGTAATAAAGCTGGAGGCTAGATAGAGCTCGCAGCTCAAGCTGGGTGAGGTAGTCCAGCAGCAGCTCGAGTTTGTTTAGAGGAGAGTAAGAGCTGGTTTGGTGTAGTAGCCTACAAGCTAAGTGAAGTCTTTTGGGGCTAAATATAGGGCAGCAGCAGCAACAGCAAATCAAAAGGAGGTTGTTGGGTAGCTAGTTGGGGAAGCTCGCGAGGCAAGAGTGGCAGTGGCAAGTTTGGAGTGTGTTCTCTAGTTTATGAAATGTTTTTCAGTTTATCAAACAAAGTAATGTTTAATACAAAGATTTTATTTTAGTTATTAAACGGTTTTACATTTTTAGCATTTAATTAAATAGTTTATTTATAAATTTCTTTATATGCTATGTTATATTTTAGTATGAAAAAGAAAAACAGATTTAATTTTTAGTCAAAGCATAGATAGCATGACTTTATAGTTTTAGACCCGATCGGTACACCCCACAATGTATGACATAGTATTGGGAGGGCTAGTCCAACTAACTTCAGAGGATTGAGTTTGTCAGAGTCAATCGCCCTCTATATTTATGGGGTATTTCTTGACGCACGATGAGTAATGATAATTTCGTCATGCGTGTATACGAGATATCTTAGTAGCTTGTTATGGTGAGCAATGCTAGCCTTTACGCCACATGACCCCGCACACTCAGCGGAGATGGTCCAACCGCCTTTGTGGTTTTTGCTTGCTTGATGGTTCAATTATAACTTTTATAAAGTTAGCATATTTTGAAAGCAAGTTTTGAGAAAGAAAAATATTTTAGAAATGAAAAGGTATTTTAAAGAAAGCATTTTCAAAACATAGTTTTGGGAGGTAAAGTTTTAATAAAAGCATCGCACTCACTAGGCTTTTATCTCATTTTAGTTTTGTGCTTTATGTTTAAAATCCTCCCCAGGTGCAGGTGCAGGTGATTCCAAGTACCTGAGCACCTCGCACAGACTAGATGGGTCCTTACCGTCGACGCAGTATATTCATTTTTATCAGATAACAATTAAATTTTAGGGGAAATTTTAATCTAATCCCTAACGTTTGGTGAAATATTACTTTTTTACTAACGTTTGCATTTCGAATTCCCATCATCCCTAACATTTCGAAAATGCATCAATTTAGTCATTCTGTTAGTCAAATGTTAGTCAACGAGGGTTAATTTGGTCATTTTAATTTGAATATATTTATATAATTTTAATAAGTATATTTAATATAAAAAAAATTTTAAGTTTAAAAAAAAAAAAAAAAAAAAAGAGCCTCTATGCCCATGGAGACCTCCTCCCATCGCCGGCCGGAGACCAGGTCTCCGGCCTGGTCTCGCTGGAGACCAGATTGGTCTCCAGCTCGCTGGAGACCTGGTGCTGGTCTCCAGCCACTAGAGACCTGGTGCTGGTCTCCAACCACTGGAGACCAGTCTAGTCTCCAGCCCGCTGGAGACCAGAACTGGTCTGTTTTGGTCTCCAGCGGCTGGAGACCAGTTTGCTGAGACTGGAGACCAGAAACTCTGGTCTCCAGCCCAGTTACTGGAGACCAGAAACTGGTCTCAGTGGGGCTGGAGATTGGAGACCAGAATCTTCTGGTCTCCAACCCAGTTTCTGGACTTCCGGCCTGGTCTCGCTGGAGACCTGGGCTGGAGACTCCATTGGCTGGTTTTCAGCCCGCTGGAGACCAGAATTGGTATGTTCTGGTTTTCAACGGCTGGAGACCAGAACTGGTCTGTTTGCTGGAGACCAGTTTGCTAGTCTCCAGCCTCTCCAGCCCAGTTGTTGAAGACCAGAAACTGGTCTCCAGCAGGGCTGGAGATTGGAGATCAGAAACTTCTGGTCTCCAACCCAGTTTCTGGACTTCAGCGACCAGGAAGGCTCCAGCCTCTGGTTTCCATCGCCGGAGACCAGATCTGGTCTTCGGCGATGGAGACCAAACGGTTTTTTTTTTTTTTTTTTTTTTTTAATTTATATAAACTTTTTTTATTTTTTAATTTGGATAAACTTTTTTTTTTTTTTAATTTGGAAGATGTTTAGTTTGATGTTAAATATTTAATTTGGATGACGTTGATTTGATGAAAATAATGGAAATGATGATTTTGATGAATGTAGAAGAAAAAATTGAAGATGAGGAAGATGAAGAATAATTTTTTTTATTATTTTATATTAAAAATATTATTTTTTTAATCAAAATATTTATTAACAATAAATTAAATTAAAAATTTTGATTTAATAATATGTCACAATTTGATTGGAATGTGGTCAATGGTAATTTTGTAATAATAGGGATGGTTATTTTGTAATTATTAATTTTTAAAATGGTAATTACGTCATTTTAACTATTTTAAATTATATCAGGGATAAATTCGTCTTTTTATCTCGTTTAGTTAGTTTGACTGTTATCTTTTTGGTCAGAGGGACTAAATTGATGCATTTTCGAAACGTTAGGGATGATGGGAATTCGAAATGCAAACATTAGTAAAAAAGTAATATTTCACCAAACGTTAGGGATTCGATTAAAATTTTCCCTTAAATTTTATCATGATTTTCATATTTATGCATATATGTGATAGCACTTATTTATACATAGTTGCATGTTTCAAATACTTATATATTTATGTTTTATGATAGTAATTTTCAGGCTCAAATTCAAAGATAGTAGCTATGAGTTCGCTTCATGATGTCCTTTTGGGCCTTAATAGATGGGCTTCAAAAGGATCTTGTAGGATGCCTGACAGAGCCGCTGGATTCATTAGTAGGAGTCTGGGGCAGGTCCTATCATTAAGATACCAATATTAAACCATATATAAAATTCTTGGAATATATGTATAAATTTTCTTTTTAAAAATATAATTAAATCTTGAGGTGGCTTATTGATAAGCTTCTTATACTCTTACACTTTACTATGGTTAATTTAAGTCATATTCACATTCTCAAATTTTAAATTATAATTTAAAAAAATATATCTAAATATTTTTATCATAATACTTTTTTGTTTTGCAAAAATTCAGCTCGGCTGCAACCTTTTCCAATTACTTGTGAACGCCAGGGCCTCGCTCCTGTAAAACGGTTATTTGATTGGACGTAAATAAACCAAAAATATAAAAAAAAAAAATTAACTTTTGTTATAAGTATATAAGTTAATACAAAAATTTTGTTTTGTCTTTTAATTTATATTTTAATGTTTTATGGTTAGTTGAGATTGAATTACTTCATATAAATAAGAGAGTAAACTGATAAGGACCAAAAGTCTTCGTGAAATTTTTAAAGTTAGGTTTATGTCTTTGTCTTTAAATATAAGATAACAAGAAGATTACAACTGCAATATAAAAAACTTTGGCATAGAAGTACGTGATTAAACTATTAAAATTCTAAACATGGCAGTGCATCATGGATTAATAACACTAATCTGCAACTTAATTAATCATGAGAACAGTTCTAGTGGTGGTGGTTGTAAGAGAGTGAAATGAAAGCAAATATGAAGACTCAAATGATTTCAGAAGCAATTATTTAAGCTAATCACCAACTTTAATAAAGTATGGTCAATTTAATTATATATTTCTACAATTTAAATAAACCTTAATACAAAATAACATATAACATTGGACAATGAAAGTAACGTGCACCAAGGGGTAAAGAAGAAATAATATTTTGGAAATTAATAAATTATGTGTGGGATGCCACGTCTTAAAGCAAATGTGAAAACCAAAATTATGAAGAATAGATTATATTTGAAGCCGTTTCGGGAAATTAATTAAGTCCAAGATTGAGATATCAAATCTGAAAAACTTTAAGCAAAATTCAATGGAAGTCCTCATAATTTTATTGATATGTTAAAATAATATATATATGTTTGTACAACAATATTTGCAATAAAAGTAAAATCAACCGCATAATTCAAGAAATTGTATCCAATATGACTAAGGCGTTAATCAGAGATAGATTGACTAGTGCATGATTTAAGGGATGATCATTCTCTTGAATGACTACACGATTTAAGGGATTATATACCTTAACATTTCCCCTCGAGATGGCATGAGTCTTGGAAAGAACACCCACCTTGATGCGAAACCTTTGGCAAGAGTTTTTGAATAGCTATTCTGAGAAATTTTGAGAAATTTTAATTATTTATTTAAAACAACTTATATCTTCCCTTAGAATTACATCATTAAACTAATGCTCAAACCAAAAGTTGAAGATATAAAAGATTAAATGTCTAAATAATCCCTGTCAACTATGGTCTAATTACGTTCAGAATCTGCAACTTAATTAATCATGAGAACACTAGTGCTGGTGGTTGTAAATGAAAGCAAATATGGAGAATCAAATGAATTCAGAAGAAATTAATTAAAATGACCATACTTTAATAAAGTATGGTCATTTTAATTAATTTTTTCTACAATTTCAATAAACCTTAATATAAAATAATATATAACATTGTCTTTGTCGGCCACTTTGGCAACGAAAATAACGTGCACTATGGTGGCAAAGAAGAAATAATGTTTTGGAAATTAATAAATTATGTGTGGGAGGCCGCGTCTTAAAGTAAATGTGAAAACCACAATTATGAAGAATAGATTATATTTGAAGCCGTTTTGGGAAATTAGTTACGGCTAAGTTTGATATGTGAGATTGGAAATTGAAATGAGAATGGAATTGAAAGGGATTTGGATTAAAAAATTATTATTCTATGTTGATTAGAACTTAAGAGTAGATTAAAATTCTATCATATTGTACTTGATGTATGGGTTGAGACTGAATTTAAATAAAATTAATTTAAGTATTGTATTATATATTTAAAATTAATTTAAAAATTCTTTAAAAACTTTGAAAAAAAGGAAAAAAAAAATGGAGATCCACTAGATTGAATTTCCATCGTTCATATATCTTCTATTTTTATTTTAATTTTTCATCTAGTTTTATTGTATTTACTTCTGATCTCCTCCATCCATCTCAAAAATGGACACTAGAGATCTATATTTTTTTCTTTTTTAAATTTTATTTAAATTAAAATTACTTATTGAAATGGTGAAAATAACCTTCTCCTATTAGGTTTGACCAATATTTAATTGATGGTAGGGATGAAATTAATGAATTTATGAAAATTCAGGGACTACAAAAGCTAAAAATGGAAACAACTTTGAAATGTTTTAAATTGAATAAATATAATAGCTAAAATGAAGTTTTACTTTAACATAATTGATGACATTACTTTTGGTGCAATGGATGTCCTCTAGATCTCATCCATCACTCGATGGTGGAGGTCCATCGATGGCTCTCCACCTCCACCACTATGATGAAGATTCACATTAGATCTTTTTTTTTTTATTAATTTTTAAAATTGATTTTTCATCCTTTTTATTTTTGCTATGCAGAGGAGCAATGAATGTCCATTTTTATTTTATTTATTTTAATTAAAATTAAAATAATCATAATGAATTGATGAAATTATCATTGCTTTTGTTAAATTTGACCAACATATGATTGATAGTAGACATCAAATTGATAAATTTCTTAAACTAAGGATGATGAGATCTAAAAATGAATTTATATTTAATATATAAATATTTCGTCAAAATATAAGGACGACAACAAAATTTATCCTTCATAAAATCTTTTCTAAGTTAACAAAATTTCAAGTTCTAGTCGAGGCAAAAGTGAAAAACAGAATGGTTTTAAAGCTTTGGTAAAAATAAAGTCACTTTCACTTTCGAAATCTCTCAAGCACGAATTGCAAATGTCCCACTCTAACATTTCATTCATTAGAGAAAGAAAGACTCTGTCCTTTCAATTTTAATGATTTTAAGATAAGGGAAGGGACATAAACTTTTTTAAGAAATAAATTAGAGTCTTAAAAGACCAGCCAAATTGTCGTCATCTTCCAAGATCCAAGTATGGGTCATTTATTAAAGACAGGATTCACATCTTTTGCTTAAAGACATTTGACGTGCGGCCGCTTTCACTTTATGTTAGAAAATAGTCATTGTCTTTTGCCCCTTTAAAAAAAAAAAAAATCATTATCTTTTGCGTAGTTTAACATTTTAGCATTGACCTCTCTTTCTACGTGTGTATCAAGTAATTTCGAACTTCATCAACTTTTAGTCGAAGCAAAACCCCGTGGTCCGAAGACAGTACCTAGTGAGCGAGGCCGGTTAGAGGCAGGTAGGTTAGCGTCCTGCCCCACAAGGGGGTCTCATAATAAAAATGTACCTTTTTATTATAGGCCCCACACTAACTAGGTACTGTCCTGGGTCACAGGGTTTTTTATCGCCTCCCATACCCTTCGAACCCATGACCTAGCACTTGTAGTACAAATGGATTCTTTGAGGAAGGTGTGTACCAATTGAAGCTCAATTGATACATGCCTTCCTTGAAGAATCCATTTGTACTGCAGAGGTTAGGTCATAGGTTCGAGAGGTGTGGAAGGCGAAAGAAAACCCTGTGGCTCGGGGACAGTACTTAGTTAGCATGGGCTCCACAAAGGGGATCCCATAGAATTAGTCTTAGTTGTCGAAGCTGATGATGTCGATTTTAAGGCTAGTGGAGGTGCCATCGAAGCCAAAGGGGTCAAAGAAATTGGTGGTTGTTGAGGGGTTGATGAGTTGTCTTTAATGGGTGAAGGAGGTGTGAAGTGAGAGAGGTAGGTAATGGGAGAAGAGAGGAGAGTGGTCATGGAGGTGTAATTTGTGGACCGGATTGCGATCTAGAACCAGATCAGTGCGATCTTCATTTGGTTTATCACCAGGCGGTGAAGTTCATCTGCTGATGAAGCTTTTGGAAAAATATATTAAAATCTTAATATCCCTTGAAAAAATATTTAGAAAGCTTAAGTCAAAATGTTATTACATTGTTCATTCTTTTATTTTATTATTTTTAAAAAAAATTTAATTGTTTATTTTCTAATTTTTCAATTTTTTTTCTAAATTATCTTATTGGTACATATATCAAGATCCTAAATTGCGATTAAAAATGATAAAATTACCCATGCACACCATGTTGACCATTAGATTTGACAATCAATTGACCGACAAGGGATATTAGTTTGACACTTTCTTGAAACATTAAGGTTGATTTTGTTGTTTTCCAAAACATAGTTAAAAATTTGATTATTTCTTAAAACTTGGAGACCAATATGATTTTTACCCTAAATAATAAATATGTTAACAACACTAAAAATAAAATGACTTAACAAAATATTTGGGTAATCAAGTTTATCAAATATGAATTATAACTAATGTTATGGAATTAATAATCTTTCTTTAAACTTATATTGACAATCTACATTTTGATAATCATAATTCATAATTACTACCACACTTTAAATTAAAGAATAGTGTTATGAGCATTTTTGCGATCATAGAAAATGGGCTGATAAAGATCCAAGAATGAGCCCAGTATGATGTCTTATGAGAAAAAAATCCAAGAGGCTGGTCCATTAGGCAAATATCAAATGAGGGAATATGTGGTCGGTTCTCAGCTTTTAAGACCTGAGCATATCTGATCGTGTGGCAGCCTGGTCGCGTGTTATGATCATTGAGCCGATCTGATCGTGGTCCAAGAATTGTTCGATAATATTCTTCAGAGGCAGTCAGAACGATCAGGAGGTCGTTCGTTATGCGATCAGATATTATAACCTTTCCAGAATGCTTGACAAGTCATGGGTTGACTGTTCATCTTTTCATCTACTTGTTAGGAGTAATAACCGATCGCTTGAGTAATCTACTCGCTCAAAATGCTTGCTAAAGTGGATCAGTTGACCTTCTGAAAGTTGGAGCGGTTTAGTTAAGGAAGGAGTCAACTTGCCTATTTCCATGCAAATCAAATCACGACATTCTTGGCAACCATTGGTGATATGGTGGAGAGAATCTTGGCGAATATTATCTTAATTAATATATTTTATTTTTTGCCTTATCTGTAGGATTCTGGAACCAATTCAAATTGTAACATCCTCATCTATAAATAAGGGATAAAAATTCATTGTAAAAAGAGAACTAAGAAAATATATACTGTTGCTCTGCAGAAAAAGGGTAATAGTCATGGACATAGGCCATTGCTTTTCCAAACCTCATAAAATATCGTTGTGTCCAATTCGTTTTGATTCTGGTCTTTAATTCTTTTTTTGGCTATTTGCTATTTCACAGTTATTGGGTTTTAAGAACCGGGTTGATCAAAAAATGGTGTCAACATCTTTGGAGCTAGAGAAAGGGCCCAGACTGCAATTCTGCAATCTTTTTTGATAATTCTTTTTTGCTATAGTTGTGATTTGTTAATATGGCCAAGATCAAGACAACCAGGATTGTTACGTCAGTGATTGACCAATGAGAAGGTCACCAGGACTAAGGTCACGCTGCGAGAACTTCGAGTGCGGCTTTGCCTCCACTTCCCCCGTATTAGGCCGCCATTGGTGGAGATGTTGTACCAGTTTGGCAACAACGCTAGGAAGCATTGGAGAATATAGTGGCGCAGTTGATAGAGGCAATCAGGGCTCTAACACACGCCAAGGCTCAAGCAGTCCCTAAGAATGCAGACCCCCAACGCAGGCCAATTGAGGAGATGTCGACTCAAAGAAAAGAAGCTATTAAGAGAGGGCACAGCCAAAAGCTTCGGTCTGCTCCTTAAATTTGCATTCCAAGAAAGGCAGACATCAGGTTATGAAGAAGAAGTAGCACCTCACCAGCTAAGTTTGATGGTAAGGGTGAGTCAGGATTCAAAACGCCACGTAGAGGTTGGTCGTGGTAATGAGCGAGCTCATGGACGCAATGAGGAATGTACGCGCCGAGGAGAATCACACCGAGAGAGGTCACGCAGAAGAAACAGGTTGCGTGAAAGGATTCCCGTTGATCGAGAGAGGTCACGAGATCGACTTTTTGGAGATAAGGGAAATAGGAGGAGTCATCGGTCCCCTGCAAGAAGAATTGAGCGGTAGGATCCAATGGTGGAGGAATTAATGCAAAAGATCCCACAATTGGAAGCGCGATCTGGGCTTCAAGGTCAAGCAAAGTTATGGGAAGAAAGAACCCCTTTTTCAAGGGAGATCGAGATGGAGCCATTATCGTCAAGATTCAAGCCCCGGGTGTCCCACTCTATAACGAGGACAATGACTCGTACGACCATCTTGATGCATTCAATGTCCAGATGGACTTGCAGACCTCCAATCCTCTAGTCAAGTGTCAAGTGTTTCCAGCCATGTTGGGGAATGTGCCAAGAGTGTAGCTGAGGAGTCTTCCAGTTTGCAGTATCAATAGTTGGGAAGAATAACAAATAAAGTTTACCGATCAATACAAGACACTGAGGAAATAGCTCGCGCCAACTTGTCACCTAGTGACGATCTTTCAGAAGCAGAATGAGCTATTAAAAGACTATATTGCTAGGTTCAGAAGTGAAGTAAATAACGTGGAGAATCCCTTAGATGAAAGCATCCTAACAACAATCTCAATGGGGCTGAGGAAAGATGAGAAGCTCTATGAAAGCATTTACAAGTCTCCGGTAAAGGATCTTGATGAGTTTTATGAGCGAGCAACGACAAGATCCATTGGGAAGAAGCTTTTGGGTTAATAAGACCCAGCGATCAGAAGAACGGAGCGAGTAGTTCCCACCAAGGAAGAAAGAAGAGTCAAGGTGGGAACGAAGAGAGTAGTAATAGAAATCGCTCCAACAATCAAGTAGTGAAGTGAGTAAGAAATGAATCTAGAAGAGAGCCATTTCTACCGCAAAATCGCTACTAGAATTACAGCGTCCTGATAGACAGACAGGACAAATTTTTTAAAGCAGAGAAGAGATAGGAGAATTTTAAGAGGCCGAGTCCCACGAATATCCCGAGTAGGTTTCGAGACTCGAGGAAATATTATGCCTAACATAATGAAATCGGGCACTATACTTTCTAGTGTAGAGAGCTCAGAGACGCGATAGAAGATTTAATCAAAAGAGGTCGCTTAAGGGAATATATGACCCGACCAGCAAACCCGCATCCCTAGTAAAAGCAGTAACCGGTGCAGTAATGTCCTGATCTAGCTCAGCCACTTGCCCAACAACAACCTTAGCAAACAACCGATCAAGACCATATACCCGCAGTAAGAATTATTTTTACTATTCATAGTGGACCGCACATAGCTGGGACATCAAACCAATCGCACAAGCACTATATACGGGAGGCCAGTCATATTTTGCTAACGGAGCATAACGAGGCTGAGAGATCCATAAAAAAAGCTAGAATGACTTCAAACAGCATCGTGTTCAATGAAAAAGATGCTATAAGAGTACATTGGCCTCACAATGACACACTGGTCATAAGGACAATGATTGGTAATGCCGAAGTCAGAATAATCATGATGGACATGGGCAGCTTAGTAAATGTGATGTATAAGAGTTGTTTCGAGTAGATGGGTTTGAAGCCTCGAGCAGACGATGCTATCTCCTGAGCCTCTTTTCGAATTTACTGGAGATGCAGTCGTGCCATTTGGGGTAAATCAGACTCCCCTTTTCTGTTGGAGATTCGGATCAGCAAGCTATGACATTGGCTGATTTTTTTATCATCGACTGCCCATCAGCATACAATTTCATCCTCGGAAGACCAACTATAAATGGTTTAGACATGGCAGTATCGATCAGAACCCTCACAGTCAAGTTTCCAACACCAAATGAAGTAGGGTATGTGCAAGGAAAGCAGTAATTGGCGAGGCAATGTTATAAAATGCAGTAAAAATGAGGGTCAAAGGGAAGAAGCTTTACATGGTGGCCAAGGCAAAAGTGCAACCAGTTAGTATAAGAGGGGTAAGCCAGGACCTAGATCCAAGAGAGATAGAAACAGATCGAGCAACAGGTCTTGTGGAAGAGCTCGATGAAGTGCAAGTCAGTGAGCAGGATGCTGAGCGATGCTTGAAGATGGGGAAAGATTTACCTCAGATGTTAAAGCTTAGCTTATTGACTTTTTGAAAGAGAATTTGGATGTCTTCGTTTGGAATCACAAAGATATGGTGGGGATCAGTTTGGATGTTATGTCGCACAGATTGAATATCGATCCGTACCATTGGCCAATTCGCCAGAAGAGGAGACCAATGATAGAAGAGCGTTACGAAGCGCTCGGAAGTAGAAAAGCTCTTGGCGAACAGATTCATAAGGGAGGCTCACTATCGAGTCTGGGTAGCAAATCCCGTTCTAGTAAAGAAAATGAAGGGGAAGTGGAGAACTCATATCGACTTCACTGATCTGAACAAGACGTGTCTAAAGGATAGTTTTTCTCTGTCAAAGATTGATCAGCTCGTTGATGGTATTACTAGTCATCAGCTCTTCGATTTCATGGACGTTTATTCAGGGTATAGCCAGATCCCGATGAATCCTGAAGACAAGGAGCACACTTCATTCGTCACTGATCGTGGGCTTTATTGCTACAAAGTAATGTCGTTTGGGTTGAAGAATGCTGGAGCAACCTATCAACGATTGGTTAACATGATGTTTGAAGATCTTATTGGCAAAACGATTGAGGTATATGTAGATGATATGTTGGTGAAGTCTAAGTAGATATTCGAGCATGTGTGCGACCTAGGAGAGATGTTCTAGATCTTGATGAAATACCAAATGACGCTGAATCCTTTGAAATGTGCATTTGAAGTGGCTTCGAGCAAATTTCTGGGCTTCATGGTCAATAATAGAGGGACTGAAGCTAACCCTAAGAAGATTAAAGCTTTGATTGACATAAGATCTCCCACCAAGATCAAAGATGTGTAGAGCTTGAAAGGCCAGGTCGGTGCTCTCAGCAAGTTTATATCCAGATCGACAAACAGGTGTATCCCTTTCTTTGAAGCATTGAAAAAGGCAAGGAACTTTCAATGGATTGAAGAATATGAAACGGCTTTTCAACAGTTGAAAGAATATATAGGCCGAGCACCATTGCTTTTTAAACCAGTAGAAGGGGAAAATTTGATCGTTTATTTAAAGGTTACTCAGCACGCACTCAGCGCGACCTTAGTTCGTGAAGAGAATAAGACTCAACTTCCTGTATGTTATGTCAGCAATAGGTTGCTCAATGCAAAGACCAGATATACTCCCATGGAGAAACTTGTATACTGTTTGGTGGTGGTATCAAGAAAGCCTCATCCTTATTTCCAAGCTCACACAATTAAAGTATCGACCATGTATCCATTGAAGTAGGTTCTTCAGAAGCCTGACACATTAGGTAGCTTACTCAAACGGACAATTGAGCTTGCCTAATTTGAAATAGAATTCAAGCCCTGGACAACAATAAAATGGCAAGTCCTGGTAGATTTTGTGGCTGAATTTACAAGGCCGGCCAATGAAGAAGTCGAATTCTGTGAAGCCCCATTTTTGGAGCTTTACGTGGATGGATTTTCTAGTGAGTAGAAAGTAAGGGCCGGTGTGATGTTGATCAGCCTGGAAGGTCATAGAATTTTGTGCACCTTGAGATTCGGGTTCAAAGCCACCAATAATGAGACCGAATATAAAGCACTGCTAGTAGGGTTAAAATTGGTGAGGGAAGTACGAGCTGAACGAGTAAGACTGTACAGTGACTCCCAGCTAGTGGTATGCCAAGTTCGAGAAGAATATCAGGCCAAGGGTTCCAAGATGTCCATTTATTTGCAGAAGGTTTGGGAGATGGTGGCGATATTTGAAAGATGTGAAGTGCACTACGTTCCGTGATCTGAAAACTCGCATGCGGACACCTTAGCCCGTTTTGCCATAACAAAAGATGTGGATTTCATGGGGGTTGTACCAGTGGAGTTTTTGCCAGTCCCAAGTACGAAGCCACGAGATGAGATAATGGCGATAGTTATGGCACAAGATTCCTAAATGAATCCTCTTGTTGAGCACTTACAGGATGGAAAATTGCCTGAAGACAAGCTAAAAGCTCATCGCCTTCGAGCCCGAGCAGCCCAATATTGCATTTATGATAACAGGCTTTACAAAATAGGGTTCTCAGCTCCATTACTCAAGTGCATTGATGGCTCAGATTACTAGACCGTTATAAAGGACATACATGCGGGACATTGTGGTAATCATGCTGGAAGGCTATTATTAGCTCAAAAAGCTCACCGACAGGGATTCTATTGACCGACAATGAAACAAGATGTGATTGAAATGGTTAAGAAATATGACAAGTGCCAGAGATTTGCTAAGGTTTTGCGAGCTCTACCAGTTTTTCTACAACAAATGGTCAATTTATAGCCCTTTACCATTTGGAGAATGGATCTGATTGGCCCACTCCCAATAACTCAGGGAAGATGCAAGCATGCGATTATGGCAGTGGATTATTTTACAAAGTAGGCAGAAGCCAAAGAACTGGTCGAAATATCTACCGTAAAAATCGAGAAGTTTGTTTAGGAGTACATAATTTACAGATTTGGAGTTTCTCAACAGATCGTGACAGACAACGAAACTCAATTTAGTAGCAAGCAGTTTCAAAAATTTTGCAAAGATCCAGGAATCATAAAGAGCTTTTCAGCTATGGACTACCCACAAGCTAACGATCAGGTTGAAGTAGTTAACAAGATTATTAAACAAAACTTGAAGACTAAGCTGGAAGCAAAAAAGGGAGCCTGAGTTGATGAATTGCAGAAGGTGTTGTGAGCTTACAAAACAACTGCTCGCAACACCATCAGGGAGACTCCCTTCTCGATGGTATATGGATCGAAAGCAATGATTCCAGTAGAGTATGAGATCACTAGTCAACGCAGGGCAATGTTCAGACAGGAAGTTAACAACCAACTGCTCGCAGCTAATCTAGATCTGCTCGAGGAAGAAAGGGAAGAAGCTCGAATGAGAGTTACTGTCTATTAACAAAGGGCCGCCAGATTTTATAACAGAAAAGTTTAAGTTCGAAGTTTCAAGCTTGGTGACCTAGTCTTACGTCTCATCTTACCTGTTGCTCAAAAAACCAGTGACGGAACCCTCTGTCCAAACTGGGAAGGCCCTTATGTTGTAAAGGGTAGTATGAAAAATGGAGCTTATCGTTTATCTAACATGAATGGGGTTGAGGTCTCACGAACATGGAATGCAGAGAATCTTCAGCCATATTATATTTGAGTTGTTTAGTTCATCTGGTCTGTATGAACCAACTGTTTCATCAATAAAATTTTTTCAAAGAAATTAATCTGATCACGTTTATTATTGCTTCTTGTTATTCGACGGATTATTATTATCATCTCTACTCATGCTTTGGAAGGTTTAATTACTACCTGTGAGCGAGTAGACTTTGAAAGGTGTAATTGATACTTGTAAGCCAATGCTCTAAAAGATGTGATAATTATCTGTGAGCTTTGGAAGGTGTGATCATTATCTACGAGCAAAAATGTCCTGGAAGGTCCCAGTATTGCATGTGAGCACGTGAGCTTTGGAAGGTATACTTATGGCCTGTGGACTTATAAAAAATGTCCTGGAAGGTCCCAGTATTGCCTGTGAGCACGTGAGCTTTGAAAGACATACTTATAGCCTGTGGACTTATAATAATCCTAGAAGATCTATGTAGCCTGTGAACGAACAAGCTTTAGAAGGAACATTTGATCTGTGGATTTTCATGTTTTGGAAGGTACCAGCACTACCTATGAGCGAGCAAGCTTTGGAAGGTGTACTTATTACCTGGGAACTTTTATAAACCCTTGAAGGTTCAAATGATCTAATTATCATATAACATGTGAGCATCTATATTGAAATTACAACTTAATTAGTACTTGTTTTATACAAGTGATTAGTCCGGGTATTTTATTATCAGATTTAATTAACGACCAGAAAAGCTTGCCATTCAACATTAGCAAGGAAAGAGGAAATGAAGATAGATAAGCAAAGAAATAACATTGCGTCCAAAGTTCACAAAATGAATAACTTGTGTTTATTACAAATCAAATAAAAAGAGCTAAAAGCTTCCTAAGTACTGTTAGGAAGAATGTTTTGTTCGCCCGTGGCTTCTGCTGAAGCTTTGTCTTCATCAACAAGAGCAATTGGCTGTGAGGAGCTTAAAGAAGGTCTTGGATGAGCTGAAGCACTGCCATAAGAGGGAGCTGGTATTGGCACATTTGAAGAAGCGGGACCTTGAGAGGTTCCAACTTGCAATGCTACAGAAGTAGGCACCTCAGAAGCAGAAGGACCTAAGCCTGATTGGAGGCTGAGAGACTAGCCTCTAGTTGAGTCTTTTTCGCAGCTTGGCGAGCAGCCCTTGCTGTATACATCTTCACTTCTTCAACGGCTTCCTGCCCAAAGAACGAGATGTCTAGATCTAGGCGCTTCCGCCATAAGTTGTATAAGAACAAACTGCCCGTTCTGTCTTCTACCTGTTTAACTAAGGCTTGGGTGCAGTTTTGTTCCTGTGCTAGTTCTTCTTTAGTTGAAATTACTTCCTGCTGCATCAGTTGGACACTCTTCTTAACTTTATCAGCTCGATGCTTGTAGGAAGCCAGCTCTTCTTTCAACTTTCTGTTCTCTTTCTTCAGTTTTTTGTTCTCTTCTCTCAGTTTTTTTCTCCAGGTCTTAGGCATTGTTCAGCTTCTTCTTCAAATCATCACCTTCTTCCTTCAGCGAGGTGATAGTGCCCTCTCGATATTTCACAGCTTCCTTCAGATTTGCTCATAGCTTTTGAGAATGCTAAAGTTTCTGATCTAGGTCGTGAGCAATCTTTTAGGACTTTTCAGCCTCCAACATGAAGAACTCCACTTCGCCCTAGATTTTGCTCTTGTCACGCTCTAATGTTTTTATTATCCCCTCCATTAAAGCCTTCTCTTCGGGCTAGTTAGGAATCTCTCCGAAGAGCTTCATGAAAGCCATGGAAGCATGAAACAAGATATTAGCAAAGCAAAGAGGGCAAGGAAAACAATAAAATATAAAAACAATCAAGAAGACTCACAAGCAAATTGTGGTGACCAAAGTAGTTGATCAGCTTCTCGTCATTCATATCATTCCATAAAGGTCGGGCTTTTCAGGACTGAGGAAGTGGGATGCGTGATCCAAGAAATCATTACAGTATATCCCCGCATGAAAGTCTTAGATCGATTCTTCAGTTTCGGGCTCTTTGTCTAGCATTTTTTGACGCTTTGGGGGACGTTCAGCCATTTCCTTGCCCTTATCAACGCTCCAAGGACACGGAGCAAACGAACTGCTTGAGGAAGGATCTGATCGTGTAGGGGGCTCCCTCTGAACAACTCTCCTTATGGATTTTATTCCCACTGATTTATGTCTCATGGGGCGATCAGAAGATGTGGCAGAACCTATTTCAGTAGATGACCCGATAGCAGTTTTTGAGGTCGCCTATGAATCATGAGCGCCTGTAGCTTGAACAATCTTCTTAGGTGGAGAAGGCGAAAGATCAGCCACTTCCACCACTTGGACATCTTCCTCATCAACAGGAAGGGGCTCATCGAAGTGAAGCTGAACCATTGGTGTAGATTGACCTGCTTGTGAGCTTGATGTTTCCTTGCCAAAGGTTTCAAAGATGAAGGAAGTTCCTTCTTTTTACGCATTCCTAGGTCGAAGTGTTTATAAAGCAGTTTTCAGTCCGAGGAAAGAGTAAGGTCGTATATCTAAAAGAGGTGTTCAGATGGTGGTTGGTTGTTCAAAAGATTTTTCACCTCTGAAAATTTCTGTAGCAATGCTAACTCCTTGTTTGTCAGCCCGATTTCACTCTTAGCCACGTTTGCACAAAAGCAAAAATGGATTAGTAGCTAGTAATACATGTGTACAGCAGCAAGATGAAGATATACTTACCAGGGGAAGAACAAAATGAAAAATTTTTAAGATTGGCTAAGGAGAGGTAGGACCCGTAAAACCATCGCGACTTGTAATCGCCCACATTGGATTTATCAACCCCTTTTAGGAGAAATGCTTTATAAGGAGAATTACGGGCTGATGTATAATAGAAACCATCCCGTGGTGCTTTTGAAGAGGAAGAGATGTTGAATCATTAGCAGAGTTGGTAGAGAAAGATTATTTTTAACAAACACTGAGGCTAAGGTAGTTAGGTGAGCATAGGAATTGGGAGTGCGCTGAAATGGGGTGAGTTTGAGATCATTTTAGAGATCAATCGGGTAACAAGGAACCGAAAACCTAAAGCCAGCTTCTATGTGCTGGCGACTAATGGAAATTTACCCTTTAAGAGGATGAGATGCATGATCGTGAGTTGCCAGTACCATTACTTGAGACCTAGAAGGCAAATAAAAATCCTCAACGATTGATTCGAGCTTGCTGGGGCTGATAGAGGAATCGTATCTGAAAAAGGGTGAGCGAGCAGAGGGATTATCATGACCAACAGGTTCTAATACAAACCCATCGCTATGAGAGGTTGAGTTTTCTGTAGTTATGACTTGGACGAATTCCTTTTCAGAATCCTTGTCAGCAGCCCCCACTTTGTGATCGCGACAACTATGACCAGACATCTACAAAAATTAATAAGAAGGTCAAGTTGCAAATAGCAAACTAGTGTACAAAGTTTAAGGTTAATTTTATTTTCCCTGAAGATCAAGTCGCATGTATAAGGGGGTTGCCGAGTACATGAGAGCCTTGGTTGCAAGCCTAACAAGCTGCAAAGTGACGACCTGACTAAAGTTAGGGCATCAAACGGTTACAAATAGAGAATGGTACGTATGCATGTGACTAATATAATCAAACATGATTTTTATTCAAGTTCTTCAAGTTCTATCATGCCTAGAGTGCAAAAAGAAGTTACAGGATATTCATGCAAGCATGAAAGCAAATTCATATATGTAACCCAGCATGATGCAAGTAAAAATCGTAACTGAAAAAGTTATGGAAAGATGTGAAAGTTTACCTTGAGCACAATAAAGCTTAGTGATGGTGAAGAGATTGATGAAGAATGGCGATGACGAACAAGAGGAAATAGAAGATGAAAGGGTGTTAGTTTTTGAAAGTGACTAGTAGAAGCAGAAAGTAAAACGATTGGGTTTATATATAGTTAAAGCTCTAACTGTTAGATCAAAATAGCTGTGTAATCGTCACTAATCCAGCGGTATTGCGCAAAACCTATGATTTTATCATTACACGTAGTCAGTGAGGGACGTGTATTAAATGCACATTAATAGCGCATGACAAGAGACGTGCAGTGAACTGACGCCTAGGGAAGCGTCACATGTCTTAGGATAAGTCAGTATTTGAAAAAGCAATATTGTGGGTCCCGCCAAAATTGCCTTGAGAGTGAGCTCGTTGCTTCCAGTTCAAGGAATATACTGAAAGTAATGAGGCTAGTATTATGAGTATTTTTACAATCATGAAAATAGGCTAATAAAGGTCTAAGAATGAGCCCAGTATGATGTCCTATAAGAAAAAGTCCAAGAGGCTCGTCCATTAGGCAAATATCGAAGTAAAGGACAGGTGGTCGTTTCTCAGCCTGTAAACCCGAGCACATCTGATCGTATGGTTGATCATTCTAATTATTGTATGGTTGATCGTATCATTTGATCGTCTAATTGATCCTGCATTTGATTGTATAACAGCTTGATACCATAAATAGGATCACTAGGCCGATCTGACCGTGATTCAAGAACTGCTCGATAGTGTTCTTTAAGGGCAGTTAGAGCAAGCAGAAGGTCGCTCAATGTGCGACCAGATATCAAGGTCTTTCCAGAATGCAGGTCATGGATTGATACTTGTCTCCTCATCTACTCGCTAGGCGTAATATCTGATCGTTTGGATAGTCTGCTCGTTCAAAGTGCTCGCTAAAGTTGACTAGTTGACCTTCTAGAAGTCTGGAGCAGTTTAATTCAGGAAGGATTCAACTTGCCTATTTCATGCAAATCAAATCACGACATTCTTGGTAACCATTGCTGATATGGTGGAGAGAATCTTGGTAAATACTATCTTAATTAATGTATTTTATTTTTTACCTATCTGTAGGATTCTGAAACCAATTCAAATTGTAGCATCCTCATCTATAAATAGGGGATCAATTTCATTGTAAAGAGAGAGAACTAAGAATATATATATATATATATTGTTACTCTGTCAGAGTTAAGGGTGACAGTCGTGGATGTAGGTTTTTACTTTGCCGAACCACGTAAAAATTAGTGTGTCTAATCAGTTTTTATTCTGGTCTTCGATATTTCTTCTTGCTATTTGCTGTTTCGCAAGCATTGGACTTTAAGAACCGGGTTGACCAGAAAACGGTGTCAACACCAACAATTCCATATAAAATGATTTATGAGTGTTTATAAAATTCACTTATTTAATCCTTGTAATATAACTAAGTAATTTAATAAAATCTCTAGTGAAAGGAACTGGGACATGGTATGAACACTCTCTTATAAAATTAAGCATGCAGAAGCAGAAAGACTAATCTAATTACTCCGAGTTATAAATTATAAAAAGCAATTGACAATATACATTACTCTTTAATAAGAGTGGTTGAGTATCTCCCTTTACCCTAATAGGTTCGAGCTTCACTTTTGTTCTATTAAAATACTAGGTATGGATGTAAGTCTCCTCTTGTAGGAGTAGCTATCTCTCGATTGTAAGACTAGTCATCTAGGTCATATCCAGAAACCTACTATTAAATTAAATTGTATATTTCATGAATTAATAATAATAATAATAATAATAATAATGTCAAAACATGTGCACAACACTATAGCTGGAAATTTCTAGGGTAGTATCCAGAAACCTACTATTAACATCTAGATAGACATAGCTTGTTGCACTTCTCTGTTGCTAGAAGTTGCAAGTGTGGTTTCATTATGCAAACCCCAGATGGCTCTTTCCTTGTGACTTTACAATTTAACTTGTTTCACCATTGTAAAGTAAAACAAAATGGTAACTAATGAAGAATGGAGAAAACAACTGACATCATCTCTGAGAAAATGGGGAGTTGTATTGATTTAATTATTTTATGGCAAATCAAAACTGTTGAAAGTGAACAATAACAACCTAAACGATTAGTGTCTACTGTTTTGTGTTAGGAATTGTATAGCTATGGTTCCTTGCAAAGAGTGTAATTCGATCATCCTTATTAAAAATATTAGAATCTAAAGGGGATGGATCCAAGGGCTTTGATGCAATTGCGAGGAACGGTATACCCACTTTGATTTTCAACTACCATATGGTCGACTCAAAATGATAGGTGAGATAACAATTTCTAACATGTAGGGACATTGTTGCAGAATATTTATCATAATTTAGCATTAGAAATTTCTTTAAACTTGTTGGGAAGATACACATGGAAACTATAAGAAGTTCATAGAAATGTTGCTTTATATATATATATATATATATTTTATAAATTAGTAAAAATAAAATAAAAACATATGTACTGCATTATAGCTAGACTTTATGTTGCTATATATTTTTCCATGCACTGTTACTGTGCAACATTTTTTTCTCTTACCACTTTTATCGGTGAAAGTGACTGGTCACAAACGCACCTAATGATGTCTCAAAATATTTCCTATTGCTGTTTTTCGTGAGTCAATTTTCTATCTCTAAGAATTAAAGGTCGACGTATTTATGGCTATAATAAATATCAATTATTTTTTAAAAAAAAAATCAATTAATCATACAAAATCATGTTGGTTTTAAAAATTCTTCTAGTTCTTCTATGAACCTTTTTAAATTTTTATAATTTTATGAAATTTTTATATTCCCTCGTATTTTTGTGATTGATTTTAAAAATACTTATGATTTTGTAATGGTTTTTATTAACAAATCTTTCATAATTTTGTATAGTCTCAAAACCATCGAAAATTAAATCTATTAATTATTATTATTATGTTAAAAAACATTGTTCATTTGGCTTGCACTATTATGGTCGATGTCAACCACACAATTTATTTCTCTTCGTCCATTTTGTTGAAGTGTTTGATATAATTCATAATATTATAAATTAAAGACCAATTTAAAATTATGATTTGTATTTGAAATTAATAAATACTTAATTTAATATTTTTTAAAACCCACTTATTTAATTCTAACTAAGTTAATAGTAACGTAACCCGGCTTCTTACCCAAGGTGGTAAGAATAATTTTTTTAAATAAACTCCAACGATACGAAACGTTTTATAAAAAAAAAAAAAAAAAAAACCAATATAGGCATACTTAGTTAAAGGAGATATAATAATTTTTACCCCGCAAAATTCATATTATAAATAATAGGTAAAAATCATTTTGGTTACTAAGTTTTGAAAAATGATCAAATTTTTAATTATATTGCGAAAAATGACAGAATCAACCCTAACGTTTTGAAAAATGTTAATTTAGTCTCTCGCATCAGTCAATTAAATGTTAAACCTAACTTAGAGTAATAAAAGACCTTTTTACCCCTCATTTTAGTTACAATGCATACAATGACTGTTTTATTCTTAATAAAAATAAATATTACAATTAGTTAAAAATTAATAAAATAAAATTAAAACTAAACCTCAAATAAAATGAATTTAAAAGTTGAAAAAAAAAAAAAAACCCTTTAACCTCTAATCTTCGTCTTCAATCCAATCACCATATCAATCTTCTATCTTTACTCAAAAAAAACATTTATAACATCAACCTAATCTCACATCCATCACCACTTCAATAAAAAAATCAATTGAAAACCAAAATAAATCAAGAAAAAATTCACAAATAAAACAAATCTTCTCAATATTTAAAAAATTAAAATTAAAATACTATTTAAAAAATTTGGTTAATCACCAGATCGATGCTATTCGATTTGGTTCCATCACCAGATGAACTTGTTTGGTAGAGATGATGGAAGTGCAATGCAAAATAACATCTGTGTGTTCTTCATAAAGATCATGTGGGTCAGAGAAGAAGGAGAAGCATAGTTTATTGGCGGTGGCATGATAGTCATGAGGAATGGGCAAGAACAATGTGGTTTGAAGAGATGAGGGCTTTGGCGAGGAATTAGTCTTAGTTGACGAAGTTGATGATGGCGATTTTAAGGCTGGTGGAAGTGCAATTGGAGCCAGAGAAGGGTCGAAGAAATAGGTGGTTATCGATCTTTAGTGGGTGAAGAAGGTGCGAAGTGAGACAGGTGGGTAGTGGGAGAAGAGAGGAGAGTGGTGATGGAGGTGCAATTTATGCATCGGATTGCGATCTAGAACTAGATCGGTGCAATCTTCATCTTGTTCATCACTAGGTGGTGAAGTTCATCTGGTGATGAAATTTTAGGAAAAATATATTAAATTCTTAATATCCTTTGAAAAAATATTTAGAAAGCTTAAGTCAAAATGTTATTACGTTGTTTATTCTTGTATTTTATTATTTTTAAATTATTTTTAATTGTTTATTTTCTAAGTTTTAAATTTTTTTTTTCCAAATTATCTTATTGGTATATACGTCAAGATCCTAAATTGCGATTGAAATGACAAAATTACCCCTACTTGCCACCATGTTAACCATTAAGTTTGATCATCAGTTGATTAACAGAAGGTATTAGTTTGACAGTTTTTCAAAACATTAGGGTTGATTTTGTTCTTTTTAAAAATTTGATTCTTTCTTAAAATTTAGGGACCAAAATGATTTTTACTCTAAATAAAAAATATGCTAACAAAAGTAAAAGTAAAAAGACTTTACAAAATATTTGGGTAATCAAATTTATCAAATATGAATTATAGCTAATCTTATGAAATTAACAATCTTTCTTTAAACATATATAGACAATTTACATTTTGATAATTATAATTTATAATTACTACCACACTTAAAATTAAAGAGTATATTAGAAGAAACGTCAAAAATATTAAATTTAAATAATATATTATGCAACTTATGATAAAAATGTAAAATATGGAAAATACACGCAATGAAAATGTAAACTTTCACAAAATTATCACATATGCTCTTTCAAAAAAAAATTATCACATATGCAATACTTGAATAGAAATATAAATATAAATAAGAAAATACATGCAATAAGCTTGGAATACACATATATATATGTATATATCACAAGAATTAATAAATGAAATATGTACTTATACAATTTAAAATAAATTAATATAAAAGAAATCCCACTTGAGAAATATAACTAATAATAAATCTAATGATTAAACCATATATATATGTATGTATTAGATGTTGAAACTTATTTGTGTGAGGAAAAAAAAAAGAAAAAAAAAATGAATAGAAATAAAAATAAATAAATAAATAAAACCCTAGACGAAGCCCAAACCAAGAAAAAAGAGAGAGAGATTAAAAAGAGAAAAAGAAAGTGAAATGTGAGAAAAGAAAGAGAAACAAACAACATCCATATATTAAACAATTTTTAAAAACTATAATATAAAATAACTACCACTTAACATTTAATAGTACTGAATTATATTTATTAAGATGTTTTCGTTTATTTTTTTAAGTGATCAAACCACTTAAAACTACCAAAAAACAACTGAAAAAATTAAGTAAGAATTTTAACTTTTCACTTAATTATAAATCACTTAATGACAATTAAAAGTTTTATTCCAAATCTATCCTCCTCAAAATAACATAATTTCAAATTTATCATAATTTTATATTACTCAAATTTTTATTTCCTTTTTTCCTTTTTTCCCTGATACTTATAAAAAATATATTTGACAAGTAAAACCTAAACACATCTCATCCCAAATTGTTTTAGAATTGAACTAATATATTTTAATTTACAATTTAAACATTTACTTTTTTAGTTGTTTTCTTAAATATATTAATTTATTTAAATATAAATATGGATAATACTACCTTTTTTTAATCATATTTAATTATTAATATGTACATAAAAAATATTTTAGAATTTATTAAATTATTTATTTTTAATGTTTGTATTAAATTAATTAAAATTACATAATAACAAATAGTAGAAAGAGTATAAATATCAACTTACTAGTTTTCAGATAATTTTAAATTTAAAAAATAAACAAGTTTACATCATATTCAGAGATAAAAGAAAAAAAACAAACATATTATTTAGATTTCAAATTTCAATCACTATTCAGTCTTTAATCTTCAACAGTATTGTTTAGTCTTCAGACAAAAAAAACAAACGACCCCTAAATATAGTAATGAAAGTAGAAAAATAATTCTACACAGTAACTAAATACCTCATAATGATATTGTGCCTCATTTTTAATTTGATGGATTTCTAAAAAGCATTACTGAATTAAAAAGTAATATTAGGTTAGGAAATTTCCCTTTGATTTTTTTATTGACTAACGGCAACTTGATGCCTTAATGAATTTCTAAAACGCATTGATGAGTAAAAAGTAGTGATTGAAGTGAAATTTTCACTTAATTTTTTCGTTGACTAATGACGACAATAAAAGTAAGAAAATAATTCTGCATGGCAACTGAGTACCTCACAATGATATTGCCCTCATTACTCTTTTTTGGTTTTTTAGTTTTTTGGTTAAATGAACTAATTAGATAAATTTTTAAAATTTATTAGAGATTAAAAAGGACACTCCTCTCATAGATAATTTTATTTTCGTTTCTTTATTTTTTAATTAAATTAACTAATTTGATGAATTTATAAAATATATTCGTGATTAAAAAGGAAATATTTACTTAGGAAATTTTCCCTCAATTTTAAAGCACCCTAAAGTCCAATCAATAAAGTAAGATTGGAGTGCCCCAAAGCCAATTATGATATTGCCATTATGATTTCTGTGATTTTCACCAGCTTTACATTTTTGGAGCATTTGTTTCTTATGGTTGGAAATCTGACTTATAGCATGTAAACAAATTTCGTTGGATTCCTTTGAGGACATGAAAATGAATTATTGCTTCACAAAATGACAAGACATGTACATCACAATGATGTTGCCGCTCCACATCAATTTAATTCTACACGGCAACTGAGTACCCCACCATGATATTTCCCATTATGATTTCTACAAAATTTCGCTTGCCTTACATCTTTGAAGCATTTATTTCTTATGGTTGGAAATTTGATTTGTGAGATGTGAACAAATTTTGTTGGACTTTTGAGGACAAGAAAATGAAATCTTTTTCAAAATGACAAGACATCCGCAGTTCATGCATTCAAGGCATCCCTCATCAAACATTAAAGTTCGCGTATGATAATGATGTACCAGCAACTTATATGAGAATTCAAAAATTGAAAAATAAACAAAATAACATTTCCGTGTAAATGGCATCATTGTGAATTATTTGGATGTAATGATGAATCTTGCAACTTGAATAATTTATTTGTTGTGCAATTTTCAAAGCATGTGTCTAGGTACATTTTTATGGTTTATATAACATATTATCCGTAATAAATATAGGTTTATGAGATCATAAATGGATTTTTGTTCTAGTGGGTTATAAAAGAATTCTAGAACAAAAGAAAATTTTTATTTTCAGATCATACAATTCAATTCACATGCTAAAGACAATATATAGTTGGAGTAATAGAGTTATTTCAGTGGAAACTTCTATTATTTTGTTTTGATTTGTCAAATGATCAACATTAAAAATATATATACATATATTTTAAAAGAAACCTTACCATTGATACTGTTACTCTTGTTTGTAAAGTATTTTATATCGTACCAACAATTCCATAAAAAATGATTTGTAAGTGTTTATGAAAATTCACTTATTTAATCCTTGTAATATAACTAAGTAATTTAATAAAATCTTTAGTGAAAGGAAGTGGGACATGGTATGAACACTCATAAAATCAAGCATGGAGAAGTAGAAAGACTAATCAAATTACTCCAAGTTATAAATTATAAAAGCTATTGACAATATACATTCATTCTTTAGTAAGAGTGATTAAGTATCTTCCTTTTACCCTAACAGGTTCGAGCTCCACTTTTGTTCTATTAAAACATCAAGTATGGATGTGAGTCTTCTCTTGTAAGAATAGCTATCTCCTGTTAGACTAGTCATCTAGGTCATATTAAGTTGTAATTTAATTAAATTGTATATTTCATGAATTAATAATAATAATAATACTGTTAAAACATGTGTACAACACTACAGTTGGAAATTTCTAGGGTAGTATCCAGAAACCTACTATTAACATCTGGATAGACATCGCTTGTTACTCTTCTCTATTGCTAGAAGTTGCAAGTGCGGTTTCATTATGCAAACCCCACATGGCTCTTTCCCTGTGATTTTACAATTTAACTTGTTTCATCATGGTAAAGTAAAACAAAGTGGTAACTGATGAAGGCAGAGGAAAAAAATTGACATCATCTTTGGGAAAATGGGGAATTGTGTTGATTTAATTATTTTATGGCAGATCAAAATTGCTGAAAGTAGACCATAACAACCTAAACAATTAGTGTCTACTATTTTGTGTTAGGAATTGCATAGCTATGGTTCTTTGCAAAGAGTGTAATTTGGTCCTTCCTATTAAAAATATTAGAATTTAAAGGGGATGGATCCAAGGGCTTTGATGCAATTGCGAGGAATGGTATACCCACTTTGATTTTCAACTACCATATGGTCGACTCAAAATGATAGGTGAGAGAACAGTTTCTAACATGTAGGGTCATTGTTGTAGAATATTAATCGTAATTTAGCATTAGAAATTTCTTTCAACTTGTTGGGAAGATACACATGGAAACTATAAGAAGTTCATAGAAATGTTGTTTTATATTTTTTTATAAATTAGTAAAAGTAAAGTGAAAACATATGCACTACATTACAGTTGGACTTTATGTTGCTTTATATTTTTCTATGCACTGTTACTATGCAACATTTTATTTTCTCTGACCACTTTTATCAGTGAAAGTGACTGGTCACAAACACACCTAATGATGTCTCAAAATATTTCCTGTTGCTCTTTTGGTGAGTCAATTTTCTATCTCTAAGAATTAAAGGTGGACGTATTTATGAGTATAATAAATATTAGTTAATTTTAAAAAAAATAAATTAATTAATCATACAAAATCATGTTGGTTTAAAAAATTCTTCTAGTTCTTCTATGAAGCTTTGTAAATTTTTATAATTTTATGAAATTTTTATAATCCCTTATGTTTTTGTGATTGATTTTAAAAATTCTTATGATTTTGTAATGGTTTTGTATGGTCTCAAAACCATCAAAAATTAAATCTAATAATAATAATAATAATAATAATAATTATCATTATTATTATTGTTATGTTGAAAACATTGTTCATTTGGCTTGCCTTATTATGGTGGCCACACGATTTATTTCTCCTCTTCCATTTTATTGAAGCGTTTTTTTATAATTTATAATATTATAAATTAAAGATCAAGTCAATAATTCTGATTTTTATTTGAAATTAATATATATATATATTTGAATTTTTTAAAAATTTACTTATTTAATCCATATAATATAACTAAGTAATTTAATATGATGTAACTAGGATTCTTACCCAAGGTAAAATTTTTTAAATAAACTCCGATTGTACAAATCATTTTGTAAAATTAAATTTATAAAAAAATATATATATTTAATTAAAGGAGATATAGTAATTTTTACCTCACAAAATTCATATTATAAATAATAGGATAAAAATTATTTTAGCCCCCTAAGTTTAGAGAAATGATCAAATTTTTAATTATGTTTTGAAAAATAATGGAATCAACCGTAACATTTTGGTAAAGTGTCAAACTGGTCTCTCACATCAATCAATTAAAGGTCAAACCTAATTAAGAGTGATAAAAGACCTTTTTACCCCTCACTTTAATTACAACACATACAATAATTGTTTTACCCTTATTAAAAATAAAAATTATAATTAGTTAAGAATTAATAAAATAAAATTAAAACTAAACCTCAAATAAAATGAATTTAAAAGTTGGAAAAAAAAATTTAACCCCTACATCTTCATCTTCAATCCAGTCACCACATCAGTCTTCTATCTTTACTAAAAAAAACACCCATAACATCAACCTAATCTTTCATCCATCACCACTTTAATAAAAAAATCAATTGAAAACCAAAATAACATCAAGAAAAAATTCACAAATAAAATAAATCTTCACAAAATTTAATAAATTAAAATTAAAATAATATTTAAAAAAAATGGTTAATCGCCAAATTGGTGCGATCCGGTCTGGTTCCATCACCAAATGAAGTTGTTGGGTGGAGATGATGGAAGTGCAACACAAAATAACATATGAGTGTTTTACACATAGGTCATGTAGGTCAAAGAAGAAGGAGAAGCAAAGTTTTTTGGCGGTGGCGTAGTGATCATATGGAGAGTGGGTGAAGGCGATGTGATTTCAAAGACAAGGCCCTTGACAAGGAATTGGTCTTAGTTGCGAAAGCTAATGATGATGATTTTAAGGTAGGTGGAGGTACAGTCGGAGTCGAAGAAGGGGTTGAAGAAATAGGTGGTAGTCGGGGGGTTGATGTGTTGTCTTTGGTGGGTAAAGAAGGTGGGAATTGAGGGAGGTGGGTGGTGGTGAAGAAGGGAGAGTGGAGAGTGGTAATGGAGGTGCAATATATGCACCAAATTGTGATTTAGAACCAAATTGGTGCAATCTTCATCTGGTTCATCACTAGGTGGTGAAGTTCATTTAATGATGAAGTTATTGAAAAATATTATTAAAATCTTAATATCCTTTGAAAAAAATATTTAGAAAGCTTAAGTCAAAATGTTATTACATTGTTTATTCTTTTATTTTATTATTAAAAAAAACTTTAATTGTTTATTTTCTATTTTTTTAATAAATTTTTTTTAAATTATCTTATTGGTACATGTGTGATGATCCTAAATTAAGATTGAAAATGACAAAATTACACTTGACCCTATCATGTTGACTGTTAGGTTTAATCGTTAATTAACTAATAGAAGAGACTAATTTGACACTTTTTCAAAATATTAGAGTTGATTTTTTTTTTCAAAATATAATTAAAAATTTAATCATTTTCCAAAATTTTGGGACCAAAATGACTTTTACCCTAAATAATAAATATGTTAACAAAAGTAAAAGTAAAAAGACTTAACAAAATATTTAAATAATCAAATTTATCAAATATGAATTATAACTAATATTATGGAATTAACAATCTTTCTTTAAAAATATATAGATAATCTACACTTTGATAGTCATAATTCATATTTATGACCATATTTCAGATTAAAGAGTATATTAGAAGAAACACCAAAAATATTAAATTTAAATAATATATTATGCAACTTATGATAAATAAAAAAAAAAAGGTAAAATATGGAAAATTTAAGTAAACTTTCACAAAATTATTACATATGCTCTTCCCAAAAAAAAAAAAAAAAAAAACAATCACATATACAATATTTGAATAAAACTATTAATATAAATAAAAAATTACACGCAATAAGTTTGGAATATATATATATATAAAAGTTTTAATCACTTGGATTTATTATCACTTATATTTCTCAAGTAGGATTTCTTTTATATCATATTTATTTTAAATTTTACAAGTAAATATTTCATTTGTTAATTCTTGTGATAACATATATGTATATACATATGTATTAGAGAAAAAAATGAAAAAAAAAAAAAAGAATAGAATTCAAAAAAAAAATAATAATAATAATAATCAAAGCCCAAATTAGAAAAAAGAGAGAGATTAAAAAGAGAAAAAGAAAGTGAAGCGTGCGAAAAGAGAGAGAAACAAACAACATCCATATATTAAACAATTCAAAAGAACTATAATATAAAAATTTTTTTAGGTGGGTCAGGGCAAGCCTATCCTGGCCCCATCATGTTTCACCCCGATAATTTAATTAAAGCGAAATGTCAGTTCAGCTTTTTCCATTCATTCCTATAATAATCGAATGTATTGCTGCAGCCTCTTCACAGTTATCACAACTAATAATATCTCATAATATTCTCTGCTGTTCTTTTTGCAAGTCCAATACCATTTTTAACAATGGCCGATGCAATTGTTTCAGTTGTTCTTGAGCAATTGTTTTCAATCATGGATAAAGAAATAGAACAAGAAGTGAGGCTATTGACGGGTGTTGAAAAAGAGATCGAACAGCTTACCAGTAACTTTCAAGTTATTCAAGCTGTGCTGGGTGATGCAGATAATAGACGAATGAAGAAGGATGAAGCTGTTGGACATTGGTTGGATAGGCTCAAAGGTGCATCTTATGACATGGATGACATATTGGATGAGTGGAGATTTGCAATTATTAAATTGCAAATGGAAGGAACTCATCAAAATGCTCTTCTTCCCAAGAAGAAGGTATGTTCCTTCTTTCTCTCTCCTAGATTTTGCTTCAAACAAGTTGGTTTACGGCGTGATATTGCTCTTAAAATTAAAGAAGTAAATCAAAATCTTGATTTTATTGCCAAACAGAAAGATAGGTACAATCTTGTTGTGAATAGAAGTATTGATGAACCTCAAAGATCAAAGACTACTTCTTCTTTTTTTGACGATGTGTATGAGATACGAGGCCGAGATGAGGAGAAAAAAGATCTGGTAAGCAAGTTGTTAAGTGATGGTAGTGAAAAAGGAAAACACCCGCATGTCATCTCAATTGTAGGGATGGGTGGGATAGGAAAAACAACACTTGCCCAACTTGCCTACAATGATGAAGATGTGAAAACAAAATTTCACAAAAGAATATGGGTTTGTGTCTCAGACATTTTTGATGAGATTAAGATTGTCAAAGCAATCATTGAAGGTCTAACGGGTGATGTCTGTAATTTTGTAGAATTACAGTCTCATTTAAAATATATCTACGAGTCTGTCATAGAAAACAAGTTTCTTCTTGTTTTAGATGATGTTTGGACAGAAGAGTATAATTGGGGGCCATTGTACAACTGTCTCAACAATGGTCTTCATGGAAGTAAGATTTTAGTTACCACACGTAATGAGGTAGTTGCACATAAGATGAAATCATCTGATATCATCAAAGTCAAAGAATTGATTGAAGATGAAAGTTGGTCCTTGTTTAAACAATTGGCATTTTCTAATAGACCTGAACAAGAGCAGAAAACCTTAGAAAAAATTGGTAGAGACATTGTTGGTAAGTGCAAGGGTTTGCCTCTTGCAGTGAAGATTGTTGGGAGTCTTTTACATTTTAAAAAAACAGAGCAACAATGGCAAAGGATTTTAGATAATGAATTTTGGAATTTAAAAGAGTTAGAAAAAGGTCTGTTCCCACCTTTGTTGTTAAGTTATAATGAATTGCCTTTAAGAGAAAGACGTTGCTTTTCCTACTGTGCTATCTTTCCAAAAGATTATGAGATGGATAAAAATGAGTTGATTCAATTATGGATGGCTCAAGGTTACCTTGGTTTAGAACAAAGTGAAGAATTGGAGACAATTGGTCAAGATTGTTTTGACAATTTAGAAATGCACTCTTTCTTTCAAAAGTTTGAGACAAATTGGAAGATGCATGATATAGTGCATGACTTTGCTCAATTTCTTGTTAAGAATGAATGTTTTACTATAGAAATTAATAGTTTAGAAGCACAAAGCTTAAAATCTTCAAATGTGAAAGCTTGTCATTCAATGTTGATCCTTAATAATAAAGAGGCTTCATTTCCTTCCAACATATATAGTGCTCAAAAGCTACGCAGTCTGTTAGTTAAAGATCTAGGTTTCTATGACTCATTGATAGAAAGTGAACAGCTACTACCCAATATTTTTGAAAAGTTAACATGTTTAAGAGCATTGGAGTTAAGCAAAGTAATACATTCACGACACGAGGATAAATATAAAATGATTCCAAAAGAGATGGGAAAATTGATACATTTGAGGTATCTTAACATGTCATGCCTAAAAATGAAAGAAATACCCGAAACATTGTGTGATTTATATAATCTACAAACTTTAAATTTGGTTGGGTGTAAGTGGCTTGAAAAATTACCTCAAGGGATGGAAAAATTAATCAACCTTAGGCATTTTATTACATCTTATTGTCGTGGGTTAAGTTATATGCCAATAGGGGTTGAGAAACTAACAAGTCTGCGAACATTAAGTAGGTTTGTGGTGGGTGGTGGTAGCCAAGTGTGTAGCCTTGGGTCTCTTCAAAACTTGAACCACCTTGGAGGACGAGTTGCTTTGATTGGGTTGGGAAATGTAGGAGACTCAGCTGAAGCTCAGAGGGCCCAACTCTACAAGAAGAAAAACCTTACTGTTTTGTCTTTACTATTCGATGGTGGAGGAGAGGCATCGGCATCAGCATCAGCATCAGTTATTGAGAAAGATGGAGCAGTTCTTGAAGCATTACAACCGCCTTTGAATTTAGAGGTATTAGATATACGAAACTACAGAGGCACGTCGTTTCCTAAGTGGATGATGTGGTTGACTCAATTGAAGCGTTTAGAAATTGCCCATTGCCACTGCATCAAGTGTGAACAATTGCCTGCTTTGGGGAAGTTGCCGTCACTGGAATCCCTCTCTATATGGAAAATGGAGAATGTAAAAAGAGTGGGTAATGAATTTTTGGGAATAGAAAACGCCTCCACATCATCATCTTCTTCATTCATCGCCTTCCCCAAATTAAAGAAACTCGATATGTGGAACATGAGAGAGTGGGAACATTGGGATGATCACGAGATTATAAGACAAATTACTATCATGCCATCTCTTTCTTCCTTACACATCAAACACTGCCCTAAATTGAAGGCATTGCCAGAATACATTCTTCATGCCACTTCGCTTAAGAGTTGCAATATCAATGGCTTAAAGTGGGAACAATTGCCTGCTTTCGGGAAGTTGCCGTTACTGGAATCTCTCGTAATAACGTATATGGAGAGTGCAAAAAGAGTGGGTAATGAATTTTTGGGAATAGAAAACGCCTCCACATCATCATCTTCTTCTTCATTCATCGCCTTCCCCAAATTAAAGGATCTCTACATTTCATACATGACAGAGTGGGAAGATTGGGATGATCATGAGATTACAAGACAAATTACAATCATGCCATCTCTTTCTTCCTTATATGTCAGAGAGTGCCCTGAATTGAAGGCATTGCCAGAATACATTCTTCATGCCACTTCCCTCAAGGAATGCCGTATCATTGACTGCCCTAAACTAGAGAAGCGGCCGCCAATGGCGATCCAGGAATAGAACAAATTTACCAGTGGTGGGCACCAAGTAATTGCTTCTACCTTGTCTTAATTAGTTTTGGTGGTTGTTTATTAGTTTGCAATAAGTGACAATTTTCGATTCAATGCATCAATATCTCAACTATATACCATATCAATTATTTTTTATGAAAACAATCCACTTATACTCATAGCATTGTCTGCTCCAATTGGGCCATAATTCTTTTATTTTGCTGGCTGAGTGACATTTCTTTTCACATTTAATCTCTCATGAAATTCTAGGCTGTCACTACTTTATTAATTATTATTAGCATGCTTTTCTTACTTCTTCAGTTCATACTTTTATAATGATAGATGAACATGTATTCCTTACTAGTTGCTTTTGTTTGTGTGAGTTTATTGATAACTTGTCGTACTACTAACTAACAACTTAAATAGTTCTGGTTATACATTATTTAGATTGTCGTTGATTTTACTCATATGTGTGTTTAGATATTTATCTCTCTGTCTCTTTGTATGTCTGCTGAGCTGGTAACTGTGAATCATCTCCATTTGAATAGAACATGTTGCTAGTAGGTTTTACTTTCATATATTTATATGTTTGTGATGATCAACTTCTGTGACTCCTAATAATGCTTTGTCTGACAATAAAGTAGTGGGATGGTAATAATTTTTATCCTGGCAGGGAAGTTGGGATGTCGATATGTGACTCCTAATAATAAGATTCTTGTTCTGGGAGTTGGTTACATTCATATTTGTGTTATTGCATTAAGATGAAAATCCCAAATTTTCCATTTAAGCCATTGTGGAGAGTACTAAATACAAATTTGCTGTATGGACACTCAAAAAAAAGTTATTAATTTATTTTCTTGTAAGTTATTGGCAATACATTTGACATATGCTTCTACTTGTTTGTAGGATGTCGTTACGATCCATGATTGGTTTGTCTCTCCTGGGTGGCTGACATTCATGATTGGTACAAGGACATGTGGCTTGATGTTGACAATAGCATATGAGGTAATATATGGGAAGGATTTGACTGATAAATTATGTATATATGAAAATTGTTAGCATCATACAATTTTTATTGGATGTAGGAATTACTAGCTCTTGATGAATGGATTTGGAACATGTGGACAGGATTGAGTGAATAAACTATGATGAATATTGAAAAAGCGGAAACATATTGCTCAAGTAGGATTTTAGCAGGAAACAGAACTTTGTTGTACTTGTCAGGTAACCATTTTTATCTTCCACATGTATTTCGACTTCTCTCTTTGCAAGGGAAAAATTTTATGTTGTTCATGGATTCCCACGTGTTTATTCTTTGCTTAATTATTATTATTATTTTTTACACTCAAGCAGTGGGGTGGGAAGGCCTTGAAAAATTGATGTTGTCACAGACACTATTGCCACTTGCTAATGATGAGAAAAAGGTGGTAAGTGTGTAATATGGAAAGACTCTATTGTTTATCTTCAATGTAAAGTGCTTACTTCAAAATTTTAGTGCACTCCCTCAATTTAATTTCCAACTAATAGTTGTTAGGTAGGGACAAATATCATTAAAAGAGCACTAATTTACCTGATAAAGTTAACTACTAAAATGGAAGACGTGGTGGAACTGTCGTAATTAAAAGGTAAGCAGATAATGCAGTTGATTTCTCATTTCCCGCAAATTTACTCTGAGAAATCCTTGATTGTTTGCTTTGGCTATCATTTTGATTTATATATTTCAGTTTGATGTGATGCAACAAGTTTGAAATGACATGTTTCTTCAAGACTCAATGCCTAAATAATGTATGACCATATTTTTGAAATTTATGTACTTATTATTTCTTTCCCCACCAGAGGTTGATTCGTTCTCTGATATTTTCTTCTGGTTTGGGTTGTTTTGAACCAGGCTTCAAATGCCATCTATATAACAGTGTTCATCATGCTCAACCAAATTGTCTGAGTTAGGTGAGTCATTCTCTGGTTGTGCCTCTGTACTTAGTCTTCTTCTTCTTCTTATGCAGACACATGTACACATATACTATGCATGCTAGCTAATGCACAGACGTCTACAATTCTGATGTTAAGCAGGGGAATTGCTTAAGACCAATGCAAAGAACAGGACTTGTATAAGTTAAGGCAAAAACTCCATCCAGCCTCTTAAATTATAAGAGCATGTAGTAGATGAATATAACTTGTAGTGTGTTGCTGTGATTCAGGTCCTTCTCTATCTACTTAATTTAGTTAACTTAATGGATTTTTGTCATGTTATTTCTTTCATTGATTCAATTTTTTGTTGAAACATCTAGGTTCAAGCATGTATTGGAAACGAGCTTAAAGGACATAAATTGAGGGTAGAGGAAGCTTTATGCAACAAAAGTATTATACTTTTGGAGGCTATTTTAGCTATGTGTTTTTTCTCATTACATTTGAGGTGATCAAGTTATTATTCAAGATTTTGTCTTTCTCTAGTATCAATTTGGGGAAGGCTTTATTTACACTTGCACTTGCAGCTTGCATGCCACTACAGAAACACTTATCAATGATGAGCGAAAGGTGATAAAAGTGCAAGTACGTTCAAGTCTCCATCATCTTTAGTATGATAGAAAAGCCTAATTCTTGTAACAAATTTTGATTCATATATTTCATTGTGATGCATTTAAGCTAGTTTGCTTGGAATAAATTGTTTGAAGAACCAATGCCTAATGATGTATGCCAATAGGTCAGAAGAATGATATACCTTTTTTAACATGTCTTTTCTCCACCAAGAGTAGACTAATGTTTAGATATTCACCTCTGTTTTACTTGTTTAAACTTAAAATTAAAAAGCATCTACACATAAGAGTTTATCTTACGACACCAAACCGTCTCGAGTTTGTAGACTTTTCTATGCATTTATTTTTGTTTTATATATATGTGTACATAACTCATCATTCACTAGATGCATGTGCTGGACAATGCATTGAAATTTACGTTCTGTAGTAGAGAAGAGGAATTGCTTAAAGCCAAAGCCATGAACATGACCTAACTTAATTATTGAAGGCGGGCACTTCAATGAGGTTGTTCTCCATTTACTTGATTAAGTGAAATTTATCTAATTTTATTCCCTTTACTTTTTCTGATCGGTTTAATTTCATGTGTTGCACAAGTAGGCTTGAGCATAAGCTGAAACAAAGCCCAATGACAAGAAATTGAGGGAGCAAAAGTGTTCTATTTTTAGAGGTTACCTTGCATTTGTGATTTACATTATCACATCTGAAGTTAAGGTATTATTTAGCATTTGAAAAACTTCCTCAGGAGTCTAGTTGAAGGCCTTAGTACTATTTGAACTTGCAGCTTGGAGTAAAAGTAAATGCTAACACAAACTCTTGGATTAGCAAATTAAAAGGTGGTAAATGTGCGAACAGGGATATGTACTGTCTAAAATTTATTTTTAAATTGAAATTACAATTTCAAAATTTTAATATAATCTGCTTTGATTGCCAATGAAGTGTCGTTAGGTTGGGATGGATATTGTTTAAAGGGCATTGAGCTGCAGATGAAGTTAATTTTTTGGAGTCCAAGGGTTGATGGAAGTTTTGTACTTGCCAAGGTGTGCAGTTCTAGGAGCACATGTAAATTCAAACAAGCATCATAAGTCTAATAGTTCAATCATGTTGTGTTGTTTTCCTTTTTCTCCGTACATGTGCTCTCTGTCATAATCCTAAATACAGTTGCGACACTGCACAAGAGAAAAATGTGGATTTTATGGTTGCTGGTGTTAATTGATCCAAAAAGGTGAGAGTTATTTGTTTAGCTGAATCACAAATTTTACATATAAAGTCTTCTGCGGACATCTGTTGAGGTTATAATATTGCTTAGTGGCAGATTTCCTTAAAAAACATAATTAGCCATCATTTTTTTTTTTTTTTTGGTTTAGCAACAGGAACAGCAAAATGCATTTAGTCATATTTCTAATTTTATGGTTCAATTCTCCAATGTTGATGTTGCTGAATGAACCTTAATATAAGATGAAACATTTTAGTCTCATTAGACAATCATATGCTAATTGTCACCAAATCAATGTATTAACAAAATTCCTACTGAATTATTGAAGCAATGTGACTGGCTATGCAGTCAGGCACTGTATGCCTATAATATAGAATGCAGTTTATTTCAAAGTTGTTGTAAGGTAAACTTGGTGTCAGAATGACCTCTTATCTATGATTATGTGCATCTAGAGAAAATTCCACGGTAATAAAAATAATTGAATTTTGAAATACGAGTTTGTAGCATTCTAGTCCTAGTTGATATGTTAATTCATATTTGCTTACATGAGTCTAATAGTTCATTCATAACATTAAACGGCATTGAGCTACACAAATGAAGTTAATTACTAAGAATGCTGGTGTGACTTGTATTATTGTAATTGACAAGACATACAAAGATACAAGTGTTGGTTTATTATGCATATGCATTAGTCTAGTAAGTTTAATTGTGTTATTATAATTTATAATTTTATACAAGTTCATTGACAATCTAACATATGAGGATCTTATGGTGAGAGTGAGAGGTTTTGCTTCAAACATATATGACAATCAATAGCATAGTTATCCCTTAATGTTTATGTTGTGCATCGGATAATCTTGTTTTGCCTATAGATGATAATTATAGTCTTGAATTGCAGGTTTTAAGATGATGTTGGCGCATGCAGCTTTTGTTGCGAAGAGAATCCTGACATCAGACAATGTGGCTATTGACATCAACGAACCCGTATGTGTGGTTGCTGAAAATCCATCCATAGATAACTCAAGTTCTCAGTGGGACCATTGTCTTCACTATTTTCACCCACATTGACGTGCTTGTGAGTGTTTCACATTGTTTACAATTTTAAGAATCTCTGTAACACATGGACTCTTGTTATGCAACTGATGCCTTTGGTCATGAATAGATTGTGAATTGTTGCTTATCGAATGCCATGTTTGCATTGGGTTGAACATCTAGTTTCGTCTGCTCACTTTACCCTCTGTATTCTACAGTCAACATGACATTTTTGATCTTTTTGATGACATTTTTGGGGTCTAAATAGGTTGCTTCATGAAGAAGGGGAGAAAAATTAGTGGATCTACCAAAAGTTCTTCTAAAGGAGCAGCTACTAGAAGTTCAAATTGCAAGTACAATACCCTCTGTGAACAAGTATAACATTGGAGATTTTCACCTCACTCTTGTCAATGATCTTCTGGTTTGTGATTCTGCTCTGTTGTTTTCTTCTTTAAGCTTAAATCCAATCAATCTATTTGGAGAACATGATTGCTAAAAAATTCTTGTTTTTTCCTATCCCTCTCGCCAAGGTCTGTAGCAAGAATAAGGGAAATGTTAATGGAGCTGCATAACTTAGGGATGATCAAGCTCTCACCAAATTCCTTGATCAAACAAGCTGATGACTTACATGCGCAAATGCTAGTAGTAGTATAGATAATGGTGCTTTTTGTCAATCTTACCTACTCACCATTGTCGCCAATTGGCCATAGTCTCTGAAATTGAACTCTTTTATCTTGCAAATGCATTGTAATCTTCTCTAATTTATGTGATCATTCTTAATTTTCCTTTCTTGTACCCATCTATTTCTTATTGTAAATGTTTTGTTATGCAGATTTTGTGAGGAAAGGAAACTAAACATCTTATTTTGGGCTTGTCTATATATAAAAATGAAAATTCCTTAGACAAAGACAAATTAATTGAATTTTTTCCTGATAGAAAACAATGTTGCTTCCATATGATTATATGTTTATTTCTTTTTTTTAACTACCACAATTAATTTGGGGTGCAAGAGAGGGGAGCACGATTCGAATCACAACTTTAACTTTAAAAGTGCAAATGTGAGGAGCATATCATTAAGTCAATTTCATATTATATTATGATCATATTACCTAGTAAGACATGTATTGCTCTTTTATTATTCATTTACTTTTCATTGTGTCCTACATCATTGGGTTCATTTAGTGTAAAGGATTGGATCAACATATTTTATAGGGATATGATTGGATTTGATTTGATTGTATATGATAAGATTAGACTATATTAATAGTGAATTGAAATAGGAATACAATCTAGAGGATTGGGAAATTCAATGTTGATCCCCATTGGTCAGGGTCCCCTTGGATAAAGGGATTCTCGCTCTTGGTGGCCTACTTTCCTCTTTGCTACTTGTCAAGTAGAGACCCACCAGTAAAAACCTTTAGATACTCAAATCAGTGGAATTTTTGTGAGGATATCCCTTTGCAATAAGGCTAAAGGACAAAAAAGGGAAAGAAACCCAAGTTATATTAGCTAACAATACCCGAAAGCTGTACCTAATGCTTGTGAGGGCCTCTCTAAATGAAGTTCCCTCATATATTAGTTTGTTCTCGAGCTAGTGAGAGTGACTTACCTTTCTTTGAACAGTAATCATCTTTATATACTTCTTCCCACCTTTTAAGGTGTTTTCCTCCCCCTACTTTACTGATGATGGTCAACTTCCCTTTTACGTCCCTTCGCTTTCACATTTGCTTACTGTCATTTGATTCTCCTTCATCCCATTGCTTTCATTTTTCCCTTGTCTCTCACTTTTTGTCCAATTGATTTAGGTTTGAGGACATATGGCACATTCTCGTTTGTTATTCCTACCATAGGGCTACATAGCTAGTTGTTGGCTCTTCCTTTCTCTTGCAACCTAGTGCTTGTGGCCTTTGGTTACTTGTCAGTCTTAGGCCTAATACCTTTGTCTTTTTGGCGAGACAAGAGACTTATAGGTATAATGAGTCTCATTTTGAATTTCTGAGTTGAGTTCCCTTTCGATTTGCTTTCCTGTCACTTGGCATGAACATCCTCGTCCTTTTCGTATCCCTTTGTTGGGCAATTAAACTTAGGCCATAGTTTCCCTTTGGACTTGTCTTTAGGACTTAATTTCGAGCCCTATTCTTTGGGTCATGGTCCTATGGACTCACTAGTTATGTAACTAACTAAAATACTTGTCATATTTGCTCAATCTACCAATTCATATAACTAACTAAAATACTTGTCATATTTGCTCAATCTACCAATTCATATGAAAGTAAATGAAATTTATTATAATCATGTGAAAATATCCATTAAGATTTTCTTCAATTTTGATATTGCTATTACCCTGTTTCCATTCTCTCTCTCTATATATATAAGCAATGTTACACTACTCAAAAATTTGCTCAAATTCATTGTCTAAATGGTATAGCAAGCTTATATGTAATTACCATATCATCAATGCATTATCCAAAAATTAATATGATAACTACAAATCAGTTTGTCACATCATTTAAACAGAAATTTTGAGTAAATTTTGGGAACTTTTAATTTAATTATAAATTTGAGGTACAACAAGGCCACATATGATTGGCACACGTCAAGAACTTTTAATTTATCGGGTAAATTTCAGTTTCGTACATAACTTTCAAAAAATTCTATTTTTTTAACCATTAATTGATTTATGACCTCATCCCTTAAATTATCAAGGAACTCGTCATTTTAGTCCTTTTGACCAATGTTATAGTGGGTCATGTTTCAATAGATACAACATATGTAATAGAATCCTATTAATTAACCTATTTCTTTCTTTATTTATTTTTTTGAAAATACCCATTTCCTTGTTTAATATAATGCATATAAAATTTTCAAACATAACTTAATTAAATTACCATTTTTAAAATCTTGTGATATATTTTAAGAAAAATAGGTTAGCCTAATGTTGTCGGTAACATGAGTTTTGAGTTATGTGCTCTATCCAACACCAAATTGAATCATGTTGACATTCGATATCGGTTAACTAAAGTTTGTCTTGGGCCAAGTACTGTAGCTAGCGATGTACAAAAAGAATGAATGAGGAAAGGTTAGAGGAAGAAAGGTAGACACCAGGATTTTTAAAGTGGTTCAGCCCAATTGATGCCTACGTCCACTGTTTTTCTCACTATATTTTAGCAGAGTAAAGGCACTCTCAGTCTCTCTCTTTTACAATGAACTTCCTCTCCTATTTATAGAGAAATGGGAGGTGCTACAGTAATATATAATAAGACAAAATGTAGAGTAATGATGATTGGTTACATTTTTTAGACTGACAGTTATAACATTTGTCAAAGTCTTTTGATAAAGCATGATTTAGATGCTAAATGCATGCTGGTTAAGTGAGATTTCCTTAATCCATGCTGTAATTTCTGACGGATTGGCATATACGATACGTTTTAAGCTGTAATTAGTCTAACAGTTTTGATTGTTGTTGACTTGTAATTTGAGAGATACGACAGAGACAAGCTCACTCCCGCGAGTTAGGATATCTGAGGTAGGGATGCTATGAGCTCGACAATGCGTAGCGTTAATGATCTTCGCGAGCTAATCTCTTAGCAAGCTCCGTACATGTGAGCCGATGGCAAAGAGGCCTGAGTGCTCATTTTAACGAGCTGGGGATGAGTTAGGTTGAACTCCAGATTATTAGGCCTACTGGGCCTTTATCCTATTAGGTTGAAACATTGGGCCTTAACCTCCCATTCATTTTAGTTCGCTAAAATATGCATAACAAATCGTTTCTATGTTTGTATTGGGAGGAAAGTAGACCTCACAATGTCTATACGACAAAACAATAACTCTAATAATGAATGTAAACATTGTTCTTCATTGTTGGCTTGTGATTTATGTATGTGTAATTACTTACTCCATTTAGGATGAGTTGTGTATCTCACTGAATTATCATATCAAAAAGTGAACGATTCTAGTAAGGTATAGCATATAACTATTTGCATACGGGGATGTTAGCTTGACATTGAATGAAACAATTTATTTGTTTTAGAACTCCTACATAATATATATCAAGTCATCTTACCATGTCACAATTGAAGTATAAATTGAATATAAACGATACCAAGTTTATATTTCCGTTTTCTTGTTTTCTTTTGTTCTTGTAATTTTGTTTTATTATTAATGTAAGTAATATCTATTAGAAATGATAATTGTTACAATAAAAATAAAATCCAATTAATATTATTAATAATTTATATGACTTTAATCATAGTGATACAAATAATAATATCAAATTAATATATTATTTTATACAACTCATGTTCTTACATATATGCATAACCTAAAATCATATTATATTAGATTAAATTAACTTATGAGAAAAGTAAATTTAACAAGAGAACTTTATGTTTTCAAAAAATTGCTTCCTATGAGAAAGAGAGCAGAAATGAAACTTGAAAGTAGTGAATTTTAAGTTTTAACACTTAAAATAGTGATTTTTAAGACACATTTTGACACTTAAAATTGTGATTTTTATCTTATTTTTTGTTAAGAGTTATCTATTGACTTTGGATGATGTAAAATTGTAAATATTGTAGTTGGTTGTTTAGATAAAGAAGAGAGTCTAGGTTTTTAATGGCTTGTGAGGAATGGATATAATGATACATATGTACTTCTAAATTCTAATAATCTAATGTGAAATTGTTATTAAATATTTTTGTGTAATATTTGTTGTTTATATTCTTTCATTTCTTTGTAATATTTGTTGTGTAAATGTTGTTGCAATATGCATGCTTGATATTTGTTGGATGATTAGGTTGACAGATATCTATGAATCATGACAAATGTTAATGAATCTTTGGGAGCTTCCACTATCCAATCTCTCAAACAGAATTCAAGTGATATCTGGATGGGAGTATGGGACCTTGGCGGATGGGAAGAGGTTGGAAAAAATTAAATGCAAATTGTGTGGGAAGATTATGTCCAGAGGGATAATATATAGGTTGAAAGAACATGTGGGTCACATATCTGGAAATATGGCCAAATGTCCTAAGGCACTACAAGAGGATGTAGCTAAATGTAAAAATGCAATTATGGAGACAAAAAATAGAAAGAAAAAAAAAAAAGATGATTAAGGAGAATTTGAAGAGAGAAGAAACAAATACCAAGAACAAGAGGAGATGGAAGAAGTAGAGATTTGAGGGGTAAGGAAAGAACGCCATTATGTTGGTCCTATTGATAGATTCATAAAAGAGATTACTCTAGAGTTGTCACAAGGTTCAAGGACGACAATGCGATAAAAAAAAAAAATCAATGACGCACTCTTAATTAAAGAGAGAACTGATCAAGTGTATCAATTAGTGACTAGTTGGATGTTTGAAAGTGGCATTCCATGGCATGCTATTTATAATGATAGTTTCTTACACCCTTGTAAAGCAATTGGTCAATTTGGGCTGGGTTATAGACCTCTAACTTATTATGAAATCGGGGAGCAATATTTGCCACAAAAAGTGGATAAATTATGTTGAAAAGGAAAAAAAAAAGAGTGGGCTCATAATGGATGCTCAATTATGACGGATGCTTTGACGAATAGAAAAAGGCGAAACATAATGAATTTGTATGTGAATTGCAAGTGTGTATTTTTGTTTCATATAATTTATCCACTATACCTTATTAGATTGTCTATATCATTAATATTATAATTGATAAGTTTGATCATTTAATAAATAATGTTTGATTATTTTATTGTAGGGTAGGAACCACTTTCCTTTCTTCCAATGAGTGTTCTAATGTGGCACATATTGCTAAACAAATTTTTGAGTATGTGAATGAATGTATTGAACAAATCAGACCTGAAAATGTTGCTCAAGTAGTAATCAATAATGCTAGTAACAATATGGTTGCTACCAAGATTTTGAAGGAGAAGAGACTAAACATATTTTGGATCTCATGTGCTGCTCACACCATCAACCTCATGCTTAGTAGTATTTAACGGGCCCCTCTTCCTTAACTCTAAAACTAGGTAGCCCACCTGACAACCCCACGATGGCCTTTCAATCAAGATCTACTCCAGTTGAAAAGTTCCCCTGAAACTAAGTCTTTTTCTTTACTGAAAACTTCTTGAAACTTTTTAGGATTTATTTCAATTACGGAAATGGGAGGAAAATTTTTCTTTTAAATTATCATTTACAAAACAAGGTTTATAAAAAAACAAATTTGGTGGCACAACGGTTGTTTTTCAAGTATATCCACCCTGTGAAAGTTCATAGAAACCCGTGAACTTCAAAATCATACAAGTTCTCAACTACTGGGCTTCCAGCCATTTTTTTAATTTCAGGCACAACTGGAAACATGTTTTCCAAACACGATCAAAGGATAATTTAAAATCAATGAATTTATACAAAATCTAAAGTTACTTAAGATTTAAAAACATATTTACGAAATTATACGGATAAAGCATATCATCTCAAAATAATATCTACAACATGCACATCAAGTCTAAAAATCAACAACTAGTGCAGTAACGTAATGTCTTCAGTCCGTCTGCACGTCCCTTCCGCTACGCTTGCTCGCACCTGCACCTGGGAATGATTTTTATTAAAACAAGAAAAGAACGGTGAGTCTCATAACTTAGTGAGTGGGTATCTTTATAAACTAAAAAATATATATATTTTAAATATGTGCATCCTCCTAAAATAATTTTGAAAATCTAACAATTTATTTCGAATTGGTATGAATTGTAAATCTAGTATGCCAATATAAGTATTTCTGCTTGAAAATTTAATAAAAATTTCATGAGTCAAAAATTTTTTCGGTTTCTAAGTCTTACGTCTAGTGATATATTTTCTTTCTATAGCTTGTCTTATAAGATAACCCAAGGAAACTTATTCATGGCAGACGAAATATGGCCCATCCCCTTTCTTGGGCCTCGACTCTCAAGGGATTCTAGAATGGCACCATTGCTACGGAATGTGACCGGTCCCTCTACCTTAGCTAACTAGACAACCCACCCGATAACTCCATAGTAGCTTTCCAATCGAGATCTGCTTCAGCCGAAAAGTTCTCATAAATCTAAGCCTTGTTTTTTATTAAAGACTTTTAAAAATGACTTATTAGAACTCTTTAGATTCCGAAATGGGTAGGAATTTTTGTTTTTAATTCCATATTTTACAAAACAGATTTTAGTAAAGTCAAATCTACTGAAAATTTTAAAATACAATTACAAAAGTTACTTAGTGATGCATCATCCAAAATAATATTTACAAAACTAGTATCAATTTTTAAAGGCATAAATTAAGCATAAAATATGAATATATACATGATATCACAGGAAGTAATTGAGTGCAGATGCGTCACGTCTATCTCATCTGAACGTCCGATGGAGATGCTTCCACTGTGCTGCTCGTACCTACACCTGAGGAAGATTTTTATAAACAAGGTAAAGAGCGATGAGTATAACTCAGTGAGTGGATAATCTCAAGCAATTGTAACTTTTATTCTATAGCTATTATTCCTTCCAATAGAGGTTGGAAAAATTACTAGTTCTTATTTTCTTGAAAACTATAAAGATTTCATAATGCAAATAAATACTTTTTATTTGCATTTTCATAAACTTATTTTTATTTCTTTTCTAAAACTTAAGTCTATTGATGTACTTTATTTCTTTAACTAGCCTTACATGGTAATCCAGGAAAACTTATCCTTCGTGACGGTACAAAGACACACCATTAAGATTCGGAAACTGTCACTATGTGTAGTCACAAATGTAGAAAATTTCCTTCAATATCAGGCAGATCTACACTATCGTATGCGTGCAGAAGGTGACACATTGACTCAGTCCCCCCAAAGTTAGTGACTCTCCCAACCAATCTACCATACACACACACAGAGTACTTCAACTGGGTGTAACTGGGGGCTAGGGTAAACCAAAGGTACTAAAATCTTTATCTTGTAAAATATTCTCTAGCATATCATTTAATTGGCATGTAAATAAATATAATTAAATAACTTTGCTTTTCAAGCATATAAATACTCATAATATTCATTTCATAATTTACATGTGTTTTATAAATAAAGATATGCTAAAATAAATCAATTGATATAATAACTTGCATACTAAGTTAAAACAAATGGAAATATCTCCAATTAATTCTTGAATTTGTAAAAGCTTTGAAATTTAACAACACTCACAATTTGCTTCCAAAATATTAACCACTCTTGTGCGCCCTTCACGAGCTTGGTGATTCACCTACACTGGAATACAAATGAGATCTTTGAGTCATAACAATTACGATCATATATTAGGAGCATTACATTCGCAACTCTTCATTATTCATGCAAACAAAACACTACGCTTTCAGCTCACTATCCATCTTGTCCTTTGAGAGTTACTGCTCCAGCCAACTCGTTATTACAGCGAGCTCCATACACAACTCGTTTCCTGTGAGCTATTGCCTAGCTTTTTCATTCTGCGAGCTTCTACTTTGCTCTCTCAACCAACGAGCTACCACTCGAGCTCTATCCATCATGAATTGCGAGCTTCTCTCAACTCGCACTTTGCGAGCTATTAATCTTCCCTAGCTTGCCTTTAGTGAGCTACTGCTCTAACCCAGCTCACACTTCACGAGTTGCTATTCTAACCAGCTCGCGTTGAATGAGCTATTACACAGCCCAACTCAACGATTCACAACAAACTGATAACATCGCCCAACTCACTTTGTGAGCTACTTCCTAGCTTCGCTTAACCTCATGAGCTGTTGGCCCAGCTCAGCTTGTCCTCAACTGAGAGCACTGACTAGCTCATCCAATACTCTTTTCATTGTTTTGTAAGCTGCTGCCATAATTTAACTCTAGCTTGCGACCTAAGGCTAGGTATTTTGAAAAATGCAGACCATGATCTAAAATTCATCTAGAATGATTGCTTGACATTTTAAACTATAGTTAACCAAGGCATGATAGCTCGCACCTCTCAAGCTCGTCTAAACCAAAAACACTACAAATCTATTTTCTTAAAACAACAACATGCAACTCAACAATATACAATTTTCACAAATGCTAAGATAAAATTATCATCCATCCTTTTAAATACTCAAACCCAACCTTGACCCATACAATTCATCCATTACAAATTTTTAAATTAAGTTATTACCTTCCAAATAATCTTCAAGAGATAAGCTTTGCTCCAAAACTCTCAGACAACTTGATGGACGTGGAAAATCATGTGAACCAGCTCTCCAATCATCATAATTCAGCTCGCTGCATCATCAACCTCACAACTAAACACTCATTTTTCTAGATAGAATGCAACTCTTTATTTCTCTTAATCCAAGCTACACTCTCGCTTTTTGATCCTCTCCCTCTAAATGTGCTGAAATCTATCAAATTTTGTACTCAGTCACTCCAATTATTTTTTGAATTTAAGAGTCTCTCTCTCGGCAACATAGAACAACCATCTCACCCCTTTTTATAATGCCTCTCTGTTCACTTTCTCCCTGCTATGGCCAATCACAAAGGTTGCTTGCTTGACCAACTTCTCTCAATTATTCACCCATTTTCTTATTTAATAATAGCTTGCTTGTTGATCGAGCTCTCAAGCTTACTTTTTTTTCCCATAACTTTCCACTTTATTAAATCTTTTATTCTTACTTTATCTATCATCCACTAATCTCATGCCACTTGCCACAATACTTTCTCTCTTCCTCTTATTGAACCAAATGTCCCCTTCTTTTTAGTTCATACACTCATTTCATTCTTTACGCTTGCATATACGAAACCATTTTCGATTCATCTGGAAATTATACGAAAACTAAATTAATACTTTCAAAAATTTTATTAAAATTTGATTAATACCTATAACTCTGAAAATAATTATTTTACCAATTTGGATGTGAAATTATTTCCGATCCTATCTGGAATTCTACTAAAATTTAATTTTTCACATCCGAGTACTGAAAATTATTCTATTTCTCTCTAAATACTGCATATAAGACACTAATCAAATAGAGTACTTTCGTTTAATATACTTCGAATAACTTAAAATTTATTTGAAAAGACTTATCTTCGCTCCGCTTTAGATTTTCCTTAATTTAATATTAATATCAAAATTTTTAATTTATGAAATCCGTTTTTTGAAAATACCACTCATACGAACTTCTTTTTCGTTTGAAAATATTATTCATTGGAAATTAATTTATTTTCTATCGGATGAGGTTTTGGTTTTACGGAATGTTGTTCACGCCTTTCTTGGACCTCGGCCCTCAAGGGAATCTAAAATGGCACCACTACTTCGGAATGTGACTCACCTCATTTCTTGGACCTCGATCCTCAAGTGATTATAAGGTGGTATCACAGCAATGGAATGTGGCTCACCTCCTTTTTTGGACCTCGGTCCTCAAGGGATTCTAGAATGACATCACTATTACAGAATGTGACTCATTCCATTTCTTGGACCTCTGTCCTCAAGGGATTCTAAGGTGGCATTACAGAAACGGAATGTGGCTTATCCCCTTTCTTGGACCTCGATCTTTAAGGGATTCTAGGGTGGCATCACAACTTATTTGGATTATCCGTTTTAGGTCCATTTCTTGGGTCTTAACACTCAAGGGATTCTAAGCCCTAGCTAATATTAGGGTAACCAAAGGCAATTAAAATCTCTTTAGTACGATTGAAACTTATACTTTAAACTTTTACTTAACTTAGCATGAGAGTATATTAATTTAATTCATAAACATTTGTTCTCTAGTTTACAGTTTATAACCAAAATACTTTCTCTCTAAGGTAAAAGCTTAATACGTTCAAATTAACCTTAACAATTCTCTTCTATACATGTATTTATCATAACCTTACTAAATTACTTTACTTCTAAATTAAATGCATTTATAACATAACTTCAAAGAGTTATACATGCATTATAAAGGAAATGATAACATTCTAAAAATTTGTTCGATCAAACATAATAAATCGCATACTAACATAATTATTACAAATATATATACTCAATTGATAAATTCATAAAAACTTTATAAAAACCACACTCACAACTTGCTTTCTAAGTAATCCATACTTTAACATTCTCCCTTTTTGTACGCCGCTTCACCTACATTTGAATACAAGCGCGACTTTCGTTTAACACTTACACACACGACAATAATAACTTCTAACTATCCGAAGGTATCGAATACCCTTTTCTAATTCATAACGACTTCAATAATTCACATGAAATTTCCATTCGAAATTCCTAACCCCTAAACATGGAAAAACATGTCAATTCAAAGCTAAATCTCATTTTATCGCATTAAATGCATTCTAGCATCAACTTGGCCTACTATATCCGAATGTCCATAAATTTTTTACATCATTCATCATTTTCAAATTTTATTATCGCAAACATAATCAAATGCATGCAATATGATATACATTCAATTAAAGTCCATCAATTATCACATTGGTGCAATTGCGAAAAATGTTTAGTTGCGAAATGACAGTTTGACACCCAATACAATTCCTTTCCATTCCAAGTTAATTCTATCATCTAAATGTTTTATAAACTGATAAAATTCTTCAAAATAATTGCATAACACTTCAATGTACTCAAGAACAGTTCATGGCAATTTACTGAAACTTTGCTTTAAATTTTTAACATCAAAACAGCCCCTAATGTCAATCAAAACATCCCAAATAATTCCCTTATTGAATTTGACATCAAGACAGCCGCTAATACTAACTTTTCTTCTCATCTACACTTACCTACACACCAAAATCACTTCAAATGTCATGACAAAATAATCAACCAACAATTTGAGTTATGCAACCTAACCTTGACCAAAAACATGCATGCATACAACACAATCATTTCTCCACTTTAATCCATTAATTTCCATCGCAACATTATCATCATATATCATGGCAACAATCAACTCCCAATCCAAAGCCTACTTTGACTGAACATAGCATAATCATATTCCATATTTTTATTTCTCATTCCAACACCAAAATTCATCCTTCCAACACATATAAATGCATGAATAAATTAAACTTAGATTAGACCATATTAACCATCCTTGGCCGAACACTCAAGCAAACACATTCCCACATCTTTCAAGTTTTACATTGCCATTCACATCAAATAACACCAATTATCATAGCAAAACAACCAAAATTAAGTTAAACACTAAAATCCTTTCATGGTCGAACACACATGCATTCTATCATCAACTTTTTCTTTCAAATCTTACACCAATATCACATGCAACACTTCAATCATCATTTTGAGACTTTAAATCCATCAAACGTCAACACCAAACCACAACCAGCCCATTACAAAATAATTCCAACATTTTCATAATAAAATCCCATGGAAATCAAGTTCTTACCTTCTTAAAATGACATACAAAGGTTTGGCCTTGCTCCTAGCCTTGCATGCACCCGTGTTATGTGTTAAAAGTGTTCAAAAACCACTTCAACTCATGCTATCTTGATTTCCTTTGTTTGGCAGAGAGCATCCTTCAAAAGTTTCTCCCTTGCTTTGCTTCCTTCCTTTATTGATTTTTTTCTTCCAAATGATTTGCATGTGTTAGAAAACACTCAAAATCAACAAAAAAAAAAAAAAAATCAACAAATGAAGCAAGCTAACCTTGGTTTCTCTTTATGGCTGAGAGCTTTTCTTCTTCTATGGTTTATTTTGTTTGGTTCATTCACTTGACCGAGAACACCTCTCCTTTCTTGAAAATGTGGACAAAATACTTCATGCTTCTTTTCTCTTTCATTTTTTTGTTCCTTAACCGAGAGCCTTTTCTTCCATTCAAATTTTCTTCATTCAATTTCAATATATATGTGATCTCTAGTTTCATGACACTTGTCAACAATCCATTAGGTTGATCTAACACTTGGCACATTATCTTCATGCATGGATTACACTTGTCAAGCATGTATCATCCTTATCTCTTATTCCATGCCACTTGTCCTCCATGCATGCATTCTTTTGTACTCTCATGCATTCATTCATACTTTTTGATTTCGAATTCGAAATCATTTCTGATCCATCTGGAAATCTTATTATAACTTAATTCCACATCCGAAAATTTTACTTGAATTCGATTACACATCTGGATCTGATCACTTTAAATTATTTTATTACCTTACAATTAAAAATTTTCCCCGGACCTATCCAAAAATTCTATCGAAATTTTATTAATCATTTCCGTTTAGACTACCTGAAAATTTTATTAATCTTTTCCATTCTACCCGAAAATTATACTAAGATTAAATTTTACATCCGAAATCCTCTCCGGTCTACTCGAGAATTTTATTATTCGTCTCCAAACTATATTAGGATTATTTTACAACCATTTTATCATTTCCGTACTTTCCGAAAATTTTATTAATTACTTCCGGACTATCTGGAGATCATGCTAGAAATTAACTTTCTACACTTGGGTACTTCAAAATTATTCTATTACTCCTAAATACTTTATGCAGTCCTAAATTTCGAAAAGATATTTTCATTCGAAAAGCTTCAAATTGCTTAAAATTTATTCGAATTGACTCATTTTCGATTCGTTTTAATTTTCCTTACCTCTAGTACTAATTTCAAAACTTTTGATTAATAAGGTCTGCTTTCCAAAAATTACTATTCACACGGACACTTTTCATCAAAAAATACTATTCATCTAGAATAACAATTCATCAAAATAATTACTTTTAATAATTTTCTGAGTCCGTCTCCCAAAAATCACTATTCATTCAAAAATATTATTCATTTGAAGTACTATTTATCTGGAATTCACTATTTCCGAAATTTTGGATTTTATAGTATTGGCAAGCTTCTGAAGTTTAAGAAATTTATTGACCAACCAAAGCAGTTAACAATCTTCATTTACGCTCATCATTGGACTTTGGCAATGATGAGGTCCTTTACAAAGAAGAGGGACATCATGAGGTCGGGAAAGACTAGATTTACATATGTTTTCCTTACTTTTCAAAGCTTGATAGATAAAAAAAAAATGTTTTAAAGTCAATGTTTAGTGGTGAGGAATGGAATAAGTGCAAATTCTCAAAAAGTACTAAAAGAAAATTGGCCTATTCAACTGTGATGAGTTTCGGGTTTTGGAATGGTGTGACAAAATTTTTAAAGGTTTTCGCACCTTTGATAAAAGTTGAGACTAGTGGATAGGGACCGAAAGCCATCAATGCCTTGGTTATATGGAGAACTGAGAAGGGCTAAGTAAGATATTAGAGAGGCCTTGAACAATATAAAAAATAGTTATTAGCCAATCATTGAAATAATTTATGGAAAAATAAAAATCAACTAGATTCTTCATTGTATATGACGGCTTTTCCATTAAAACCCTATTACCACTTCAAGGATCCAAAAATTTCCCTTGAAAGTGAGTTGAAGGAAGCCTTAATAGATTTTATCATGGTGATCTATCCTCTCAAAATCAAATTATCATACATGATTGGCCAAAGTATAAAATAAAGAAGGGTACGTTTGGGAAACCATTAACTATTAAAGGATGTGGAGATGATTCTACAGATTCAGGTAAAAAGTTGAATATTCTAATTCATATGATTTTTTTAAGTTGTTTTACTTGTTTATTAAATACTATTATAGATTATATTTTTAGTATTATATTTATGAACATATATCTTCCAAAAACTAATTTTATATTTGATTATTTTCTATGGTGTAGTTGAATGGTGGAACATGTTTGGAGGCTAAACACCTAACTTGAAAAAATTCGCAGGAAGAATTCTTTCATCGACCGCTAGTTCATTCAGATGTGAAAAAAATTGGAGCACTTTTAAATGGGTAAATGTAAATACGTAATATCCATAACATATTTTTAACATTCCAAATTTTAATTATTTATTGATTTATTTAATTTTGATTTTTAAATGTTATATAGATACATTCGAAGAAAATAAATAGACTAACTACAAACTGATTAAACGATTTAGTCTTTGTTTAGTTTAATTCAAAATTAACATGAAAAAACCAAAGGCAGGTTGACAAGAATGTTCATGTGCTACTAGCAATTGATGTTGATGCTACCGATGCACAAGGATGGCTTGTTCCAAGTGTTGATGATGATGAAGAATTAGGTTCCGGTTTGAAGCAAATGAGATAACTTAATGAAGATGATTTTCATTCTGAAGAGGAAGATGAGAACGAGGGAGGGAAAAACATTGATTTAGAGTTTGAGTTTGACAATGAACAAATTATGAAAGAATATTATTCAAATGAAGAGTGGTTGTGTTTTCCTCCTCTCCCTTCAGATCTTTAGGGTCTTAACATACTTACTTGGACTTTTACTTTTTGGTTGCTAACTTGCTATTTCATACTTGCTATGTTATATACTTATGTTTTTAGTTTGCATGTTATACTTATATATGATATTGGTTGTGTTTGAGATTGAAAAAAGATTGGTGATTAGGGGTCCTAAGTATTTGAGATGTGAATTGTATAAAGTCTTTTGAAGTATTGTTATTTTTGTATATTATAGAGTAAAACTATTGAAAAAATAGTTGTTATACTGTCGAAATTTTTGAAGCATCTAGTGATAGACCCCAAACTTGATTTTCTATTATATTCCGTGTACCTAAGTAAGATAGGGAATATTGATCCAGAAATAAGGCCAAAAAATTATTTAAGACTCGATTAGGGTATATAAAATTTTTAGAGTTTGTTTTGACGAAAAACGAAAACTTTCGATGAATAGTATTTTCGGACGGAAACATTTTTGGATGAATAGTGATTTTGAAAAAAGAGCCTTAAGAGCCGAAAATGTCCGAAATAGGTCATAGACCTTGAGGGAACTGAAACAAAATGAAACGGAATCCGTTTGATTGAGTTTCAGGAGATCCGAAATATTCCGCTCAAATTGCACTATTTTTCGAATATTGAGTTTTTGTAACTTAAACTTTGTTCAAAAATTTCACGAAGCATAGGATTAAGAGATAAGGAACCCAGTTAGAGTATTTCATGGTCAATTTGAAGTTTAGATAACTATGAAATATTTTTAGAATATTTTTCGGATTGAATAGTATCTTAAATTATGTTTAGGTTAAATTTTCACCCAGATTTACTATTTTATGGTGCTAGAAATATTCTAATTGAATTACGGTTGAATCGTAGGCCTCCAGTAGTTTTATTTGAAGTTTATTATATTTTAATATCGCAAGCCGGATATTGTTTGGTTGACCCCGGTTTGATTACAAAGTCATTAGGCGTGAATTACGTGTTAAATCAAGCGAGGTGAGCTCATGGAATTCAACCAATGAGAAATGAGATAAGTGATTTAAAAAGTAATGGCTATGGATGTGCCACGTGTCATCCATGGATTGGTTGAAAAAATAAATGGATTAGAATGTGCCAAGTGGACCAATAGAATTGATTTTGGGGCACTAGTATAATTAGTAAAAGTTTGAGGTGACAAAGTGAGATTTTCTTGAGGGAGCTTTTAGTAATTGAGCAATGAAATATATATAATGTGATTTTGTGTTATGTGGTGTATTTGTTGCCGTGAGAATTGAAAGAAAACAGAGAGTGAGAGAGTTGGGTGAGTGAGAGAAGCCGGGAGAGAAAAAGAGAAAAAAAAAAAAAAAAGAGCTTTGGGCGCCGAGAGAAAGAGAGAAGAAGAGAAAAAGATCCGGTTCGAGTTTCGCCGTAGTTTCTTCACAAAAGTTATTCCTCGTCATCTCTTCTAACTAACCCAACAAATTTGAAGCAAAACAGTTGCCTATTTGGTGAGTTATTTCAGTTTAAATATTGATGTTTATATGAAACCCGTTTTTTTTTTTCTTTTATTTTCGAATCTGAGATTAGAGATGATAAGAGGGATATGTGAGGATGATTTTGGTATGATTTTGGAGTGATTTGATGGAAGAAAAACAAATAAAACGAGAGAAGAAAGTCATGGAGAAAAATGGATTTTTTTATGGAATTTGATCCCATTTTCGATTCTAAGGCATTAGATTGATGTTTTAGAGGTTAGGGAATAATCTTTTGAAGTTAGATTTCAAAAACAAAAAGTTTAGGATCGATTTCGGAGCTAAACGAACAAGTTGAAGGGCGGTTTCCCAAACCCTTCGAAATGCGTTCGTTTAACGTTCGAAACAGTTTATTTAATTGTAGTTGGGTGTTAGAACACTAGAGGATTGATTTTTAAAGTTTTCGAAAGTTCGAAGCAAAAAGTGATTTTAGTTAGTAAGCGAATCTGGTCAAATTTCGTTCCGAGTTTTCGACGATGAGATTGAGTATTCTGAGGTATTCTTAGGAAAGAATAAGTAGGATTCATGTAGAGAAAACGGATTTCGAAAATCCCGGTTGAATCGAAATTGATATCTGAAAGTTTAGGTGTTAATGGATATATATAATTGGATTTTTATTGATTTTGAATGTTATTTGAATGAGTTAAGTGACCCTAAATGAATATTCGATGTTTTAGGGTAAAAGCGGAGACTTCCTGAGGCATACGGAGGAGGCTCGGATTTTATCCGAGGATGTGTTGTGAGTGAAACTACAAGTTTTTATTTATATCGTCTTAAAGTTTATTTTTTTAAAGTTAAAAGAATTTATTATAAATAGTTATTTATTTATTAATTGAATTTATATTATAATTCTAGCATAAAGATTTTAGTTTATTATTTATGTATATGAGAATGTGCTAGAATTAAAAATTTTAGGCTTACTATCTTAAGATTTAGAATATTTTAGTGTATTAAGAAAAAGAAATTTTAATAGCCTATGGTTTACCCTAGCCCCAGTTTAGTACCCGGCCGAATGTCCTATACGTGATACGGTAGATGAAAGGAAGTCAGTCAGTGAGATTTGAGTCTAGTCGACTCATGTGTGAGCGAGGTATGAGTGATCCGTACGCACGTATAGAGTAGTGTAGTCGGTCCGCAGCGTGGGCCCACTTTCGACAACTACATATGGTAGATCCCCACTCCTAGTGGTTAGATTTTATATGCCACCACGACAGGAGTAGATATTCCCTGGGTTACCATTTAGGCGAGCATCATAAAAGATTTTAAGAAAAGATTTCAGAAAGTATTTTAGAAAAGAAAAGATTTCTTAATGAGTTACCAGAATAATTTTCAGATTATGATTTATAAAGTATTTCAGAAAAATACTTTTACTTTTATGAAATGTCTTTGGAAAAATTTAGAAATTCTAAAATCAGAAATTTAGTTTATAAAGATCATACCACTCACCGAGTATAAACTCACGTTTTTCTTTAAATGTTTTTCTTAAAAATTCTCCCACAGGTGCAAGAACTAGTCGTCCAGCAGACGAGATTCAGTCAAGTATGCAGGCTGACATATAGGACGACACCTACTACATGTATATATTTTGTTATTTTGATCATGTATATGTGTTGATGTACATAGTTATAAATATTTCGAAGAAATAGTGGATGCATTAGTTAAAATATTTTATTAACGTTTTATGAAATCCAGTGTTCAAATTTTATTGACTTGTTTGTGGTTGTTTGTGAGAAAGGAGCCGGAAGCTCTAGAAGTTGAGAAATGGATTTCATAGAAGTGTTTTTATAAACTATATTTGAAAACTTATAGGGTGGCATAGTTTAGAAAACAGACGGCATGCTGCCGAAATTTTTATTAAAAAGGGAAAAATTTTTATCACCGTCACCTTGTAAAAGAAGTTTAAATATCTAGTTAAATGATTTTCGGTACCTTGACGGGGTTCTTTCGGGCTGAGTATAGGGTTCGTGAAAATTCTTTCGATGTGCTATGGGGTCTTTCTCGGGTCCAGATGAGGGATGCGAGAAGGATCTCGTCATCTAATTTATATATTATTACAAACTATATTGTAATTATGTGATTGTGCTAAAGTGGTTTTGAAGATTACATGAAATAGGTTTGATAATATTTTGTGATCATATGATTGTATTTTGATCTTATATAAATTTTTTTCAGTTTTTTTGATAGGTTTGACTCAGTTTGACCGTTAGTGAACAATACTCACCGATTAATCGTTGAGTAACTGATAAATCGCTAACTATTATCTTGCCGATCAATTGGCGATTAGCGATTTTTGGAACATTGATGGTGGAGCCTTTCTTTAGTTCTATTTTTTTAACATAGCATTTTAATATTATAATAATAATTATAAATATATATTTTTAATAATCTCTTATTGTATTTTTCTTGCTTTTTTTCTCTTTTTTTAGCTTTTAGTACATATTTTTTATTTATTTGCTTTTAATTTTGCTTTTTCAAGGTAAAATGACTAAAGTACTAACTAAAAGTTTGGTTTGGAATATAAAATAGGTTCAATTTTGAAAAATTAGGAACTTATTTAGTAATTGCTCTTAGTTAATTAAGTTTCACATTTTTTTTTTTTTTTTAAGATAAAGACATATAGACTCTTCATTTGGTAACATGATTGGTATAAGTTTACCAAAGAGACTATTTTGCTAAATTATAAGGACCATTGTGGTAAAAAAATAATTAATGTAAACATTTTGAAAATAACTAAGAACATAGTTAGGTGCAAGATTAATTCCCCTCATTCTATAAAACACATATTTCTCTTATTTTCAATTTTAAAAATTATTTATCATTTTTTTATCCTTATTATTTGTTGTTGCTAGACAATTTGACTTACTTCATAGAGCATCATGTGTTGTAAATAACATGGCACTTGAAGAATATAATTTATGAAATTCAACGGCCACAACTAGTATTTTTATTTGGAGAGAACGTAGCCAAAAACTAAATAAAAGTTATCATAAAAAATAAATAAATAAAAACTAGAAATTATAAACCACTACAATAAATAGGTCAATCATACCAATAGGACATCTGGCTTGGCGTGGATGTTATTGGTATAGATATCGAAATTATCCATACTGGGGAAGTATCCATATCGGGTGGTTGCCTAGTATGGGTATGGTACAAATCACGGGTCGACCAATGGATCAACCCGCGACCTATCCATTATCTATACAAGGCACATGCCCGGTATGGATAATATTATCTGCTAATCACATGTTTGGTATGGATAGTTGTACCCATTTCTAGCTCTAGACAGGTGTAGAGACTTTCCAAGTTGGGTCGGGACCCGATATGGGTAATTATCAATACCGGATGGCCCGGTATGGTTATCTTTATCTATACTGAGTTTGTGCTTGGTATGGAAATATTTTAACTTAAATAAATTAAATTTAAACATATATAATTTAATATTACAATAAAACTAACAACATACAGAAATGTGATATATATAATTTAATATTAAAAAAAAATTAAATTACATCACCTAATGTTAATATACATTACCCAAAGTTAACATATATCATCTAAAGTCATCGTACATTGTAAAATATTATAACAACTCAATACATAATCCTAAGACACAATATATTTTACTAACTGGATGTATTTTACGAATATCATTCAAGTGAGATAACAGTTTTTGTCTCAAATGTATTTTCTATTGCTTTTTCCCTTGAATAGAAAGATCTCACATTACACTTCACCAAACAACAAAAATCAATCTGTCCACACACAACAACAATGCTTATAAACATAAACAAGTACAACAAAACAATCCTACGCATACTTTTACATTAGCTTCCAGTTGTTTTACATGCTGCATTAGCTACTAACAAGTCTAAAACATACAATCAACCAAAAAACAAAAATTGGTGAAGATAACTATCCCGAACAGTGGAAGAACAGTAGATCGGTGAATATAATGGCGTTGGACGGCGTCAGTCCTCACCACGGTTGCAAGAGAAGAAAAGAAATGAAAAAATGAGATAAAAAAAGGTGATGGCCGAACTGCTGCGTCGATGATCGGATGACAGTCTGACCATCCTGTGTATAGAAGCAGAAGAAGAAGATGATGATGATGAGGATGATGATGAAAAGGAGAAGAAGAAGAAGAATAAAGGAAGAAGATGAAAAGGAGAAGAAGATCGGTGGAAGAGATGACTCACCGATGGCGATCAACAATGGAGGCAACCGTAGTAGGCTATTGAAGCGGCACAGTAGGTGGAAGACGACTAGGGTTTGGAGAGAGAGAAGATGTGAGAGAAAGAAAATGGAGAAATAAGAGGGGAAGTTCGGGTATATCACACCCAAATTATCTAGGATAATTTTTTTTTATTTTTTAAATTATTGATTATCCATATCGGGCAGGTGCATGGATAATATATATATTTTTATTTTTTTAATTATTGATTATCCATACCGAGCGAGTGATCAGTCGAGTATTGATAATCTTTTTTTTTTTTTAATTATTGATTATTCTGACCTGTTCGGTATGGATAATCAATAACTTTATTTTATTTCTTTTAAATTATACTATGAGCTCGGCATGGATAATCAATTGGTTTTCATACCAGCCCCTAATGGATATTAAAAAGTTTAAAATACATGAATATCCATATTGGGCCATTAATGCTTAGTATGGATAATTAATTTTAAATTTTTAAAAAATAAAATTAGTGTTACCCATGCTAGGTACTAAAAGTCCAACATGGATAAGTCTATTTAAAATATATTTTTTTAAATACTATAATGTTATCCATAATAGGCCTTTAGTGTCCAGTTTGAATATTCAGGTATTGATATGATATTTTCTTGTAGTGAAAGACAATATAATTTGAAAAAAGAAAAAAAAAAAGAAATTCAATTCATTTTGAAATGTGGGCATGGCCCTATGGCCCACTAATTATGTTACCAACTAAAATACTTGACACATTTACTCTACTTATCAAAATCACGTGAAAATAAATGTAACTTATTACAGTCACGTGAAAATATGTATAGTATATTATAATCACGTGAAAATATCTATTAATATTTTATTCAATTTTAGTTTTGCTTTTACCATGTTCCTATCGCCCTCGTTATTTAATTTATATATATTAATTTTCATCCTCAAGCGTTTACTGCATAACAACAATGATATGTAACAATTCAATATATGAGTGAGAGACACATTATGCAAAGGCTGAAGTGCTTGATAAAAATGGATGGCATGGGAAAAATGGTGTTGATGGGATGAAGTAGTCTTCCATCTTCAGCAACCGGTTATTTCTAAACTTTATTATTTTATGCAAACTATTTGTAGTTTAGCTTCACAATTTTGTTCATAATATCGATCTTCATGTGTTATTGATAGTTACTAAGTGTTGTATTGTGTATTATTTCAATATAAAATCTAGATATGTTGCATTTATAAATCTAAATTGAAGTAATATTTCAGATCAATATTCTTTATGGGTTTTTGTTTTTTCCTAGTTTTTGTTTTCATTTTTGTTCTTCTCGATGTGTTGGATAGAAGTTTAAATATATGAAGTTACAGAAAGAGAATAAGTAATATGAAATTGAAAAAGAAACATACAATAGCATAAACCTTTTTTAATATTATGTGAAAATTTATTATTATTATTATTATATTGTCTTAATCCTAGCTTTACTTTTAGATAAATGGGATCATGCTATTGAACTTAGGTTCATCTTTCGGTTCTACAGGATGATAAAGTTGTTCATGATGTATATATCTTGCTTTTAATTATTAGCATTTCATATCTAATTACTTTCGACTTTAAACATTTGTTTCCTATGCGACAAGGTTATTACTTTTGTCCAGTTGTATGTTGAAGACAAGTGACAACTCGGTGAAATAAATGTATCTCTTGATGTTTTTTCACATGTATGCATGATAACACAATGACGCGTTTGACCTTTTTCTTCGGCTTTTGCCACCTTGATATTGCCAACTTTAAATTTCTCTTTCGTCCTATTTTGGTGAGGGAGAAATTTAAAAGAAAGTGATGAGTTGCAGACAATTCAACTCAATCTCAAACAATTAAATTTTCACAGCTCCACCTCTGAGTGTGGCACCTGCGAGGCAAAGGTCAAGAGGTTAAAGATCAGATCGAACAGTTGGGAAAGTGTTTAGATTGCCATTTGGATGGAAAGTAGAGACTAAGGCTCACACTAATGAAAGCTACCCAGGAGTTGTAGATCGTGTATTTTCATCACTCAAATTCTTTTGATTAATTTATTTTTAATTTACATTTCCTATGAGGGTATATGATATAAACTACAAATTAATTTAAATTGCTAGTAGTTTTGAAAGATGAAGTTTTGATGTAGATTGGCCATCAACATATATTTCATAAAGGGGCAATGACTCTTGATCTGTGAAGGTTGATTGCATTAACTTTTGTTCATGGGCGGGGTTTTACCTTGTTATCATCATACAGTTTGTTTAGGACAATTGACTTACTTGCAAAATTGTTTATGTAAGATCTTGAGTCCCAGTGATTAAAATAATTAATGAACATATGTTCATCATTCAAAACTATTGGATGATAGAGTTGTTCAAAAAGGATATATCTTGCTTCTCTTATATTCAATTTTCTATAGGAGAGATCCTAAGTTTAATTCTCGGAATGCCCCCTAATTATAACTTTGTCAAGGTAGCTAGCGCAGTTGGTTAAAGCGCCAGCTTCCCCCCATAAAACTTGTAGTGTTTGACACTCTTGTAATTTCATCCATCTCCCCCACATTAAAATAATAAAAATAAAAATAAAAATAAAGTTCATAATTATTTTGATTTTTGAATCGTAGGTCACTTTTATACTTTCCTCAAACTTAATTTCATAAATATAATTTGAATTACGTACGAAACTTGAAATTGTGCATATTGTCGTTAGAAAGGTGGAAATAATTATTAGATGCTACCTTGCCCATGTTCTAACTATCCTCTCCAACTTGTATTCCTATTTTTCTTGGGATGGCTTTTTAGTTATCTTGAAGCGGAAGAGTTATAAATTACTTCTCTAACTCACGAGTTGCAATATGTGAAAAATTGCACTGATACCCTTTACTTTGAATCAAATTGCACTCTTGAGGCAAAAGATAATTTAATTACACAAACATTCTCTTTTAGGTTTGACCTAACGTTGACCACAGCTAGTGTTAACTCTTGACCAACTTTATGAAAAGTTAATTTTACCCCTAATTTAAATCTAAAAAGATTTATTTACTCTTATCATATAATAAATAATAAATATTTATAATATTTAAATATTTTACAAACAAATCCATGTTAAAAATATCTTTAAAAACTAAATATATATACGAGATAACAAAAAAAAAAAAAAAGGAAAGAAAAAGTTGTCATTAAGAGAAAAAATTTGGGAAAAGTCGTCAAGAAAATTAGAAAAAAAAAAAGATAAAAATTTAGAAATATCTAATTAAAAATGACTAAATGACTAAAAACTTGAAATATATGAAAAATAATACACGAAATCTGGAAAAAAAAAAAAACATCTGCGCCAACAGATTTGGGAAAAATAGAACCAGTCTCTTTGCTTCTTTTCACCCTAATCATCGACACCATTCAACCTCCATAAACATCATCAGTCACCTACACATAAATCCGAAAAAAAAAAAAAAATGTTCTACCTCAATTAAGAGGTCTGGTTGGAACGTTGATGATGATGTATTGATGTTCTAGCTGCACCGTTTTCCTTTTCTTATGTAATTCTGAAATTATTATTTATTTAGCTTTTGTTTTAATTTAATTATAAATTTGAGGTATGATGCGGCAATGAGTGATTGGCACACCTCAAGAAATTTTAATTTATTAGGTCAATTTCAATTTCGTTTAAGGAAACTTCGATTTTTAAACATAAATTATTTTTCTTACTTTACAAGTTCTAATATATGTATTGCTAGCTATATGTAATATATGTTCCAATTTGTGCAGTTTTTTTTTTTTCAACCTGGGAATGATAAACGATTGAGGTCATTGAAAGCTGTTAAAAATTATCTAAATATCAAATTGAATCTGCCTACTAGTAAGACAATAAATGTTTGAGAAACATCTAGCTAGAGAATCAAATATTGGTAATTCTAAGGTAAGTTTCAAAATTAAATCTATCATATTGTTAATTGGCTTGTCTTTGTTAATATTTAATCACAGCATGCACTCAATTAATGGATCCTAAATCTGGTCATTTAGTGGTAAACTTGGAAATCAACTTGTCATTCTGATATCCTTTTTATTACTTCATGAAAAACTCGTGTGTAGGCTTCTCATAATTCAAATGAAAGTGCTAAAAAGGGAAGCAAGAGATGTTCATATTTTGACCAAAAAGCCCCCCCGAAATCAGTAACATTTGTTCTGAACATATTGTTTACTTAAGCCAAAATGTGCATATGCTAGCATTTCCACCCAAACATCACTTATTATCTGCCATTTTCTTTGTCGACGATGATTTTCGTTCTCATGCAATTGTGACGAAAGCAAATCCAATAAATGAAAATTCAAAATCTCCTCGTAATTTTGCTTTCCTCTGCTAGGGATACTTCGGAAGCAAGCTTTGCAGGCCTTATCACACCGATCCCTTTGGGCAGCATAGATATAGGGACACAAACAAAACTAGAAGATAAAGCAAGTGATATTTGACAAGCATTTACTAATTTTACATTTTGGATGAATATTACTAACATCACCTCCGTGTATATCCTCAAGATCACCATAGTACTACGTATTATTAATTACCATCAAATCTAAAAACTTAAGATCACCATAGTAACATGTATCTTGTTAGTTATCATCAGATCTAAAAGTTTAAATTAACATGAAATTGTTCAACTATAGCATTTAAAACTTGAGATTGACATATGACACGCTCTCTCACGTATAATATAAATAGATAACAAATATCGAACTTATGTTAAATGTTTTCTACTATTATAAAATTTATAACAAAAATTAAAGATAAAAAAGAGAGAGAGGGTTTGAACCAAAAATCTTCAAACTTTAATATTAGATTAATTATCATCAATTCTAAAAATTTAAATTAATAAAAAATAATTTAATTATTATATTTAAAATTTAAGATTAATACATCATACATGTCTGGTAAGATGCCAAATCACAAGGCTATCAACAAATTCACCGCCAAAATGGTACCTTTTTATTGAGTGAGAAATCACCTCTTCCAGCCAAGACAAGATCACGTAGGCGGTACGAAGATTTATTAGCATTAATTGTAGGCCTCGTGCTTTTGGAGTCCTGAAGATTGTTTCTTGTAAATCATTACTCATCAGTGTCCACATCTTTTCAAGTCAACTACCCATACTTCTCTAACAATTCACCTATCAAGGTAATTTCTGCTGCACTAAGTGTTCGGACTCAAAAAATCTGATTTGGAAAGGGTATATAAATAAAATAATAAAAATATTAAAAATTATGAATCTATTAAATATATAATATTATTATGTAAAAAGATGTTTGATAATATTATACAGGTTAAATAAATTAAAACATATATAATATTTAAACAATATAAATAATTTTATACTTAAAAATCCTATTGAAATCATTAAACTAAATAAAAATAAAAAACTAACATAAAATTATATAAAATTACATTTTTTCTTGACGAGACTTCATTTCTTGAAATCATTTTCTGACAACTTCTCTATTAATTTTGTTAGAGATATTTTTCTCCACATACACAAGCAAACTATCATGTAATCATTGATCTTCCATTCGATTACGTAATTTAGTTTTCATAACATTCATAATAGAAAATGATCTTTCAATAGTAGCAATTGCAACAGGTAGGCTAACCTCTATATACAAGTTTAAGATTTTAAGATTTGTTGATAAGAAGTATACTATTTAATTTATTAAAAAAAAAAAGTAATCAATTTAATAAACTAACCTAGTAAGTAATAAAATGTCAATGTAAAAACAAAGAGATGTAATAAAGATGAAAAGAATAAGGAAAAAAGGTTATTTAATAAAATTGTAAATTGTCAATGGATTTCGTATAACACATAAAAAGTGAAAGTAAATAATATTTATATAGGAGAGAACTAAAAGAATAAAATTGTAAAAATGAAAATATTAGTTAGTTAGGAGTAAGAAAAATATTAGAAATAGAAAAATTAGGCTTAATTAAAGCAATGAAAATGAAGAAAGTTAATTATATGAAAAATAGCAGAAGGAGAATAGTTTTTTAAAAAAGGAAAAAAAAATAATTGTCAGCAGGACAATTTGAGCAAAAAAGTGCAGAGCACTTGACGTTTGCAGATTACACGCCACACAATGGTTATTTGTTTCTTTTTTTTTTTTAAGAAAAAAATTGACTGCACACGTTGACGGCAAACTTACTGATTTGTTTTTTTCAAATCTTAAGGGGGGGGGGGGGGGGGGGGGGGGGTGGGGGGGGGGTGGGCACGGGTGGGCACGTGTCTACTCTGACGTAAGAGTGAGTCCGCCCTGGTTGCACTCCTATCCTGGTGGGTTGCACTTTTTTAAGAAAAGAAGTTACGAGATTATTGCGTCCAAGCTTTTTCATTGCAACCAATAACACTACGTCAACTTCTTGCCATTATATTGTCTTCATTTTTGTTGAGAATATATGATTGATATAGTATAATATGGTCAACCATTCTAGTTAACTTAGTATAATACCTTATTGATATAGTGTGATGTGGTTGACTCTTTTGATTACCTTGCACATATTATAAAACCTTTGTTTAGTTGCTTAATTATCTCATTGTATATATTTTTTTTCTCCTTTTTGCATGAATCTTAGTTGTATATATTTTTATGCCACACAATAAAAGTATATTGGAAGTTTTACCCAATCTCAAATTTCCTCATGGTATCAAAGAAACACTCTATGTAAAAAAATAAAAAATCAAAAATCAAAAACCACTACCTTTAGATAACAACATGACGAAGGAGACAACAACTAAAGACGGTAATGTGAAGAACAAGATAGATGATTCTCCACATGTTCTTCATCCCTCAGATCATCTAGGTCTAATCTTTGTACCAACACCTTATTCTTGGGTATTTCTCATGAAATTCAAATCTTAAACTCGTGATTATATGACCATGTTCTATAATTTTGTTGAAACCCAATTTGGTACCAGAATACATGTTATTCGTAGTGACAATGGTATGGAATTTTTTCCTTAAATAATTTTCTGGCAGTACATGGTATTGACCATTACACGTCTTGCATTGGTACTCCACAACAAAATGGCTGAGTAGAATGCAAGCATCGCTATATACTTGAGGTAGCCTATGCATTGCGTTTTCATGCCTATCTACCTTTGAAATTTTGGGGGGAATGTGTTTTAACTACTGTCTATCTTATTAAGTTGATGCCTATATCCATTCTTGATAATAAAAGCCCCTATGAAGTCATTTTTTATAAGAAACCCAAATATGTTAATTTTAGAGTATTTGGATCTCTGTGTTATGTCCACAATAAAACGCATGAAAAATTCTCATCTCCCTCTACAAGATGTATTTTCCTTGGATATCCATATGGTAAGAAAGGTTTTAAAGTGTATGATTTAGGACAAGGAAAAATTTTTGTATCAAGAGATGTTATATATCTTCTATGAACACCATTTTCCTTTTCAACCAAAACCTTTAATAACAGCCCAAGAACCCATCACAACAAATAGTTCAACATTATCAGAAAACCTTGAGCAGTTCTTGGTACCCACTACAACAGAGACACAACCTTAAAAAAAAGTTGCTTCCTAAACAATCACTCAGCCAAGTCAGGAAAGCCCTTACATCAACCTGACTTATCAACATCGAACAAAATAGCCAATATTATTGCCTTCTCTAGTTCCACCTCCTAAAGGTCCTTTACCAACAGGCAATTTCGGCAAGGTCTATCCCTTTTCACAAATTTTATCTTACTCTCGTTTTGCACATTCACATAAAGGTTTTCTAGCTTCTATTTCTTCCATAATGAACCCAGGAATTTTAACCAAACTGTCTAAGACCCAAGATGGAAACATGCTATGCAACAAGAAATTGATGCCCTTGAGCAAACCAAATATGAAGCCTTGAAGAGTTACCACCAAGGAAGAAAGCCATTGATTCAAAATGGGTCTATAAGATAAAATACAAGTCAGATGGTACAGTGGAGTGCTTTAAAGTATGTCTAGTGGCAAAAGGTTATGCCCAAATTGAAGGGATTAATTATCATGATACATTTGCACCCGTAGCCAAGATCATAACCTTGCGAGTCCTTTTGTCCCTAACAGTAATATGTCATTGGGAACTACATCAATTAGATGTAAATAACACCTTCTTACATGTCGACTTAGAAGAAGAAGTATACATGAAAGGTCCCCAAGGTTTTGCAAAGGTTGGAGACAATTGAGTCTGTAGATTACGAAAATCTCTCTATGGATTAAAACAAGCATCCCGAAATTGGTTTTAGAAGTTTGCCATTGCTCTTCAGGGACTTGAATTTCATCAATCCAAAATGGACACATCTCTTTTTACTCTTATGAGAGGTCCTTTCTTCACCACCATTATTGTTTATGTAGATGATGTGGTTATTATAGGAAATAATCCAATCACCATACAAAAGGTTAAAGATCACCTCAATAATGCCTTCAGTATCAAAGACTTGGGAATGCTTAAATATTTTCTTGGCATAGAAGTAGCTAGGAATAAGGAAGGGATTGTGATGAGTCAACGTAAATATACTTTAGATTTGCTTGATGAAGTAGGACTCTTGGATGCCAAGCTTGTAGACTTCCCAATGGAATCCAAGCACCATTTAACGGAAGAAACAAGAGAACCGATTGAAGATGCAGGCCAATATAGGTGGCTTGTAGGTCAGTTACTATATCTGACCATCACAAGACGAGATATCACCTATCCAGTATAGGTACTTAGCCAGTTTATGCATAATCCTTGAACACCACACTTACAAGTTGCATATCATGTCCTAAGGTACTTGAAACGTGCACCGGGTCAAGGAATTTTTTTGTTCTCATCCAATTCTTTCCAACTAACCGCCTACAGTGACTTTGATTGGGCTAGTTGTCCAAAGACGCATAGGTCCACTTTAGGTTATATAATTTTCCTTAGACATAGTTCTATTTCTTGGAAGTCCAAGAATCAACCTACAGTATCTCGTTCTTTTGCAGAGGCTGAATATCGTGCCATGGCTAATACAACCAGTGAATTGTTGTGGCTTCGGTCCCTATTTGCAGACTTGCAAGTTAGTTTTTCTAGCCCAATGTCTTTAATTTGCGATAATCAAGCTGCTCTTCACATTGCTGCAAACCCAATTTTTCATAAGTGCACCAAACACATCTAGATTAACTATCATTTTCTTCGAGATCGATTGCTCACCAAAGAAAATATACACTGCTCACATTCCCTCTTCTCATAAAGTAGCTGATCTTCTTACCAAAGTGTTAGGAAAAGCTACTTTTCTTCGTCTTCTTGACAAGTTAGGCATTCGAGATCTTCACGCTCCAACTTGAGGGGGGGAGTGTTGAGAATATATGATTGATATAGTATAATATGGTCAACCATTCTAGTTACCTTAGTATAATATCTTATTGATATAGTGTGATGTGTTTGACTATTCTAGTTACCTTGTACATACTATAGGACCCTTGTTTAGTTGCTTAATTATCTCACTGTATATTTTCTTTCCTTTTTTATGGGAACTTTGGTTGTATATATTTTTATGCCATACTGTAATAAAAGTATATTGAAAGTTTTACCCAATCTCAAATTTCCTCAATTGTGCAATATAAATATATAACAAAAGAAAATATAGTAATTTAGCCGAATTTGATTGTGAAAGATGGATACAAGATGAAGGAGAAAAGAATTATTGATACTGAGACTATAAAAATATGTTAAAATAATATAATGGAAATTTTAATGAATATATTTGAAATTATAATGAATGATTTGAAGGATTTTTTTTTCCATTAAACACAAAAAAAAAAAAAAAAAAAAAAAAAAAAAAAAAAAAAAAAAGAACCCTATTCAGAAATCAAATAGAGAGACAAGCTAATCCTATAAGTAAGGAGAGAAAATTATCCACACAAATTATGAAAACTATTTATGTTAAAAGGTGGTGTATGGAAATTTTGAAATTTTGATCACACAAGAATATGATTTAAATTAAATTAGATACTTATTTCATTTTTATCGTGTTAAGTAGTTAATTATCCATGGTCTCCTCTTGTTCCAAGTGTGGGATGTGGGTAATAAGGGAGAACACTTTTATTTGTTGTAAATAGCTTTTTCTGTCAACCGTTTTATTTGCTTTGTAGACTGCAATACATGAGAAAACACACATTATTGACAATACACACTCGTGTGTCTTTCTACATTGCTATGACTCGAGAGAGACATTACTGATTACTTTATTTAATTTTTAGTAATATCGTAATAAGATATTCTTATGAGAAAAACTGAGTCTTACCTCTCTACATCATTTTTGTTGTCATTTCTACAAACGTATCAGTCTATCATCATCCCATTAATTTTTTTATTGACTAATGACAGCAATAAAAGTAGAAAAAATAGTTTTAAACAGTAATGAGTACCTCATAATGATATTGCTGCCCCTCCTTCCCATGTCTCCATACCAATTTCATTGTCATTTCTATGAAATTATCTGTCTATCATCATCTCATTAATTTTTGGAAAAATTTCAAAATTGACCAATTTGGAAAGGTCAACCTCAAAAATAACATTTCTTTTTTTATTGTTATAAACAAGATATTGGGTCGACAAAAATGCCCTTAATGAAATGAGAGTCATTTGAATCACGGTTGGGATTCCCAACCTTAAAGTTGGGAATCTCAACCTCTATGTTGGGAGCTCCAACCTCTAAGTTGGGATTCCTAATATTAATTTAACATCCAGGTTGGGAATCCCAACCCTAAGGTTGAGATTCTAAATATGGATTTGAATCAAGATTAGGACTCTCAACCTGGAAGTTGGGATTCTCAACCGGAAGGTTGAGAATATGAACTTAGATGTTCCATCAAAGTTGAGATTCTCTACCTCGAGGTTGAGATTTTCAACTTCGAAATTGGGATGTAGGTTGGAATTCTTAACTTCGAGGTTGGGATTCCCTACCAGATCATTTGATAGAGAGAGTGACCGACAAAAAATAGTGGGTCAAGGGCATTTTCATCCAAAAAAAGATATTATGCAAAGACTTAAAAAACAAAAGTTATTTCTCAAATGAGTTATAAAAACTAGGTTAGTTTTCAACAAAATCTTTAAGTTTTTCATTGACTAATGACAACAACAAAAGTGGGAAAATAATTCTATATGGCAACGAATACCTTATAATGATATTGCTACACCTACCCACCCCCAACCCCCAACACCAAGTCAACTGCTATTACCCAATATTTTTGAAAAGTTGACATGTTTATGGGTATTAAAGTTAAGTAAAGTGAGTTATTCACAACAGGAGCATACGAATAAAATGATTCCAAAAGAGATAGGAAAATATTTGATTCATTTAAGATACCTTAACATGTCAAAACGAAAAATAAAAAAATACCCAAAATATTGTGTAATTTATATAATCTACAAACTTTAAATTTGTATCGGTGTGAGAGTCTTGAAAAATTACCTGAAGGAATGGGAAAGTTAATCAACTTGAGGCATTTACTCATACACTATCAAAGGTCAATGTTACAATTGCTTATTGATTGAAAGTGAACCGCTAATACTCGATATTTTTGAAAAGTTGACATGTTTACAGGCATTGGAGTTAAGTAAAGTAAGTTGTTCACAATAGGAGCATACAAATAAATTAATTCCAAAATAGGTAGGAAAATTGATTCATTTAAGATACCTTAACATATTGTCAAACCTAGAAATAAAAGAACTACCAAAACATTATGTAATTTATATAATCTATAAACTTTAAATTTGTATGGGTGTGAGAGCCTTGAAAAATTACCTGAAGGGATGGCAACGTTAATCAACTTGAGGCATTTACTTATACACTATCGTAATGAGTTAAGTAATATGCCAAAAGGAATTCATAATCTTACCCGTCTATGAACCTTAAGTGAATTTGTGGTGGCTGGTGGTGATGTTGAGGGTAACCAAGTGTATAAGTAAATTGATATCATTTTTTTGTAATATTGCTTCTGCCTTGTCTTGATTAGTTTTGGTTATTGTTTATTTGTTTGCAATAAGTGACAATTTTGACTCAATGCTTAATCACTAAATTGATATCATTTTTTTTTTTTGTACTTTTGAGGAAAGCAACTTGCCTAGTGATAAGGTCAAGTCAACTCATCACAATACTTTTAAGTGGTGGGTTCAACTCACCAAAACCCCACTAATGTGTGGGGTAATTTTTTCCTTTTTGTGTGATCCTCTTTTATCTACTAAAAAATCTACTAAAAGCAGAGATTTTAATTGTATCTTGGAATCCTATTTCAGCTGGTCCTGATAATTGTAATTGTAATTGTAATGTATACATACATACATATATATATATATTATGAAAACAATCACTCATACTCATTTCATACTCATAGCATTAACTCCTTCAGTTGGGCATATTCTTTTATTTTGCTGGCTAAGCATCATTTCTTTTCACATTTACTCTCTCATGTAATTCTAGGCTGCCTCTACTTTATTAATTACTATTAGCTTTTCTTGCTTCTAAATGCCAAAAGTTGTGATGCTAAACATATCCTTCTTCAGTTTATACTTTTATTATGGTAGATGAACATGTATTTCTTACTAGTTGCTTTTCTTTGTGTAATTTCATTGATAATTTGCCATGATACAAACTAAAAACTTAGATAGTTCTGGTTATTACTATTTGAAACTTGATTTTTGTAGGTTTTACTTATATGTATGTTTAGATCTTTATCTCTTTGTCTCTTTGAATGTGTGCTGAGCAGGCAACCGTGAACATCTCCATTTGAGTAGAACATGTTACTATTAGGTTTTACTTCCATACATTTATATGTTTGTAATCATCAACTTCCGTGACTCCTAATAATGCTTTGTCTGACAATAAAGTAGTGGGATGGTAATAAATCTTACCCTGGAAGGAACGTTGTGATGTCAATATGTGACTCCTAACAATAAGATTCTAGTTCTGGGAGTTGGCTACATTCATATTTGTGTTATTGCTTTAAGATCAAAAACCCAAATTTTCCATTTAAGTCATCGTGGAGTACTAAATACAAATTTGTTGTATGGACACTCAAAAAAGATATTAATTTATTTTCTTGTAAGTTAGTAGCCTGACATTTGACGTATGCTTCTACTTGTTCGTAGGATGTTGTTATGATCCATCACCAGTTAGTCTCTTCTGGGTGGCTGACATACATGATTGGTACAGAGACATGTGGCTTCATGTTGACAGTAGTTATATGAGGTAATATAGGGTAAAGGTCTGACTAATAATTTAAGTTTATAATCAAAATCGTTAGCATCATACAATTTTTATTGGAATTAGGAATTACTAGCTCTGGATGAATGGATTTGGAACATGAGGACAGGGTTGAGTGAATAAACTATGATGAATATGGAAAAAGCGGAAATATACTACTCAAGTAGGATGTCAACATGAAACAGAACTTTGTTATACTTGTCAAGTAATAATTTTTATCTTCTACATGTATTTCAACTTCTCTCTTTGCAAGGAAAAAAATTTATTTGTTCTCTGCTTAATTATTATTATTATATACATAGTTTTTTACTCAAGCAGTAGGTTGGGAAGGCCTCCAAAAGTTGATGCCATCATAGACACTGCTTGCCACTTGCCAATAATGAGAAAAAGGTGGCACGTTTGTAATATGGAAAATCTCTATTATTTATCTTTAGTGTGAAGTGCCTATTTCAAAATTTTAGTGCATTCCCTCAATTTAATTTACAACTAATAGTTGTTAGGTAAGGACAAATATCATTAAAAGGGCTTTGAGAAATCCTTGATTGTTTGCTTTGGCTATCTTTTTGATTCATTTATTTCAGTTTAGAGCAAAATGCTCAAAACCCCCCTAAGGTAAGACCTTAATCATCCATAGTCAAAGTTTAGACTTTATAACACATAACCCCCTATCTATTAGAGGTTGTTAGTCAACGTTTGGTTGACCAAGGGTAATTTCGTCTATTAGCAGCCACTTTCACTCCCTCTGTCGCTCTCATCTCCCCTGTCACTCTCATCTCCCTCTATTGCTCTCCACCACCAACCACCACCTTCTTCTTCTTCTTCTTCTTCACGAACCCAGATCTCATCTGGGTTCGTTGAACCCAGTCGCTCTCCACCACTTGCCACCATCAGCCACTATCACTCCCTCTGTCGCTCTTATCTCCCCTGTCACTCTTATCTCCCCTGTCACTCTCATCTCCCTATGTTGCTCTCCACCACCGGCCACCACCTTCTTCTTCTTCTTTTTCTTCACGAGCCCAGACCAGTGTTTGACGAACCCAAATCTCATCTGGGTTCGTTGAACCTAGATCTGGGTTCCTCGAACCCAGACGATCTGGGTTCGATCAAACCCTCTTCTGGGTTCGACGAACCCAGATCGTCTGGGTTCGAGGAACTCAGACCAGATCTGAGTCTGGGTTCCTCGAACCCAGATGAGGGTTCGATCAAACCTATCGATTGATCGAACCCTCGTCTGGGTTCGAGGAACCCAGACTCAGATCTGGTCTGAGTTCCTCAAACCTAGACGATTTGGGTTCAATCGAACCCTCGTCTGGGTTCGGTCGAACCCTCGTCTGGGTTCGACGAACCCAGATCTGGGTTTGACGAACACGAATCCAGATCTGGTCTGGGTTCGATCTCGAACCCAGACGTCTCTAGTTCCAGATCGGGTTCGAATCGAACCCAGATTTTATGTGGGTTCAAATCGAATCAAATCGAATCCAGATTTCATAAACTTGGATTCAATTCGAATCCAAATCTGGATTCAATTCGAACTTGATGATTTTTTGAATAGATTTGTTGATGAGATGATTTTTTTGTTTATGTTTGAGTTTAATTTATTATTGATGATGATGATTCTAAGATGATGATGATTTATTGTTGATGATGATGATTATGATTCTTTTGTTTATGTTTGAGTTTGATTTATTGTTGATCATTATGAGATGTTGATGATAATGATTCTGTTGAGATGGTTATAAGATGATGATGATATGATTCTGTTGAGATGTTGATGATTATTAGAGGATTATAATTTTTTTTAAAAAAATAATTTAAAAATTAAGGGTATTTTTGTCTTTTAATCATATAATACAATCAACAATTAGATTTAATGGTTCTTGATCGTTAAATGGGGGGTTATGTGTTATATAACCTAAACTTTGACTATGGATGATTAAGGCCCTACCTCAGGGGGGTTTTGAGCATTTTGCTCTTCAGTTTAATGTGGTGCAGCAAATTTGAAATGACATGTTTCTTCAAGAATCAATGCCTAAATAATGCATGACCATATTTTCCAAATTTATGTACTTTTCCCACCAAAGGTTGATTTATTCTCTGATATTTTCTTCTAATTTGGCTTGTTTTGAACCAGGCTTCAAATGCCATCTACAGATCAAATTAGTTCAACATGCTCAACTAACTTGTCTGAGTTAGGTGAGTGGTTGTGCCTGTATACTTAAGTCTTCTTCTTCTTCTTATACACATAGATGTACACATATACTATGCATGCTAGCTAATGCACAGACATTTACAATTCTGATGTTAAGGAGGGAATTGCTTACGGCCGAAGCAAAGAACATGACTAAGTTAAGGCAGAAACTTCATCCAGCCTCTATATAAGAGAATGTAGTAGATGAATCTAGCTTGCAGTTTTGTTGTGATTCAAGTCCTTCTCTATCTACTTAATTTAATTAACTTTATGGATTTTTATCATGTTTTTCCTTTCATTGATTCAATTTTTTTGTTGAAACATCTAGGTTCAAGCACGTATTGGAAAAGAGCTTAAAGGACATAAATTGAAGGTATATAGAGGAAGCTTTATGCAACAAAAAGTATTATACTTATGGAGGTTATTTTAGCTATATTTTTTTTCATCATTACATTTGAGGTGATCAAGTTATTATTCAAGATTTTATCTTTCTGTAGTATCAATTTGGGGAAGGCCTTATTTTCATTTGCACTTGCAACTTTGCAACAAAGGTTGATGCCACTAAAGAAACACTTGTCGATGATGAGCAAAAGGTGATAAATATGCAAGTATATTCAAGCCTCCATAATCTTTAGTAAAATAGAAAAGCCTAATTCTTGTAACAAATTCTGTGTCATATATTTTATTTTGATGCATCGAAGCTAGTTTGCTTGGAATGATTTGATTGAAGGCCAATGCCTAATGGCGTATGTAAATAGGTCAAAAGAATGATATACCTTTTTTAACATATCTTTTCTCCACCAAGAGTATACTAATGTTTAGATATTCACCTCTGTTTTACTTGTTTAAACTTGAAATCAAAAAGCATCTACACATAAGAGTTTATCTTATGAAACCAAATAGTCTTGAATTTAGAGACTCGTTTGTGCATTTACTTTTGTTTTATAGATATCATTCACTAGATGCATGTGCTGGATAATGCATCGAAATTTACATTATGTAGTAAAGAAGAGGAATTGCTTAAGGCCAAAGCAATGAACATGACCTAACGATGAGGCAGACACTTCAATGAGGCTTTTGAAACAAAATGAAGATGTGATCGATGAAGCTCCAAAGTGGTGATGTTGTGATGCAAGTTGTTCTCTATTTACTTGATTAAGTGAAATTATGTAATTTTTTTCCTTTATTTTTTCTGGTCCATTTAATTTCGTTTGTTGCACAAGTAGGTTTGAGCATAAACTGAAAAGAGCCTAGAGACAAGAAATTGAGAGGGCAAAAGTGTTCTACTTTTGGAGGTTATCTTACATTTGTGATTTAATTATCACATCAGAAGTTAAGGTATTATTTAGAATTTGAAAAACATTTTCAAGAGCACAGTTGAAGGCCTTAGTACCATTTGAACTTGCAGCACAGAGTAAAAGTAAATGCTAACACAGAAACTCCTGGAATAGCAAATTAAAAGGTGGTAAATGTGCAAATATGGGTAAGTGTCTAAAATTTATTTTTAGGACGAAATTGATATTTCAAAATTTTAATATAATCTGCTTTGATTACCAATGAAGAGTTGTTAGGTTGGGATGGATATTGTTAAAAGGGCATTGAGCTACAGATGAAGTTAATTTCTTGGAGTCCAAGGGTTAATGGAAGTTTCATAATTGCCAAGGTGTGTAGTTCTAGAAGCACATGTTAATTCAAAAAAGCATCATAAATCTAATAGTTCAATCATGTTGTGTTGTTTTCCTTTTTCTCCATACAGGTGCTATCTATCATAATCCTAAATACATTTACAATACTGCACATAAGAAAATTAAATGAGGATTTTGTAGTTGCTGGTGTTAATTGATCCAAAAAGGTGAGAGTTATTTGTTGTTTAGTTGTATCACAAATTTTTGCATATCAAGTCTTCTGCGGACTTCTATTGAGGTTATAATATTGCTTAGTGGCAGATTTAATTACTGAAAATAACATAATTAGCCAATGTTGAATAATGCCATTTAGTCACAGTTCTAATTTTATGGTTCAATTCTCCAATGTTGATGTTGCTGAATAAACCTGAATATAAGATGAAACATTTTAGTCTCTTTAGACAATCGTATGCTAATTGTCACCAAATGAATGTATTGGCAAAATTCCTACCTATTTATGTGAAGCATAATAATTGGCTATGCAGACAAGCACACAATGTGCCTGTAATACATAATACAATTTATTTCAAAGCTATTGTAAGGTAAAGTTGGTGCTGGAATGACCTCTTATCTATGATGTTGTGAATCTAGAGAAAATTCCATGGTAATCAAAATAATTGAATTTTGAAATACGAGTTTGTGGCAATCTAGTCCCAATTGATATGTTAATTTGTGTATGTGAATGGTGTGAAACTAGAGAAAATTCCACTGTAATTAAAATAATTGAATTTTGAAATACAAGTTTGTGGCATTCTAATCCTAGTTGATATGTTAATTCATATTTGCATTCATAAGTCTAATAGTTCAATCATAATGTCAAAGGACATTGAGCTACACAAATGAAGTTACTTGCCAAGAATGCTGGTGTGAGTTGTATTGTTGTAATTGACAAGACAAACAAAGCTGCAAGTGTTGGTGTATTATGCATATGCATTAGTCTAGTAAGTTTAATTGTGTTATCATAATTTATAATTTTATACAAGTTCAGTGACAATCTAACATATGAGGATATCTTATTGTGAGAGTGAGAGGTTTTGCTTCAAACATAAGGAAATGGAAGTGATTTGTTTTGTGTGTAATAAATATTACAAATAATTTATATAAATGACAATTAATAGCATAGTTATCCCTTAATTAGTGTTTATATTGTGCATTGGATAATCTTGTTTTACTTGGTGCATGCAGCTTTTGTTGTGAAGAGAATCCTCACATTAGACAATGTGGTAATTGACATCAACAAGCCCGAATGTGTGGTTGTTAAAAACTCCATCCATGGATAACTCAGGTTTTCATTGGCAACATTGTCTTCACTATTTTGACCCACATTGACGTGCTTGTGAGTGTTTTACATTATTTACAATTTTAAGAATCTCTGCAATGCAACACATGGACTCTTGTTTATGCAACTGATGCCTATGGTCAAGAATTGATTGTGAACTGTTGCTTATCAAATGCCATGTTTGCATTGGGTTGAAAATCTAGTTTCATTTGCTCACTTCTACCCTCTCTATTCTACAGTCCACATGATATTTTTGATATATATCTTTGTTGACGTTTTTGGGGTGTCTAAATAGGTTGCTTCATGAAGAAGGGAAGAAAAATTAGTGGATCTACCTGATGGGAGAAAAACAAACACAAACAAATTGCACAGCGGAACTTTTTCTCCCCCTGAATAAATCTTATGCAAAACCACTAAGTAATGCACAAATCTATCACAATATGAATATCACCAACGATCAAATAATGAGCAAAAATCATCACCACATGCACGAATAACACAAGCCAATTTTTACGTGGAAAACCTCCCCTATACGAGGAGTAAAAACCACAGGATCGTAGTCCACCCAAAAATCTCCACTAATAATCAAATGTGAGAGTAACAAACTGTTTTAAAATCAAATAAGAACCAAAACCGAGCAACAATTATCTAGGTTCCCTAATAACACAAATTTAAGTTTAAATAACAAGTGAAGAGAAAAACACAAACTCAACAAGACGTTTTAAACTATGTTGCTTCTTTCTGGAAGCTCCAAATCCGATCTCCACCATCAGATTTAAGAGTCACGAGTGCTTAGTATACTGTCCAAATTTGAGCTCGATCCAACCGTGAACGAAAGAGATATTGGTCTTACAAAACTTCTGTGCTGACAGTGACCACGAAAAACTGGCAGCTCTGTTGTGGGCTGTATATCTCATGGAAGACACCTCCGTTTCCGATCTCCACCGTTCAAAATCAAGATCCCGAAGAGATCAAAGTGCTGTCTAAATTTCAACACGATCCAACGGTTCACGAAAACGATATCACAGTAACTCTGAAACTGCGCGGGATGAATTTCTGTGCATAAAACTCACTATTTTCTTTCCTCCTCTCTTCCACATGATTTTCTCTCTTCGCACTTGATTTTGTGTTTTTTTCTGCCTCAAAAAACCCTAAACTCTCACTGCCACAAAACCTTCTCTTTCTTATTTATATTAATAAAGGAAATTAAACTTAAATAGAGTTATGATTCCTAAATACATTAGGATTTCCATATGGGCTCAATTTAACTTGTTAAGACTATGTGGAGGGGTTCTCCATTCTGACGATCATTCTACAGGCCTCAAGCTTCTCCCTCGGTAATACCTTTGTAGACATATCGGATCCATTGTGGTCTGTATGAACTTAGTCAATTTCCAGTAGTTTGTCATTCAACACATCTCTAATCCAATGGTATCTCACGTCGATATGCTTCGATCTTGCATGAAAGGTTGAATTCTTCCCAAGGTGAATAGCACTCTGACTATAACATAATAACACATATCTCTGTTGCTTGAAACCAAGCGCTACTACTAACTTTTTTATCCGCAACAACTCTTTACAAGCTTCAGTTATTGCAATGAATTCTACTTCTGTGGTAAAAAGTGCAACACATTTCTGCAATCTCGATTGCCAAGCTACAGCACCACCTACAAAGATAATCAAGTAACCAGACGTTGACTTACGAGAGTCCACATCTCCTGTCATATCTGCATCTGTGTAGCCAACTAGCAGTGGCTTTTCACCACCAAAACTAAGTCTCAAACTGGAAGTACCTCAAAGATATCTCATGATCCACTTGACAGCATTCCAATGCTCTTTTCCAAGATTAGATATGAACCGGCTAACAACACCAACAACATGAGCTATATCTAGTCTCGTACATACCATTGCATACATCAAACTCCCGACTGCTAAAGCATATGAAAATTTTTCCATGTCATTTTCCTGGGCATCTGTAGGAGGACACTGCTTCATACTCAACTTGAAATGTGCACCAAGTGAAGTACTAATTGCTTTAGCTTTGTCCATGTTGAATCTCTGAAGTACTTTTTCAACATATTTCGCTTGTAACATATATAACTTCTTAGATTTTCTATCACGATCAATTTGTATGCCAAAAATTTTCTTTGTTGGCCCCAAGTTCTTCATAGCAAAAGATTGACTTAATTTCCTCTTCAACCTATCAATTTTCGAAACATTCCTGCCAGTAATCAATATGTCATCAACATAAAGCAGTAAAATAATAAAATTATCATTAGAGAATTTTTGAACAAATACACAATGGTCATAAGTTGTTTTCTTGTAGCATTGCTCCTCCATAACTGACTCAAACTTTTTATACCATTGTCTCGATGCTTGTTTCAAACCGTAAAGACTTTTCTTCAACTTACACACATAATCCTCTTTTCCTTTTACAATGAAACATTCCGGCTGCTCCATGTAAATCTCTTTCTCCAAATCACCATGGAGGAATGTAGTCTTCACATCCATCAGCTCAATCTCTAAATCAAGATTGGCTGCTAAACCAAGCACAACATGGATGGATGACATCTTCACAATTGAAGAAAAAATTTCATCAAAATCAATGTCTTTCCTCTGGTTAAATCCTTTGACAACCAATCTGGCTTTGTATCGAGGTCGAGTACTAAGCTCATCAAACTTAATTCTGTAAACCCATTTGTTCTTCAAAACTCTTCTATCTTCATCATGCTTAATTATGAAGAAGGGAAGAAAAATTAGTGGATCTACCAAAAGTTCTTCTAAAGGAGCAGCTACCAGAAGTTTAAATCACTGCTACAACATCCTTTGTGAGCAAGAAGTATATCATTGGAGATGTTCACCTCACTCTTGTCAATGATCTTTTGGTTTGTGATTCTTCTCAGTTGTTTTCTTCTTTAAATCAAATCAATCTATTAGGAGAACATGATCGCTAAAAAATTCTTGTTTTATTTTATTTTATCTCTCTAAATAAGGTCTGTAGCAAGAATAAGAGAAATGTTAATGGAGCTGCACAACTTAGACATGATCAAGCACTCGGCAAATTCCTTGATCAAGCAAGCTGATGACTTAAATGCACAAATGCTAGTAATAGTGCAGATAATGGTGCTTTTTGCCTAAATCTTTCTGTTGCTTAAGCTACAAGCCATTAAATATCTTACTTGCTCACCATTGTCAATAAGTTGCCATCTTCTACACAGCTAATTTGCAAAACTTTGCTAATTGGCTAATTTTTTTTTTTTTTTCTAAGCAAAGCAAGTGTTCAAGTTTTTGGGTTTGAGGGACCAACACCATTCATATCCAGGTCTTTGAAATTAAACTCTTTTATCTTTTAAATTTTTGTATAGTTGGTTTTGAGAGAATACATTATAATCTTCTCTCATTTATGTGACCATTCTTTATTTGCCTTTCATGTACCCATCTATTACTTTCTGTAAATGTTTTGTTATGCAGATTTTATGAGGAAAAGAAACTAAACATTTTGTTTTGGGCTTGTTTGTATATAGAAATGAAAATTCTTTAAACAATGACAAATTGATTGAAATTTTTCTTGGCGAACAACAATGGTGCTTCCATGTGATCGTATTATTATTATTATTATTTTTTGAAATATCACAATTAATTTGGGGTGTAGGAGAGAGGAACACAATTCGAATCACAACTTTAAAAATGCAAATGTAAGGAGCATATCATAAAGTCAATCTCATATCATAATATGACTATATTATCTAATAAGACATGTTTTGCTCTTTTACTATTCATTTATTGTTCATTATGCCCTACATCATTAGGCTTGTTTACAGTAAAGGATTGGATCTAAATATTTTAAGGAGATATTTGATTACATATGATAATATTAGACTATATTAATATTGTGATGTGTTTAATTGTTGAAACAAAAATTGTTCACACCTACAATTGGTATAGTGAATTGAAAAATGAATACAATCTAAGGAATTGAGAAATTCAATGTTGATCTCCTTTGAAGTCAAGGTCCCCTTGACTAAAGCAATTCTCACTTTTTGGTGGCCTACTCTTCCATTTGCTACATGTCAGGCAAAGAAAGAGAGGTCAAGGGTGCTCATTAGTGGTTCATCGACGAAAACTATTTGATGTTCAAGTTAGTGAGATTTTCATGGGAATGTCCCTTTACAATGAGGCTAAATGACAGAAAAGGGGAAGAAATTCAGATTATTTTAGCTAACAAAATCTGAGAGCAACACCTAATACTTGTGATGGCCTCTCCACAAGAAGTTCCTTCGTATACTAGTTCGTTCTCGAGGTTAGTGAGAATGACTTACATTCCTTTGAATAGTATACATCCTTATATATTTCTTCCCAACTTCTAAGGTGTCCTCCGCCTCTTCTTTTGATGGTTAACTACCCCTTTATGTCTCATCGCTTTTACGCCTGCTTCCTATCATTCGGTCCCCCTTCGTCCTGTCGCTTTCATTTTTTCTTTGTCTCCTGCTCTTTGTCCAACTAATTCAGATTCAGGGACATGTCACATATTCTCGTTCTTTCTTCTTATCATAGGAACACATGTCCAACTATTGGTCCTTCTTTTTCTCTTGCAACCTAGAGCATGTGGCCTTTAGCTGCATGTCAGTCTTAGTCCTCCACTAGCTTAGTCTATTTATCCTTTAGATGAGATAGGGGACCTATAAGTATAATGGGCATAATTTCGAATTATGAGCTAGTTTCTATTTGGTTTGCTTTCCCGCCATTTAGCATGAACTTTCTCATCCTTTCCACATCCTCTTTATAGGGCAATTGAGTTTGGGTTGTCATTTTACTTGGGGCTTGTCTTTGAAACTAAATTTTGGGCCATATTGTTTGGGTTGATTTCCAATTAATAGTTTAGAGTCCAATTGGATTTTATGGAGCTAATTTTCTCTCAATAGTAGCCTCTCCCTTTCGATTAAAGAATAAAATGCCTGGATCAAAAGTGGACATTTGAGCTCTTAAATTAGCTTCTGATCAGACCTTTAGTTTTTATTGTCTTAAATGGATTCTTTTCTTTCGTGGCTATTATCCATTTGTGGGTTTGATTGATTCTCTGCATTACTTTTGTTGAGTCCTCTTTTTACCCTTTAAGACATACGGTCTGGCCTCGTTTCCCTTCTGTTTTGGCCTTCCCCATGATCTGATGTGATTGATATGAATAGTGCATGCCGCTTTTAATATTGCAATTTCCTAGATTTATGAAAAAGGCATGCTGTCCTTTCTCTTTGGATATTCCCATGTTGAGCAATTGCCAACCGTTTCCCACTTTGCATTAATTCCTTATTTACTGCTTTCCACTTCCAGTGCATCTTGAGTTTTGGGTGAGATAATCTGGGCTTCCCTGTAACTTGCTTTCCCCATTCATCTTCTTGCTCTTTATGTCTCCCTCATGTGTCTGTCTTTTGCGCACTGTTCGACTTCTTTCTTATGTAAACTTTTTACTTTTTTTTCTTTTTTTGGCAAGTTATATGGGTTTTCTCTCTCTTCTTTTCTTAGTCGTTTATTTTCTGTCGTCTTCCTTGATGTCATTGTCAACAGAGTACTAGGGTTCCTTTCGACTAACTTTTAGTGGATCTTCTCTTGACAAAGGTCAATGTTCAGAGGGTTAGGTCAATGATTTTCTTTATAAAGCCGGTTGAGTACCTCTTGGAAAGGTCTTGACCTCGTTGAGGGGGACTTACAAGTTTAGGCCCAGTAAAAGCTCTTTCCTTTCTTCTAACATCACCCTCCCCAAATGTCCCCATACTCGTAGCCTCCGTAAAACCAAGCCATTTCTCATTAGACAAGAGCCCCTAAGTCCGGGTCTATTTAGGTATAGCAATTTTTTCCATAGTTGTGGGGCACTCATGACTCTATCCAAACTCAATGACTGTAGGTCTAGATTTAATATCCTTTTATTCGTAGGGTTAAGGCTCTCTTTCTCTAATAAGGATCCTAATACTCCTCTCGATAGGGAAGTTGCTATATCTTTTAGGTCTTTAAAGTTTGGCTTCTGTCTCATCATCCAACCTTTCTTTCAGTGACTGCTCATTAAGTTATATGTGGCCCCCATCTAATTCAATCCCAACTTTTGGCAATTCATGTCCGAATGTCACACTTTGTGGCATGAATAAGGCTGAGGGAACCTTTAGTCAAGGAACTCTGTTCTTTGTACACTGTGAATGTCAACCCTATGTGGAAAGAGTCTATTACTTGCATTCTTGGGATGCTTCCCTGAGCCTAGTTCTTTTTCACACCATAAGTGATATTGTAGGTGGTTATTCGCTTCAAGTGATTCGGGTTTTGAAGCCAGATTGGTGGATCATTGCTTTAGGGTTCCTATAGAGATCAACATCGATCTTCGTTTCCTATTTTCCTTATTTCCCTCTCCTCATTTTTTTTTTTTTTGTTTGCATTGCTACCCCTTTAGTTTTACTAACGCTTTGCTCCCCCTTTATTTTGTTGACATTTGTCTTTGTAATTATTGATGCTTTAAGTAGGTTTACGACATTGCTTCAGGATTGGTTAAGGGAGATCAAGGAGCTTACTACTGCGAAGCCTATTGTAAGTGAAGCCACTGCCTCCTAGCGTGGCTAGGATAAGGGATGCTAAAGTTAGAGACATTTAAACTTCCACATGTCAGTTATGCCCATTTTATTTGCCACTTTGTTCCCTTTTTCTTTCATTTTTTTTCCCTTTTTCCCTAGTTTGCTTCTCCCTATGCATAGATTCGAGTCGTTCATCTTAGTCACTAAAGAGGAAGGCTGAGGTGCCTAGTAAAGGGGCAGACTAGTGCAAGGAAACCTAGTGGAGGATGCTTCCTTAATGGAGTTATGCCAATTCTCACTCTTCTAGCATAGCTCCCCTAGCCACCACTCCTATCAGCATAGTCTCCCCTGCCATGGTCAAGAGCAAGCCTTCTAAGGCTTCCAAAGGGAAGATTTTGACTCATTCAAACTCTAATGACATGACTCAAGTTCAATCCATGATGGAATATTTCTTCATGTATCTGGCCAGTGATTCCATCTTTAAGGCGGTTTTAGCCTCTTCTACTCGATCTAGGGACACAGTTGCCACGCTTGCATGCTTGATGAGCCCCTTAGTTGCTTAATTATATAGCTTCTTAGTCCTAAAAATGTGGGCATGGCCTGATGGCCCCTTACATTAATAATTAACTAAAATACTTGGCACATTTATTCAGTCTGTCAATTCACGTGAAAATAATTGAAATTTATTATAGTCACGTAAAAATATCTGGAATATGTTAGAATCATGTGAAAATATCTTTCAAGATTTTATTCAACTTAGAATTGACTTTTACCTTGATTGCATCGTCTCAACATTATATATATATATATGTATGTATGTATATATATATATATATATATATATTAAGTTCAATCCTTTACCTTTTTCTGCATAACAACTATGATATATAACAATTCAATATATGATCTAGAAACATATTATGCAAAGGGTGAAGTGCTTAATAAAAATGGTTGGCATGGGAAAAATGGTGTTAATGGGATGAATTAGTCTTACATCTACGGCAAAAGGTGATTTCTAAACTTATTATTTATTCGTAATTTGTAGTTTAGCTTCACAATTTTGTTCATAAGTTAGATCTTCTTATTTAATAATAGATACTGAGTGTTGTATTATGTATTATATCAACACAAAATCTAGATGTATTGTATTTATTAATCAAAATAGAAGTAATAATTTAGATCTACATTGTTTATGGTTTTTTTGTTTTTTCTTAGTTTGTTTTTGTTTTTGTTTTTTATTCTAGTTGTGTTAAATAGAATTCAAATATGTTATGGGTGTTTTCGCGACTGGACTAAATGAGCTGGCAAGGCCCAGAAGGTAGACCCAATGACAGGAAAGCCCACGAGGGCCCATCTCTCTGCTCGCCTTTCTGATTCGTTTTATCTGCCTGTAATTCTACTCACTTATCTGTTCGTTTGTCTGCTCTGTAATCTGCTCACATATCGATTCGTTCAGTTGATCGCTAATCTGTTCGTTGATCGGCTCGGTTATTTGCTTATCCATGTACTCGTTTATGTGATCGCCTATGTGCTCGTCCATTAGATCGGATATGAGCCCATTTATTTGATTGATCAATCTGCTCGACCCTTAATTCCCGTGTTCGCATATCTATTCGTCTACGAGGTCGATTGTTCGCCTGTATATCTGATCGCTAGAGGGCCCGTTTATGGCGTATATTAGTAACTATCAAGGTGACTAATTCATTATAACTTTATTTGCTCACTAGCTCGACAAAGTATCATACTCGCTGAAGAATTCACTTTTGATACATCTCTTATATCACAAGTCAACAGAAGTCAAAAGCTGTCAAGCAGATTACAGTTTAAGGCATGTCATGCACGCCAATCCCGTCATAAATTATAGCTTGGATTACGGTGATCTCACCTAACCCACATGGGTTAGCCGTCTAAACCCATGCTATGGGTAGAATTAGCCTGGCACTGTCAGCAGCATTAAATGCAATTCAGGCGCATTAAATACGATTCAGGCATATTAAATATAATCCATCATTACAATTTTGTCTCACTGTACATTATTTTCTTATGTTTTACTGTAGCTCATCCCCTTCTCTATAAATAGATGAGGACTTCTTTTGTAAAAAAGGATCCGAATCTCTTGAGTGTCGTTACTTTGCTAAAATAGTGAGAAAGTGAACAGTGGACATAAGCATGTTTTTGGGCCGAACTACTTAAAATTCTGTGTTCTTTCTTCTTCCCTGACCCCATCTACTCTATTTGCTTTCTTTGCTTTGTCAATCATACAACAACAATCCAAAACTATAGCTTGGGCCAGAAACAAACCTAGTAGACTTATTCCGGACATCGACAAAATATATGAGGCTTTAGAAAGAGAATAAGTAATACGAGATTGAAAAAGAAAAATATAATCACATATTATATAAATGATTTTTGTTTATTGTGTGAAATTTGATTATTATATTATATTGTCTTAATGCTTGTTTTCTTTTTATCAAAATGTGATTATTCTAATGAAATTAGGTTCATCTTTCAGTTTTCTGTGATTAAAATGTTCATAATGGGTATATTTTGCTTTCCTGTACATTCCATTATGTTCATAATGGGTTTATTGTTTTTTATGCAACTAGGTCACCTTTGTTCCATTGCATGTTGATTGAAGACGTGCGTGCTAAAGGAATGATGCTTATTGCCTTTTTCTTCAACTCTTGCTATCTTGATTTTGCCAACTTTAAATTTCTCTTTAACCCTAAAAGGAAATTTAAGAGAGAGTTGCAAAAGTTGGTATGGCAAACAATTCAACTCATTCTCAAGCAATGGAGCCTTTTGCAGTTCCACCTTTAGTATGGTGCCTGCAGCTAGGCCAAGGTCAAGAGGGCAAAGTGATCGAACAGATGGGAGAGCATTTGGATTGCCAAATGATGGATACTAGAGACTAAGGCTTGCACTAATAAAAACAACTTAGAAGATGTAGATCTTATTTTTTCATCACTCGATTAATTGTTATTAATATTTTTTTAGTTTACACATCTCGAGATGGTATATGATATAAACTACAAGCATTTTTTTTTTCATGTACTCAAAAAAAAAAAAAGTTAATTTACATTTGCATGTAGTTTTGAAAGCTGAGGTATTGATGTCAATTGGTCATTAACATACATTTCTTAAAGGGGCAATGACTCTTGGGTCTTGATTTGTGAAGGTTGATTGTATTTTGTTCATGGGTTTTACCTGGTTATCAACTTACGTTTTGTTTAGGACAACTGATTTTGTTCCAAGATTGTTTATGTAAGATCTTAAGGCCCCAGTGAATAAAATAATTAATGAACTTATGTTCAATATTCAAAACTTTAGGATGATAAAGTCGTTCAACAAGGATACATCTTACTTCTATTAATTTTCAAGTTGGTGTTAGTTTTTACTTTTAAACCCTTGTTTTGTGAGGAATAGGTCATTTTTATACATTCCTACTATTTAATTTCAGAACAGTAATTTGAAGGGCTAATCTTAAAAAACCGTACGTAGTTCAAAAAAATATTATTTTTATCATCTATGATTTCACTTTTATTAAAAATCCTCCTAAGTATTAACAAAATCGCTCAAAATACCCCCTAGGAGGTGTGTGAAAGAATGATAATGTCTATTCCTAGATTATTCAACTAATTAGATTCCAATCATAAAGGTAGAGAGAAACTTTAAATCACAAAGTGATTTGTCTTGCCAAAGCACTAGCATTCTCTTTGTTTTCTCACTATTTCTCTAATTTGTATGTGCTTCAAACGTATAGAAAAATTGTAACACCCCAAAATTTATGTCAGTATAATTTGTTCTTGTTAATCGAATATTTAAATTCAATAAACGAGATTAGTTTGGAAATCGAGTGGATTTGTTCGAAATTTTATATTTCAATTATTAATGGGCGGAATTTTAGATTTTCGGGGGCTTTCTTTTTTCTGCTAAATGAAGTAGTATTGAATTTAAGTGAAGTAAGTTGAAGGATGGAAGGTTGGGATTGGAAGATAAGTGAATATGATTGGATTGTATCATGTGAGATGATTTTTGAGCAAATAAGGAATTTTCAAAAGCTCTTTTTTTATGGAAATTATTTTAATTTAATTATTTATTTTGATAAAGATAAACTTTTTGATAAGTTTGAATGAGTTATTGGAATAGTGTGTTGGCAAGAGTGTCCAATGAGATGTTAGCATATGTGATAGGGGTATAAATGCAAATAATAAAAGTTTTGGGGTCAAAATGTAAATAAAACAATTTGGGGTAATTGTACAATTTTAAGAAATTGATGACCATAATTTTTTTTTTTTTTTTTCAGATTTCTTCCTTGCTACCGTATCCTTCTTCCTTCTCCATCTTCGTTTTTACTTCTTCATTTTTTTCTTCATTTTCTTTACTTTTTAATCTCTAAATCATTCTTAAATTCTTTCCATTTCTTACCATCTAGACCTGTGATTTCAAGCAAAATCATCCATTTTGTCAAGTTAATTTTCGGGTAAAAAGAGAATTCAAAGAGTTGAAGGTTTGGCGCGTGAGGCCTTTGGGAAGGCTAAAGAGATGAGATAAGCTCTCATTGGAGGTGTGAAAAACTATAGAACAAGCCCTTAAGGTTAGTGTACATATACTTTAAAAATTCTCTTTTATTAGTTTACTTTAAATGTAAAAATCCTTTCAAAAATTGATGAATTTATTCCTTTGACGTGATAATTGATTATGAATGATTTTTATATGTCATTAGTATGCTTTTTGAATATTTTATGGCATGAAAAAGGATCTCGAAAACGATTTTCGAAAAATACACCTCTATGTCCGAATTTAATATATAGAGTGCCCTATTTTCATCATTTCTATACCATTTGCATGTTATTTGGATAATGCTTGAATGATCTATGTGTTAAAAAATTGAATCGGAAAGAAAAATTTGAAAAAAATTCCTGTTTTGGACCTAGTTGGTGGAAAAGAAAAGAGAAAGGATTTTATTGAAATTTGACTCTGAAATTAGGGGCAAAATGGTCATTTGAAATGGCCATAAGTGGTGTTCCGAAGAAATTCAAACAATAATTTTAAATATGTATTAAAAAGTTTACGCACTTAAAGTTTTATTAAAATTTTGTATATTTTATAATTTTTAAAAGTTAAAGGGCCTGCGTAAATCTATTCATTGGTAGGTAGTGAGGGTTGATAGTTGGCTAGCCAATAGGATGTATATTAGCAGTATTACGCTATTATGCTTGAAACCGATACCGAAAAATGGCCCTGAGAGGCACCGAGTGCCCAGTCCAAAATATGTGATATTATGTGAAAAATGCTCCAGCAGGGAGGCACAATGTGTCTGATGCTAGAGAAACTCATTATCGATCTATGGTATCCTGATAGAATTTACAAAAGGCTCTAAAGTTTATAAAAAGGGCAAATTTATAATTATATTTGATAAATTGATTCTGAAAAGAGTATGACCGTAAAATGTGTTAAAGGAAGGATTTTCTGCAAAGTGGTGTGATTGGAATTTATTGTGAATAATGTGTGATATATGCGCATTTCGAGAAAAAAATTTATTGTATATGCTTATTGTTTGATTTTCTTATTGTATTATCGAATTTGATTTTAGTCCCAATAGTTGATTTTTGTAAATTATGTGTGCAAATGAAATTTTGAAAAGAGTAAACTAGTAAATGTGTTTAACAAAGGGATTTTGAGAATGTCATATGATTGAAGTTTGTTTTTGAGAAATGTTGGTATATGCGTTTTGTTTTAAAATTTGATCGTCTATGTATATGGTTTGAAATTTATTATTGAAATTATGAAATTTGGTTGATTTTTGTCAAACATTAAAGCTAAGTATTTGTATTATATTTAATGTAAAGGTTTTCGAAAAATTGAGTATCGTGCATGTTATTGGATTTTATTATTGTATTTTCCAAAAATGAGATTTGTGTTATTAATATACCTTCGAAAATGTGTTTGGTTTCAATATTTTTTGTGTACACCTGCTAAATAAACATTACTTGGTTTCAATATTCTTTGTGTACACCCGCTAAATAAAAATTACTTATCGCGTTGGTTTATCACGCACAGGTAGGTAAGTGGGCTTGTCATTGAGACGAAGACGAAGCCCCTACAGATAGCTCCCAAGTCACATCCGAGGTTGTTTTTGTGTAGTAAACATTTTGGTATAGAATGTGTATTTTTGCATGGGTATCATCATGTATCTGTGTAATTTATTGAATGTAAACCTTTTGTTAAGTGTAAGTAGTTTTAAAATTTATAAGGTTTTGTAAATCTTGTATTTTGTTTGATAACAATGGTTTTATGATGATTATTATGGTTTTGTGTTGAAATGGTTTGGAATTGAACGAGAGATCCGTCTGGTAGTTGAAAAATAAATTTTATAGAAATATTATTCAATTTCTTACAGGTTTTAAAATTTGATTTTTCAAAAAAACAGAGGACACTCTATCGTATTTTCTTAAAAAAAAATATGGTCATTTCAACTAAACGTGTTTTCATTTACTAATAAATGAGTTTTCATTTTCCGGTTTTTAATAAAAGAAAATAACTTTTATAACGGTTTAAATAGTTTTGAGTAAAGAAAGGTGACACCCTCCGTCAGGATTTCCACTCCGTACGAGGAGTCGGGTGGAGGGATGTTACAAAAATGATTTTACATCAATCACCCAAACTGAATCAACTATTCACTTTTATAATGTGAGTTAACTACCAAGACAGTAATCTATTCAAATCCAAACTATATTTGGATCTTGGGTTGGGTTTAGATCATCTTAGGTTGACCGATCCGTGACCCTATAGCCTAACATCTCTCACTTACACAATATGAGCCAAACAGAACTTACAGAAAAAATACTAATAATTCCTTTATGATAAGGCGTTTAGGCATTCATATAGACAAATATATATGTGATACATGAAAACAATATATATATATATATATATATATAATGTGACTTGTTTTTCAAATATCAATTGTATTTCTATACAAGAGATTAAAATTTTTTTCATTATCATGTCCAAGATTTAACAGAATTTTATTTGATCGACCATATTTAATCTTTTAACATAACATCGTTCCTTTGATATTCCATATAATCACAATTGCAATTCTAGATTGCAATTAGTTGTGATTTGTAATTATATGAACAAAGTAAAATTCATTAAATCTTCCTGATTCACTTTCATCCCTTAATCAACAAAAATGACTAACATTATAGTTATGTCCAATAGGCCGTATTATCATAGCCATAGAAGACACACCGATGATATAAATATCACTTCGTTACTTTGAGATAAAGTGAACAGTCACTGATGACACAGATAGAAGTTTTACACAAACTTTAATAGAATTTACACAATAAGGAATCATAGATAAATTCACTCATTTCTCATGTTGGTTATAATAAACACATGTGGTATGAAACACATGTTACAACAAATCTTGTCCTTCAATATGGTTGAATATGTTTTTAAATTGAGATTATTCACTATATAGATCTTAGTTCAAATCTTTCCTAGCGTCTAACCTAAGTTCCTAAAAGCTCATCGTTCAAGTGCCATCTATCAAAAAACTCATATCTGGTTGAATGAAGTTTTCATAATGGTAAGGATACATTACAAGCAGTTTAATAATTAATTTTAGGTAGAACCTCATCTTGACCATAATCAAGGCGATATTTCATTTATTTCAAGCCTTGAAGAGAATAACCATATCTTTATCCTTTGAAAATATGTGTCTTATCTTGACTTATTATCTTAGCAACTACGGTAACTATATGTGTAAGAATACCGATTTCCAACCTGATGATATACTTTCATATACAATCTATATGAAATAAATATGTGCTAGTTTTATATAATCAAAATGACGTATTTATTCATAAAAAAGATATAGTTTAACATAACAATTACAACATTTGTGCAAACTCAAAGACCTAACGTGTGGCATAAATATATCTTTTGTCATAGCTTTTGTGAATGGATCCACTACCATCTTATGCATAGAATACATATTTAGTTGTTACATTCTTTTCGTCATTATGTCCTTGACGAAATTGTACTGAATCTCTATGTGTTTTGATTTACTATGATATTTTGCATTGTTATTATAGGTAATTGCAGTTTGACTATCATAATATACTGTAACTGGCTTCTCCACATCGGCTTTGAATTTAGATTCTCTAAGAATATTTTGAGCCAGAGTACAGCTAAATATGCTATAAATTTAGCTTCCGTAGTGGATAACATAATGCATGACAACTTTTTAACCAAGAGATAACACCTCAGCTAAGTAAAAATACATAACCTAATGTCGATTTTTGTTAATCCAAATCACCTCCCTAATTAGTGTCTGCATACCCAACTATATATATGTTGTCACCTTGGTAACACAAAGAATAATCTATAGTCTCTTTTAAATATGGTAATATTTTTTTCATAGCAATCTAATGTTTTTATTTAGGATTGGATTGAAATTTACTGATCAGTCAAACTATATAGTAGATATTAAGTTTCATACATATCATAGTCTCCCTAATTATTGTCTGCATAACCTCATGTCGATTTTTGTTCATCCAAATCACCTCCCTAATTAGTGTCTGCATACCCAACTATATGTATGTTGTCACCTCGGTAACACAAAGAATAATCTATAGTCTCTTTTAAATATGGTAATATTTTTTTCTCAGTAATATAATGTTTTTATTTAGGATTGGATTGAAATTTACTGATCAGTCAAACTATATAGTAGATATCAAGTTTTATACATATCATAGTATACATGAGACTTTTGATAGCATTGGAGTAAAAAGCTCTTTATATTCTTTCAAGCTCTTATGAAGTTTTAGGGCACATTTTAAAATTAAGAGTTTGTCCCTTTGAGATTCGAGTATCTATAGGTTTACAATAAGCTATATGGGATCATTTGAAAATCTTTTTAATGTAAGACTCTTATAATAAAGTTATAATTGTTCTTGAACGATCTCTGTTAATTTGAACTCCTAAAAACATAGGTAGCTTCTCTTATGTCTTCCATCTTAAAAGTTAAAGATAATTATTCCTTTATGGTCATCATGAACTCCTTATAATTTTCAACTAATAAAATATCATCCACGTATAAAGATAAAATTATAAACTTGTCTTTTATCCACTTAACATACTCACAGTGATCTTCTTCAATCATCTAAACTCCATAGACATTATTGTCTCATAGAAACAAAGGTATATTTTTCTAAAGGATTGTTTTAGACCATAAATATATGTATTGAGCTTACAAATCTTCCACTCTTAGCCTTTTGAAACAAAATTCACTGCATGCTCCATATAAATTTCTTCCTCTAGTTCTTATGTGCGAAATGCTATCTTTACATCTATTTGATGCAATTCTAGGTCTATGTGTGCGACGATAACTAATATAAGATAAATGGAAGCAAACCTTATCACATGGGATAAGGTTTCTTTGTAGTTTATACCCTTCTGTTGGGTATATCCTTTTGCTACTAACCTCGCCTTATATCTTTCTATTATGGTATATGTCTTACACTTGATACGGAGAACCCCGTATTCCTAACGGCTTTCTGATTAAGTGATAAGTCAACTAGGTTTTATACATGATTGCTCTTCATTGACTCCATCTTTTCTTGCATGGCTTTAATATAAAAATCTCCAACATATTAGTTTAGAGTCTCATTCACATTCTTTAGCTCATCACTATCATATAAAGTAAGCATATAAACTTCCTTTTCAATCTCAAATTGATGATGAGGAGTAGCTTAACGATCGCTTTTATGAATTGAAGATTTTGAGGATACTAATTCATTAGTCCCTTTGCTCTTACTCAGTACAGATGAAGGAGCTATTAAAATAGTTCTATCACTCTCATTAGGGATAAAGTATTCAAACAACTCTCTATCTTCCTCTATTGGAGTGCTCAGACGTGGAATATTATTCGAATTATTCACCTCATAAAATTGAAATTCTTTTTCAACCTCACATCTATTAAAAAATTCATTATCTAAGAAGTTCACATCTCATAACTCTAATTTAGTGATACTTCTATTAGAGTTTTATCCTATGAGTATATAACCTTTTGAGTACTCAAAATAACTAATAAAGATACACTTCTTTACTCTAACACCTAATTTTCCATATTTACTCTAAAGATTATGTACATTCCCTATGCATCCGAGATCACATATAAATAAGGTCAAGTTTCTTACCTGTCTATAATTCATACGGTATGGAAGATATTGACTTAGTAAGGACCTTATTCAAAATGTAAGCGGCTATTAATAACACATCTTTGCAGTAAGATATTGGAAGGTTCGCTTGTGTTATTATATAATTTTACTATCTCTAATAAAATTCTATTCCTTCTTTTCGCTACACCATTTTGTTGTAGAATCCTATGAATAATCAATTGTCTATCAATATCTTTCTCTTCATATAGTGTCTTAAATTGTTTAGAGAGATATTTTCGCTCTTGATCAGTAAGATTTTGACAATTCTATCTAATTAATTCTCCACCAAGTTTAGATATAATCTAAAGCAATATATTATCTCAGATTTATAAAAGATCAGATAGACATGACCATAACGAGTGTAATCATTTATGTACATTATAAAATATGAGGCACCATTTCTACCTCTCACATTTATGATCCATAGATATCAGAATGAATTAACTATAATGGATTCTCAACCCTAATTCCCTTTTTTAAATGGTTTTTTAGTTGTTTTTCTTATTAGACAACTTTCACATATAGTAAAATCTATCTTACTGAGTGAACCTAAAAATCACTCTATGTCAAATATGTTCATTCGATTTAGCCCAATATGATTTAGTTTAGCATGTCAAATATTAACTTCAATATTGGCCACATTAGTAGAAGTAATAAGTGAAAAATAATAGTCATTAATACTACTGTCAAATTCGGTATGCAATAAGCAAAACCATTTGACAAATCTCCAATACCCAAACATAATTAATCCAAATAAATCCTCAAATAATTGCTATGAAAGGTTAACCTATATCCTAAACTCAAAAGGACAATTATAGAGACAAGATTTAGTCGAATCTCTAGAGCATAAAGGATATCATGGAGATACAACACTTAGCCACCTTGCAGAATGACTTCGCATGTGCCAATTCCTCTTATTTCAACTCCTAAGTTGTTCTTCATGCAAATCCATTTTATTCCTTGACTGACTCAACGATGCTCTACAAATGCTCCTCTATTTCTAGCTATGTGATATGTGCCTCCTGAGTCTTTTTCTTCTACCTAGTGCAATTATAAGCAAAGCACCACCACGCTTACCTCTCTTGGGTTTTCCGGTCTCACCCTTATTGGATTTGGGATTCACTTTTCCTTTCTTCCAACTCTTGTTATTTCCTCCCTTCTTATGTTTAGACCCTAAACCCTTACGCATACTAGACTCAGCTAAATGAAGTTGACCGAAAGCATTGGCCACCTATAGGCACTCATCTTCGAGTTCAACATTATGTGAGATATCATTAGTCTTGATGTTATCGTTTGACATATTTTTCAAATGTTGCCTCATGTTGTGATCCTAACACTTCCGAGAAGAATCAAATTTGATTGTAAGTCTCCTTAGTTTAATGGTTGATGTCCAGTCATACTTGTCTTTCAAAGGTCAATCAAATATCTTATGCTATCTCCTATCTTTCGTACATGCACATAAGGTCATCAATCATACTGGATAGTATTGTTATGTGAATAATGATGTTCTATCTCTTCCAGGCCTGATAAGCCTTAACATCTTTTTCTTGTTGAGCAGAAGTACTATGTTCGGGTTCAATCATGATGTTGGTTAAGGTCTCAAGGGCTTTTTACTCCTTAGGATATACTAAATCTTGCGGTGCCAAATATCATAGATTCATCATTCAATTTTTCATCCTTATTCATTTCAGCAACTATATTTTTTGAAGCATATGCCAGTTCCTTAAATAACATTTATATACTTAAAGATTTATTATTTATATCTTTTTACGTCTATACTAGCACATCCATTAGCATTTTACTAAAATACTGTAGCAATTGTGTACTCATTAAAATGATAAAAGAATCCTTAGATAGGAATCCAAAAAATAGTCAAGCTACTAATCATCATCTAATTTTCAAATATTCAGTAAACCATATATATAAGTGTTTAGCACAAAATAGTTCTAATATCATTCTCTAAAAGATTTTAAGACACCCATAATTTGAATCACATCATTTGAGATCTTCATGACTATAGACATCTTATCATCATAAATCTTTATGACCACGACATTTTATCACCTAATGAAAACTTGTCGATCAATATTTTACCAACACTATTCCCTGCAATAATGTTGATGATGATATTCATTTAAATCCAAAAAAATAAAATAAAATAATATAGAGGTAGATAGTAGTACAATGCAAACCATTTAAAGGAAAATAGTAACAAAACAACGGATGAAAATCAAAATAAAAGTGTAGTAGCAACCATAACTACTTAAATAGAACACGAACAACAACCAATAATCAAACAGATAATACGATTGCAAAGCTAGTTTATATGATATATAAATCCAAGCTTTTAGTTCAAGATTTTACCATCTATCTAACATATAACATAAAAGCGTAGTAGCAACCACATCAAAACTAAATAAATCGTCCTCCTCACTGTTACAAGCCTGCAAGAATATCATTGTTTTGCAGATAAAATGAACATCTATTCTGGAGAAAAAGCATTTAACTATCTTTTATCCACCAACTTTATATCAAAATTACTCACAATATGAAGTATACCATAATGAAAAAAAAAAAAAAAAAATTACTTAATAGTTAACAATTTAGGGTGGACATATAGATTTTGATTAGTTTTGGAACCATCAGTGTTTTTTCATAAATTCTATATATTGTATTTGTAACTGTAAGTATAAACTTGTACTACTATGTTATATGTTATATGTTGTATGTGCTTCATGCCCAATTTGTGGTGCAATGCAGAGCAATGGTTACAGTAGCAACTAAAGTCGTGAATAGACTCAAGCTTAAACAAAATTTATATAATTGATTTTTGATGCACCCATGCTCAAAACTCTAAAACATCTTAGCATTGTTTGCACATCCAATTGATTTTTGATAGATCCAGAAGTGAAAAATCTAAACTTCTTTGGATGGACTCAAAAATTATTAAAAAAAAAAAATAGAAAACCTTGAAAGTACAAAAATGATAGAGAAAACATAAGATTTTGTAGAAGAAGAAAACGAAAAAAATGTTACCAATCTTAGAGCATTGAGGTCCTTGATGGAGGAAAAGAAGACGACAAACCTTTGCTGGTTAACGATTTGGTGAACAGTGGCAAGTCGATGATGAAGTTGAGAGAGAGCGGCGATCCGATGATGATGCTGTGAGTTGTGACATAAAGCGAAAAAGTCAACTATCTTGTCATTGTGAGGCTGTGACGATTTAATGATGCCGATTTCTAAGACAAAAAGGTGACGCCAGTGAGTCAACGATGATGCGGAGAGAGCAGTGATGCTGACATGACAAGATCATCGATGATGTGACAGAGAGTTTGGAGAGAAAATGGATGTTAGCTAAGGTTTCTTTTGGAAAGAAATGGGACAAAATGACAGATAGATTAGGTTTGGTTTTTATATTTTCATTTTTCTAATTTCAAATTTCTCTATCCTTTACTTAGTTGATCACCAGTTTTTACCATTTTTTAACTTTTTTGTTTTGTTTTCCAAGCATTCTAACTATTGGATGCAAATGTTGATTATCCAACATTTTTTAGTGTCTGTATCATAGTCATTTCCAAAATGGAATGATAGTGCTCACGGTCACAGGCGTGGATTATCTCCACCCCTCCACTGATAAGCACGCTAACTTTTTCTCTATAGTAGGGAAACGGCTATGATACGAATACTAAAAAAGTGTTCGCATCATACATACAATGAAAAAAAGTGATGCTCGACCGTTGGATGCGAAAAATTTACATCCGGTTAGGATATTTGGAAAAAATTAAATAAAAAAAAAAAGATGAAAAGATGGTGACTAGCTAAGTAAAGAAGAGAGAGAATATAATAATCAAAACACAGTTACACAAAAATAATAATAATAAAACAAAAAACTCATTGAAACCCGAACCTATCCTCTCCCCTCTCACTAGAAAATGCAAAAAAACCCCTATATCTAACTGCCATCAAAAGTTCCTGCTGGAATCTCTATCCAGCAACTTCTGCATTATAAAAATGCAGTAGAATTACAATCACATGAAATCAAGCTCAGATCTGGTACAACTTAACAATTCTTCATCATAGATCTACCACCATAACCATTATGTTCAATTCAATTAAATTATTTATCAAATCCAACCTTCAGATAATCTTAAGGATACAAACTACCATTTGCACAACAAATTTTAAGAGAATATAATAATCAAAACGCAATTACCCAAAAATATTTCATGAAATCAAAAGGCACAGATTTTGATAACCTAAACAGTTCTTTAGTCATAGATCTAGTACCTATATGCATATATATAAGGTTAAATCACATTTATATAATTATAATTAAAAAAAAAAAAACTTTTGGCAGAATGATGTCGAAAAGATCAGACCCTGCTGTTGAATCAAAACTCTCAACTTAATTGTTGCAAATAAAAATAAATAAATAATCAGCAAATAGAAAAAGAAAAAAACTTATCTTTTCAACAGACTTCTTTTAAAAAAACAGAGAGATGATTATAGAGAATTTTTTACATGAGATTCCACCTAAAGGGAGAAGAGGTTGGGGGTCACAGTTCTTGTTGATGGCGGTGTAGAGAATTTTGGACAAATCAAGTAGTCTCTGTCTCTTCTATCGGAAACCACAACTGGAATTGAGTTTCTCATCTCTTCATGACCACCTGCCACCATGTTTTGCTGGATTGCACACCGCTTCATCTATCTCTATCTCTTTACCTTCTAATTATATATAAACAAAGTTATGATTTCTTTTTTCTGTCTGCAAATGGAAATGAAAATAAAAATCAAACCTATCCCAATTTACAATCAATTAATATAAACTCAAATCTATGTGTGATCTATCTATAAACCAAAACAACAAAAATTATATATATAAAAAAATAAAAGAGAACCACTTATCCTATTCAACAAAAACCATGCATAACAATTAAAAGAAATAGATATAAGCAAAATAGAAGTTACCTCCAACTGATTGTTAAAGAGATTATGCAAAATTACACCTTGAAGCTTTCCAAAGACTAAGGCAAGAACCTCAGTTGAAGTTCAACAAACTCAACTCTTTCCACAACACAGCTACCACTATCTACTTCTCTTACTATCTTCACCAAATCCTCTAACACTGCCCGATCCATGCACACCATCTCTCAATTTTAAATCACTAGTAGCTAGCTTCTATTGATTCTATTGATGTTCTAGTGCAGCCTCCAGGGCCTTGAATGAAGCTTAACTGTCTTGCTTGGGACAACCTGAAGAGCAGCAGGTTGTTCTGACACAAAAGAAGCATATAAAAATGAAAATTTATTGACATGCTAGTGCAAATATTCCCATATGACCATTTATAATGAAAGTCAAAATATATATGGAAAACAACAAGAATATGCAACTCAAACAACAGATTTGCTATGTATCATGATATAAATTTCATAGATCTTATAAAAATAGCAGTCCAATAAGCATGACATCATTTGCAGTTAACTTTGTAGGTAAAATGAAACCAAAAAATTAGGCAGGAGTAACATCAAATGAGAACAAAAAGAAGAGAAATGCTCTCAAAGGTTGACCAATATACTAGACAGGCTGCAGATATTACACATGCTTGATGGAGTTTACTAATTAAGAGCAAATATCAAGGGCTATTTGCTCAAACTTAAAAGAACCAACAATCCCACTTAAAACAAATTACAACTAGAATTTTGGTATCGGGACTTCACTTCTCCAACAATACAATAGAAATTATAAACAAAATCAACAACCAACAAAATTGGGGAAGACATCTCGGTAACCTGGTCGGAAGCTACCTTGGCAAGGAATTCACAAGAAAAATTTTGTAACTTTACAAGAAAGCCTCTTCTGCCACCACTTTAACTCTCTACACATAGCCTACCCTTCAAGTCAAAATACACATCATGGCAAGCAAATGTCTACTAAAGGTTTTATCCAATGTTGTTACTTGCCTTGCAGAACCTTGTACAATTCTAACAAAATGTGACCTTCGCAATACTTATTACAAAATTAACCCTAAGAACCAAATGATATTCTGGAAGGTAATTGACATGATACTACTTTTACAGTCTTTCATAAAGTTCATATTCCATAGATTTTACTAACAAAAGAGATAAAGCCCTGCATACAAATGTGGAAAGAAATTTTGCAGCAACCTTAAACGGGAACTTGTTCAACACATTATTGTAAACAATGCAAGAACTATAAACTCCCCATAACATCACTACAATAATATTATTATCTAAACAAATAAACAATCTTCATACATATCAGTCACACAGCATTCTAAGTTGTTTATCTAAACAAATAAACAATCTTCATACATATCAATCACACAGCATTCTAAGTTGGTTGATTTCTCATACATAACATAAATGTAGCACTAAAATTTGACATACCCAGAAAAAGAGTGGGAATCTGAATGGTCGTGGTTGCTCTAAGCCAGCAACTGCTCTGCTTCTCAAATTCAACAACCACTAGAGCTACACGAAGACCATCTCACACCAATAGACCTACCTTTCTAAACACCTCCCTAAACAAGTCCCATGTCTCTCCCATCTTTTGCTCTTCTTCTACTTCTCAGTCTCTAGAAGCCGATGTTGACACTTCAGAGTCTTGTGTCAATCTGGGTCTCTCTCTCTCTCTTCTCCTAAGGACGGATATGTATCTTCACTTGTCATTCATTATTCTCTGACTAAACATTCATATTTTAAACAAATTTCAAATATCACAAATAACTGCACCTAACAAGTCTCTTAACACACCAACAAGTCAACCTTTTTGAAATATTGATTATAAAATACATACATATCGACCACGGAGGTGGTAGGCCTCTCAGTTCACATCCTCCAACACCCGCTCCCTCGTCCACTTGCGACTCACCAAGCTTGCCTTCAAGACCGGAAACGGAAGCCCCAAATCGATGAAATCGAATTCCTCAAAGGAAAATATTGCTACCTCGACATCTGTAGAGCCTGAAGCAGTAATATATCGGGCTAGTTGCAGCGTCTCGCCAGCTTACTGTTAGTTCCCGAAGAATCTCAACCATTTTGAGGTTGAGATTCTGATTGAGTGAAACAATTAAAAAAGAAAAAAAAAAATCCTGAAAATTTTGGGTTTTAGGGATTTTATTTTTTGGAGAATAAATGAAATGGAAGGGAGAACAAAAGTGAAAACAGAGACATAGGACACGACTGAGAAGAGAGAATTTGGTGAAGTAACCCAGTTAACCAGTTACTGGTTTTTATTAATTTTTGAGTGAATCGCACTATACTTCCCCGTATTTATCTAAAAACAGATGAAAATATAGTTATCATTTTATTGTATAAAAGCTTAATATTTAATATTGATTTTTTTTAAGATCTGAAACCCAGATCTTTAAATTATAATATTAAGGATATTATAGGTATTAGTCAAAAATCAATCCTGATCAAACCGTTAAATTTAACGGAAGTCAATCGATGATATGGGAGTTTGATATAATAAAAAAGTACGTATGTTTTCGTTTATTTGTTTGACAAAACCTAAACGGCACAATTACTTCTTTTTTGTCTCTTTTCTTTTCAACCGTTGGATTAACTTTTTCATCATCCAACGGTTACAGCAATTTTTTGGACACAGTTCGTATCATGCGAATGTCTTTTGACGTCTGTATTATAGCCGGTTCCTATAGTCCAATATGAAGCTTTCCCTCTGAAGTTCGCTCACTCATCTTGCTATGATGGCAAGTGTGCTCTCATTACCTCAGTGTATTCATATGCTTGTTGGTGCTTGGCTTTATTTAAATTCAGCGATAAGCAATGTTGTTCGTTTCTGTTTTAATTGTGTCTGTTATTTCCACTTCCGTACTCCTGGGATTCGGTTGGCATCATCTGAGAAGATTTATTGAAACAAACTCAATGACACACTTTTGCTCTTCCTGATTCAATACGCAGGATATAAGGCGCAGCATTCCTAATAATTTAAGGCCATTGATGGCAAATATTCCGGCATCTTCTATGTATAGCGTGAGATCAGGGACTACACGAAGCAGAACGATTAGTGTTTCAGACTCGCCACTTGCTACAAGCAGTAATGCTAGTTCTGAAGTGAGTGTGAACGACAATGGCCTTTGTATAGATATGATCGAAATTGAAGATGATATTGGCAGCGAGAGAGGTGTTCGATCTCCTGCCAGAGTGCGTGGCAGGTTACAGCCAGGGTCCAACAATCTTGATACAGAATCTGCTTTTCTAATCCATCTTACAACATTATTTCAAATCCACCTGCTTGACAGTCAAAACAGAACTGATTTCCACAACTGAATGAGGGGGGTTCATGAATCGTGATTTTATGATTAATGTAAAGTGTTATTAGATTGGTTGGAGATAAAAGTGTATGTGATTCATGGTCTATGTAATATTAGGAAAACCTGTTGTATTCAAAACAATCTTTCGTGTTCATTTTCCACATGGTGAGGTATTTTGTACTACCTCCAAGGAGTTGTTCGTCTCCTTGCTATTGAAAGCACGAGTATCTTATCCTCTTTTCCCTCTGATTTATCCGCTGCCGATGATATAGATCAAATTCGAGATCCAACAATTTGTTTATGTTACAACAGATGAGATTTGAACATATCGGATTTATTTATTTATTTTTTTAACATGAAGGAATAAAGAAGTCATTGCAATTACCGGAAATACTAGGCCCACTAAAGGCAAAAAGGGAGGTAGGTTGTTGAAAATTGCCATAGAATGGGTACCTTCATTTAATATTTGTACTTGTTATTGTTGTGAAGATATCTTATAATAATTATACTTCATATTCTAAGTTCTATATAAGTATACTAAGTTTATCAAAGTGAGTATATATAATAAGTGAAAGCAATGTATAGCTAATTGAACGGACTTATTCATCTTTCAATTGGCAACAGCTAGTAGCACTTTTAAGAAATCAAGGCAATGATGCATGAGTTGCCAATTTGCACAAAAGTGAGGCAGGCTGCTGCATTATTGAACTGTTAGAATACGGGTGAAGGCATTCCCACCTGAGCATGAAAGGGACTACACAGAATAATGAACGAACAGAAAATAGGATAACAGATCAAGCCTAGTAAGCAATGGATTGTTTCTCAAATTTATCATATGATCAAACGCTGGACCACATTTCACCATCCACCGCCAATCTACTTTTAGTTTACATTTTGCAATGAAATAGGTCTTCTAGGATACCACATATCCATTTCTGCATACCAAATCATGCAGCTTTGGATCACGTAGACATCTTTATTCAACAACATTAAACCTTCTAACGTCATTAATGTCTGTCACAGAATCCTCTCCTGAGTTTCCATCCAAATGTAAAGGACAATGGTGTGCTCTCAACCTTCGAAAAGCTGTAACACCTGTTAATAAGTAAACTCAAGCTCAACTGTAACCATGTCATTTTTATTGTAAAGATGTGGGCATGCCACAGCCATACGCTACTAAAAAACTACAAAAACAAAATATAATTATAATTACACCTAACAGACGAGGTTCATAGGGCCTTAACTACACTACAGTTTAATAAAGTAAACAAAGATGGCAGCAATGGAAACTATCAAGCAATTGCCACAACCTCAGTAGCAGTTGCAACAGCCTCAGCCTCGGATGGAGCAACAGTGTCAGAGATTTTAGTGTCCTTGGATGTGGTAGGTGCTGCTGGAGCAAGGTTCAAGTGGTCAGGCGCATTGTGCTTCAGTCTTAGGAGTATCTGCCGCATTCTTGAGAGATCAGTTGGCTTTCCGGGTTTTGGACCTTGGGTTACAACAATGGAAGGCTTCTTTTCCTGATCCTTCTTCCCTCTCTTTTTCTCTATAGCTGGCACTTCATTGGGAAGGAGCTCTGCGATAGCCTTCCAGTAATTCAGCTGATACTTGTTATGGTTGGCCATGAATAACTGTTAAATAAAAAAGGCACCAGTCAGACATAGTCATGGCCATTGTCTGATGTCTAACATACAAGAAAGAGAAAACAATAAATCCTTAAATAATACAGTGAGAACAAATTCTCACAATAACAAACTCTATACCTCAGTTTTCAGCCGAAACAAACTGTGATCAATACATGAATACCAACTAGTTCAACTAGTAGGTCTCTTGGTGCGCTGCAAAAGGTCTTGAAATCAAATTTCACTCACATACACTCTATGAAGAGAACGAATTTTCACATTAAACAAACTCGAAGAATCTGGGATTAATACATGAATACCAAATAGTTCAATTCTCACATTAAACAAACTTGATTTCTCAGTTTTCAGCCAAAAGAAACCGTAATCAACACATGAATACCAACTAGTTGCACTAGTAGGTCTCTTGGTGCTGCGTCATAGGTCTTCAAATCGAATTTCATTCACATTTAGTTCGCTTCACAATTAATCATTCTAATAATAACAATAATAAAACTCTAACTAAAAGAGCTGCCACCGATAACTTCCACACCTTGTCTAGAATCATTTCATGCCAATTCAAAAGCAACTACGCAAATTTTATCTATTGAGTCATGCAAGCAGATCAAACAAGCAGAGGCAACAACAAGCATAACATATTAACATACATACCAAACCCCCAAAAAACATGTGAGTAACAAGTTGACATTATAAAATAAGAACAAGAAAAGCAAAATAAATTAAACAATAAATAAATTAATATATATATGTATCCACTCTAAGCAGCTCCCTCTCCCTGTTAGTGGCTTTGTTATTCTGACAAGTGACAACCCTCTTCCTATAGAATTCATCTTTGTATCCATCAGCTTCTTCAATTATTTGGCTCAACATTTCCCTTTCCCTCTTCTCTTTCTCCTCCAATCGAATTGCATTCTCTCTAGAGTTTCAACAACACCAACAATATAAAAAAATATCATCTTTTGTCATACTAGTACTCAACTGAACAATTCATGTCAGCACCAGAGTGAAAAAAATGTTGACTTTTACAGACCCCACTCGTGAAATGTTTAAAAGATGAAATCTTTAAATTTGTTTTTTGATCTTTAACAGATTTAACAACCATATGTATAAATTGAAGAGAAAAAAAAAATGATAGCTTTGTTTGCTAAGGTGATTGGATTCAATCTCACCTTGCCCATTGTGTGATGGGATTCTGGGATCCATCATCGTGGATGACAGGCTGGGACAGGAAGACATGATCTACAGAGTCAAATAATGAATCCATTGAGTATGTGATTGTTGGCATGGGTTGTGTCACTGTATCTCTCCGGTTAGTTGAAATTTTCCTGCCCCTGTGACTCATGAGTAATTGACATTATGAGGCTACTTACCTTTGTGTTCTTTGTGGGCCAAATATTAATATGGGCTGAGATGGTTCATTGGGCTCAATATGCAGAAAACACATTGTTGTTTTGTTTTATTTATTTATTTTTTTAAATTAATACCAAAAGTATCACAACACTATTCTTATTAAGACCAAATAATACTTGTAATCTTGTACCATCTGTGTATTTATACTCATGAATGCGAGGTAATTATTCATATTATAAATCTTATATCCTCTTGAATGTTCAAATTAAAAGCCTATTCATTTGAAGAATGAGTTTTTGTAGTATTTTGTTGACTTAAGTTGGTTTTTTTTATTTTAATTTTTTAAACAATAGACATAAGTTGGTTTTTACTAGCTTACTAATCTATGCATTATAAGGGCACTATCTAGTGCCTATGTGAAATAATTGTGTTGTTTTAGTAATTTAATTCTAAATCTTTAAGCGATTTAGTTGTACTGGAACTTTTGCTTGCAGATTGTACATACCGTAGAATTTTCTGTTACATAATAATCTATTTCTTGTGAATGGACAACTAGGTATGACAAAATCATACATTGTTTGCCTGCGTACCATGACATTGTAATAGTTGCACATGAGAACCCAATTGAATTTGATCTTGAAAGCCCTCCACTAGCTGAATCCAAAGGAGACTTTTGTGTCAAATAGCTTCAAAAGTATAGGGCACGTAAGTATTTCCAATGTATAAACTCTTGTAGAGCTCAGCTAGTTGGACAGACACTACATATGTCGATCTTTATCAGAAGTCAAAAAGAACCAATGATGCAATATCTGATTCCTTGGATTTTTTTAAGTAAAGATATTGATAAATATCTACAAAAACTCCAAAGAGAAAACGGATGAGTATCACTATCTTTTAACTGAAGATAATCAAATAGAAGAAATTGATGAGGCATTCGATGAAATAGCGTATTATAATTTAGAAATCTGAAGCCAACAATAACAAATACCTGAAGCTACAGAAGAAGGAACATTATCAGAAGTCAACAGTAATGAACTCCTGAAGCTAAAAATATATACATATATATTATTAATAAAAATAAGTTGTCAACAAGATTTCTTTGTTAGTTTCACCCAAAAAAAAAGAAGATTTCTTTGTTAACTTTTATGTAATTATTCTGTGCATATAACTTTCCATTACAGTACGTTAACTGGTCTGTAAGAAATAACTCTTCAATTCATCTCATTAAGGTTGGCACACATAAACAGATGACAACTCAATCCTGTTATAAAAACACATTTTTTCCGGTAGCAGATCAAATCAAGCAAAACGTGTAAAAAGAACATGTATATCATAAAACTAATATGTTTTGTTGCCTTGTCAAGTAATTGATTGAAGTAACAAGGAAAGCACAAGAAGGAGGGGTCTACATATTAGGCTTATGGTTAAGTGTGAACCAAAGACCAACGACCATGGAAATTCTATAAAGTCAATTGTCAATGTGAACTCCTATCAATGTCAGGGACTCATATGTCCAACTTTAAATTTTTCCCAGTCTTAAAACAGGACGATGCACTGAGGCTTCCTAGCAGTTACTGTTGAAAAAAAATTCTCATAAGTGTCTCACACGGCAGCAACTTTTCTATTTTCTTGTGGAAATAACGTTGAAACTGCATTTCCAAATCAGATCTGTTTCACACTGACCAAACTTTCTCAAGTCTAGAAAACAGTTAGCTAGCTAGATACACTAAATTCCTGGTTTGAAGTCTGACGGCTAGCAGTACTAGTGATTTTGAATACAAAGTCATCAATTCCTGAAGCATACAAACATACATGTATATATAGCAGCAACGTTAGGTGAATCTTACGCCCAAAAAAAGAAAAGAAAAAAACGTAAAAGGCAAGTTCAAGTTGTTGCCTTCTCATTTTCAGAAATGAGGAGCTTCTTATACTCTGCTATTTCCTTGCAATCCCCTTTACTTCTTTGCATCATACTGATCCATGTTGCACCTTTTGCTTGTGCCACCCCCTCTATAACTAGAAAATTTGCTCAAAATGAGACAGATGAAATTGCGTTGAAGGTCTTCAAGTCGAAGATTGTTCATGACCCTCAAGGGGTTCTGAATTCCTGGAATGAGTCTCGCAATTTCTGCGTGTGGGAGGGGATAACATGCAGTCGCAGGCATAGAAGAGTCACCATGCTTGACTTAAGTTCAAGAGGCCTGGTTGGCTCCCTTTCTTCTCACATTGGCAACCTCAGCTTCCTCAGGGAACTCATTCTGTATAACAACAGTATCCAAGGTGAAATACCTCGCGAGCTTGGCAATCTCTTCAGGTTAGAAGTCCTACATCTAACCAATAACTCTCTAGTAGGGGAAATTCCAGCCAACTTGTCTCAATGCTCCAAGCTCACAGCTCTGCATTTAGGAGGCAACAAGTTGGTAGGAAAAATTCCACCAGAGTTTGTCTCTTTAGACCACCTCAAAATATTATTTTTACGGTGGAATAATTTGACAGGAGGCATACCGTCTTTCCTTGGGAACCTTACCTCCCTGGAACAGGTATCTATCAGTTACAATCCATTTGGAGGAAGTATTCCATCTTCATTAGGTCAATTGAAACAATTATGGTCTCTTCGACTTGCTGGAAACAATCTCTATGGTATAGTACCTCCTTCTTTGTACAATATTTCCTCCCTTCAAGATCTAGCCTTTTCTCAGAATCAACTTCATGGTAATCTTCCATCAAATTTAGGCCTTACTCTTCCTTATCTCAAACATTTTCAAATATCTGTAAATTTCTTTAATGGTTCCATTCCCATATCGTTATCGAATGCTTCAAACCTCGAATTCCTAGAAATGTTTGATAACAATTTTTCTGGAAAATTGTCAGTTGATTTTGGAGGAATGCAACATCTTGGATACCTGAATGTTGGTAGGAATAATTTAGGAAGTGGGGAAGTTGATGAGATGAGTTTTATCAATACTTTGGCCAACTGTAGCAGTTTGTCGTTTTTGACTTTAGGTGAGAACAAATTCAAAGGGAGGTTGCCTCATGCAATAGCTAATCTCTCTATTAACCTTCAACAGTTTCTCATAGATAGGAATCAATTGTATGGGAGCATCCCTTCAGGGATAGGTAATCTTGTCAGCTTGTATTTGTTAGGTTTGGAGCATAATCGATTCACAGGAACAATTCCTAGAGAAATAGGTAAGCTTCAAAAACTAGAATGGATATCCCTTACTAACAACCAACTTTCAGGAGAAATTCCTTTTTCTTTAGGAAACTTGTCGCTATTGTCTGAACTTCACTTGGACAACAATAGAATATCAGGAACCATCCCTTCTAGTCTAGGAAATCTAAAAAAGTTGGCAATTTTACATCTTTTGCAAAATAACCTTAGTGGAACCATACCCGAACAAATTTTTGATATAACACACATGTCAATTTCACTAAATCTAGCCCAAAACAGTTTGAGTGGATCTCTTCCTCAAAATGTTGGTAATCTGAAAGATTTAACTAAATTTGATGTGTCTGCCAATAACTTGTCTGGTGAAATTCCAAAAGAATTTGGTTTGTGTACTACTCTAGAAAAACTTTTTATGGGTGGCAACTTTTTCCATGGAACCATTCCTTCATCACTTGGTTATTTGAGAGGGATTCGAAGAATTAATCTCTCTTTCAACAATTTATCAGGCCATATTCCAAAGTCCTTAGAGACCCTTCCTTTGGAGAACCTAAATTTATCTTTTAATGATTTAGAAGGAGAAGTACCAATGAAAGGGATTTTTGAAAACGCAAGTGGAATATCCATTGTTGGAAATAGTAATAATCTTTGTGGAGGTATAATTGAGTTGGGACTACCCAAATGTCCCAACAATGACTCAAGGAAAGAAAAGATTTCCTCGGTACTCAAAATACTTATCTTGGTCACAAGTTCTTTTATGGGATTAGTAATGATCTCATTTTTCATTTTTTGTTGGTTCAAAAGGAGAAGAGAAAAACAAGTTTCTGGGCCTACGTTGAAAGTAGCACTTCTGAAAGTGTCTTATGAAAAGCTCCTCAAAGCAACTGATGGATTTTGTCCAACACATTTGATTGGTGTAGGCAGCTTTGGGTCTGTGTATAAGGGAATTTTTGATCAAGATGGTACTATTGTTGCAGTCAAAGTACTTAACCTTCAACGGCAAGGTGCTTCTAAGAGTTTCACAATAGAGTGCAAAGCATTGCGAAATATCCGTCATAGAAATCTTGTCAAAGTCATAACTTCTTGTTCGAGTATTGATTTTCAAGGTAACGACTTCAAGGCTATAATATATGAGTTCATGGCAAATGGGAATCTTGAAAAGTGGTTGCATCCAGCTCCAACTCTAGGAATTGAGGAAGAGCACCTCGAAACTCTTACCCTTCTTCACAGGGTAAACATTGCAATTGATGTGGCATCTGCATTGGATTATCTTCATCACCATTGTCAAGAGCCAGTCCTCCATTGTGATCTAAAACCAAGCAATGTTCTCCTAGACAATCACATGATTGCTCATGTTGGGGATTTTGGATTATCAAAGTTTCTTTCAGAGGTCTCAATTCCTAATCAAAGTAGCTCACTTGGAGTGAAAGGAACAATTGGATATGCAGCTCCAGGTAATCATAACACTACATTAACTCTTTTATATAATATAATTATTTATTTTTCAAAATTCATATGCTTTTTTCATTTAAATCATGCGTATTGCAGAATATGGTTTAGGAAGTGAAGTTTCAACAAATGGGGATATCTATAGCTATGGGATCTTGCTATTGGAGATGGTAACTAGGAGAAGACCAACAGATGATATGTTTACTGGAGACTTTAATCTTCATAATTTTGCAAAGAGGGCATTGCCTGATCGGGTGTTGGACATTGTTGATCCAATACTTGTAAATGAAGAGGTTGCTGCCCCTAACCATAGGATGAGGCAAGCAATAAACAATAACAGAAATAAATGTCTGATTACTATGGTGCGGATTGGAATAGCATGTTCCATGGAGTTACCTCAAGATCGAATGAACATTAGTAATGTTGTCCATGAATTGCAGTCAGTCAGGAACATCCTTCTTCAACCTACAACTAGGCTTAACTTGCAAAGGGGTTATTAATATTCAAAACTTTCAAATTACTCTGCCTTGTTATACTAATAATGAGACATATATAATCAACTAATTATGCAGTTACTAATAACTGTTGTGATGTGTTTTGTAACGTGGAATCTGTAATTTTTCCATTTATATTCTTTCCTTTTCTTTACATTTATCCCTTTTATAAATCACAGGTCAATGAACTTACAAGCGTCATCAAGCAATAGACTGTATATGTGCGAGGAACATTTCTTGGGGTTTACTGTGTACTAGGCACTTGTATTTTATTAAGTTACATTTATTTTGTCTCTTTAATTCAATGAACTTTGTGGTGCTTGATTGTTGAGTTCTCATCATAACGGAATTTAATTTTTTTTTTTTTAATCTCTCCAGAATTTTGAGAAAATAGTTGGTGTGAAATAATGTAACAAATTCTGATTTCTGCTTTCAATTTTTTGTAGAAAAACCAAGTTGAAATCATAATCATATAATGTTTTAAAACTTAGAAAACATCATAATTAGTTACTAAAATTTTAACTTTTGATGTCATATTCTCTTATAAATGTAAATCCTAAGGTTGAGAAATTGAATTTAGCTTAGTGTTGAGAAAGTATTTTAATGAGGCAGCTTAATATTTTCCAAAACACACTTAACAGATGAAATGATCATATTATCAATATCAGCTGCCAATCCTGTGAAAAAATAAAGAGTTTTGTTTGGCTGGCTTGATTATCAAATCAAAAACTCTAATTTGTTGTTGTTATGAGCATTTTTGGGATCATAGAAAGTGGGTTGATAAGGGCCTAAAAGTGAGCCCAATAGGTTATTTTAATGAGAAAAAACCCAAGAGGTTGGTTCAATAAGACAAGGAGGGGACATATGGTTCAGTTTGTAAACCCAAGCAAACTTGAACATATGTATGATCGCATGTTATGACTATAGGGTTAATCTGATCGTGATAAAGAACTATTCGATAGTGCTCTTTAAAGGCAATGAAAACAATTAGAAGGTCGCCTTTGGTGCGATCAGGTATCATATTCTTTTCAGAATGCTTATCAAGTCATGAATTGATTAGTTATCTCCTAATCTACTCGTTGGGTGCAATATCTTATCGTTTGGGTAATCTGTTCGCTCAAGGTGCTTGCCAAAATTTGACCAATTGACCTTCTAAAAGGTTGAATCAGTTTAATTTAGGAAAGGATTCAACTTGCCTACTTTCATGCAAGTCAAATCACGACATTCTTGATAATTATTGTAGATACGGTGAAGATAATATTGGGAGATATTATCTTAATTAATGTATATTATTTTTTATCTTATCTGTAAGATTCTTAAACCTATTCAAATTGTAATATCTTCTCTATAAATATGGGATCAAATTCATTATAAAAGACAACTAAGAAATATACATTGTTATTGTACTAGAATAAAAGTGACAGCCGTGAACGTAGGCTATTATTTTGTCGAACCACGTAAAAATTGTCGTGTTCTATTTGTTTTGGTCTTAATTATACTTGTTACGTTTGTTAATTATTGTTTCGTATGTATTGGGCTTAAAGAATCGAGTTGACCAAAAAACAGTGTCAATAGTTGTATTCAATAAAAATTTTGGGATATTTTCCCTATTGAGGTCACATCAAAACAGAAATTTTCTTTTCGGTCAATCTCACTTTCTTGTTTTTGGTGCTCTTGCTCCTGTATTTTGTTACCACTGAATCATGTTGAAATTTGGAAGCATGCTAGATTCCAGTGTAGTTAGACGATTTATAATTGGGGAATTTGTCTTCCAGTGTTTTTTATACTAGTACAAGTTTCAAATTAGAAGATTTCATAGTAAACACAAAATATAATCTTCATACAATTTCCAGTAAATTTATCGATTACACTAATCAAATGATGATATAAACTGTAATCAACCTCATGATAATAGTCAGAGAGAACTTGGAGAAACTATCTGCACCTAGCAAGTCCTACATGTTGCTTGTAGACTCTACTAGCCTTCTTCTTTATTTCTGTCCATCTAGAAACATAAATCTTAATTTGTTGAAAAATGAAACAGAACAAAAAGCCTCATCAAACTTAGCAAGAGATTTCTCATAGTATCACCGTGCTTCGATGTATGTTTGGTTATATATGATTGTATCTTGTTTGGTATTTGATTAAGGAGAGAATAAGAAAGAAGATAGCTTAAGTTTCAGTGTTTCTTCTCTATGTTTACTTTTAAACATTTGGGAAATAAATCAAATTTACTTTTACTTTCAAACTTAACCATGATTAAATGTCAATGTCCGAGTGACAGATTTTTAATGGCTATGTCATTTGTGTTGGAAATTGGTGGTAGGCACTCTCATAAATTGGCTATGTCATTTACGATAGGACTCCCAGGGGTCAATCACATATGAAAAAGAAACTTATCTAGTTTTCTTATGGAAATTTATAATGACGTTGAAGTGAGTTTTTCTTCGAAGTTATATATTTCAAAGGCAATCTTGTCGGTTGTCATTTTTTTTTTTTTTAAAACAAGTTATATGCTAGAACCTATTACAATAAATTTACCATCTCTTGAAGTATAGGCAAGTTCTATGTTTGAGGGAGATCTTTGTAACATCCCAAATCCCAATACAAAGAATCTAGAATTATACTCTATAAAATTTAAATTTCACAATATATTTTGTTCGTAAATAATATAAATCTATCTCAACATCTCAATAAAAATCTTAAAACAATTCAACTCCATAATCATTCAAAATCAATGCTTACATTTATGTCCTAATGAATGAAACAAACTTAATTACTTCTTAAATTATAGCAAGATAAATGGTCACAGTTCTACAATTGAAATTCTCCACCAAATGACACCAATAACTCGAAGTCGTCCCTTAATATAAATAAAACCTACTAATTTATAAAAATAATAGAGACGAGAGTTAAACCGTCAACTTAACAAGTAAATTCAACATGACAATATAAAACTGTAAAACATTTTTAGTATTTTAACCATATAAAGACATAATATAACGATAAACATTTAACATTAACATTTATTAAATAAAACCAAACTGTAAAACATTTGATGTATTTTCAGTAACTGAAACATATAAAATAAATACATATTATAGTTGTAAACATTTAATATTAATATTTATTAAATAAAAACCAATAGCTCATATCATGTAATGCTGGCAATAACAGTAATTGTAATGGTGTGCCATATTTACCTGTGTAACTTGGTGATTGTAATGCCCTAACCCAAGTGGAGTCATGATTAATGAACAAAGAGTCACCAAAGTTGGTTGAAGAAAAAAATATAATTATATATATAAGGTGAATTAGTGTAAGCATGAAGAAAATGTATCCCATGCTAAACATAGTAAACAAAGGGATAGCATTGACCAAATAAATAAATAAATGGGTTAATGGATTTGTTTAAGACAAAGAGAGGACAAGTGTGACGAGGCCCGATCCTATGCCTCTATTTCCACACGATCGACAGCCTGCCGGCAACTCCACGATAGCCTTCCAAAGGACATCTGATCCAACTAAAAGGTTTTTGTGAAGCTAAGTCGTTTTACCTTACTGTAAATTTTTACAAAATTTTGTTTTCAAATGGAAATCGGTGATTTTTTTTTTTTTTTATCTTACAATTATAAAATGGATTTAATAAAAATTCGGACATCATAATGTCTATTTTTCTCAATATGCCACCTTGTAACAGATCACAGAAAATTTGTACACTTCTAAAATGATTCAATGTCTCAACTTCTGGGCATCAAGCTCTACTCATTTCGAAACCACAAACAACCCCAAACATACATTCGAATTTAAAGAGATAAATACACAAAACCCCTTTGAGGTTTAGTTGAATACAGACATATTAATATTTTGCTTTTTTGTAACACAATGCCCTCACATTAACGATCAAACACAGTTAAAGTTAACGGTTGACTTGAAAACATGGTACAATGACAAAAATACCCATGAATAAGTACAAAAATTTATATTAAAATTTTCAAAATAAATTTAAAATAAAAAAATAATTTAAAAATATAAAATATAGATTAAAAAAAATTGTTGAATCTCCACTGACCATCATTCTTGATGGATGGTGGAGATTATTGTTCAAAAAATTAAAAAATTTAAATATATTTTAGAATTAAATACATGAAACCCCCTTGATTTCATACTTTTAATTTCTAGATGGAAGGACGGTGAAATTTTTTTTATTTAATTAAATTTTTTAAAATATATTTAACTTTTTTTTTATTTATTTTGAATAATAATCTCCACCATCCATCAAGAATGATGGTCGGTTGAGATTCAACAATTTTTTTTAATCTACATTTTATATTTTTAAATTTTTTTTATTTAAATTTATTTTGAAAGTTTTAATATAAATATTTGTCCTTATTCATGGGTATTTTTGTCATTGTACCATGTTTTCAAGTCAACAGTTAACTTTAACTGTGTTTGACCGTTAATGTGGGGGCATTGTGTTACAAAGAACAAAATATTAATGTCTGTATTTGACTAAACCTCAAAGGGGTTTTGTGTATTTATCTCTAATTTAAAAATCAACTATATATCACGCATATATACACATTTATACATTTTTCAAAATTTATACAAATGAATATATGAAATTTACAAGCATTCAGTTCTTTTCTTAAAAATATCTATAACAATTTTATATAATTTAACAGCACATACGACTCAATCTCTCTACTCCTAGTTCGAAGTCCCTACTACGGACGTAAAGGTACTTGTATGTGTCCCTAGGGAGGTTTTATTTATAAAACATAAAATATGGGTGAGCTAAACGAGCTCAGTGAATGTCGTAAAATTTCCATCTTGCTTTTACTTTCTAAAATTAAACCTCCCAAAAATTTTTAAACATATTTATAAATAATTCAGTACTGTGAAAATAAAATCGATTTCTCTTTCTTTAAAACTATAATTTATGCTTTATAAAACCGATTTCGAAAAACCATTTTGAAATACTTTAAAATCCTTTGTTGTAAAACATAAATAGTGGTGACAATAAAACTTTTGAAAAATCTCTATATAAAAATGGGCCATCCACTATTTATCCGTATCGTATGGTACTCTAGGTACAAGCAGAATATACCATCGCTCAGGCTTCCACGGAAGTTACCTTCGCTTCAACCTCCTATCCAGTAAGACGCTAGCTATAATATACCCTTATTCGTGCATAGACGACATACTAACTGGACTAGATAACTCATTCCATCCCACCGTTAATGATAGACACCTCTAACACTGTCATGCACAAATTCGGGTACTCTGATTGGAAAACTTTATCAATCTTTAAGCGGGATAACCTTTTTATGTAACGGGTCAGTCCATCCCCACTCTCGAGCCTTAGCCTCAACGTCGACCCTCGTGGATTCAAATGCAACCGCTCAGCTACCCTTCTCTTGGGCCTCGACCTTCAAGGATTCGAGTAGTAAGTATTGTCCCTTGATCTATGCCTTATACTTTACCTTTGGGGTCTGAAATACCTATCAGGCATACCATAAACTCATAAAACATTTCTAATTCAATAGCTTTTTTGTATATCATCTTTCACATTTCTTAAAACTTTAATAAATCATTTTGGAGGTTTCAATTACTTTATTTTCTTTAAATCATTTCTCAACATTTCAATATATAATCTTTAAACATAAAATATGAAATTAAATTGAATAGAGATATCATTATTCTAAATCATTTGGAAAGAGACACTTAACTATTTCTATAACTAGCCTCACTATAGTGCGCAATTTAGAATTTCCTTCATTTTCCTATCAGCTACATACTTTCGCATTCTATATTTAGGCAACTTTATCACTAATTTCATTCATTTACAATCACTTCCATAAAACATTAAACTTTTGTAATTATGGAGAGTTTAACCACAACATGATTATTTAACCTTCCAATAACTTTCCTTTTCAATTTTAAGTTAATCCTATTATCAATATAACTCATAAAGTCAACCAAATCATCCAAAAATAATTGTATAACACTTTAATATACTTCATAACCAATTCATGGTAGCTTGCATACCAAGCTTTCACTTCTCATTTTAACATTAATTCTCAACATTTTAACACATACAAAACATTACCATTGAAACTAAATTTTCTCATCTATGCATTAAACAAATTCTTAGAACCATCTCAACCCTCTTTGGCCGAATTCATTCCACTTTTCACACCATTAATTCAAACCAATTTTTCTCATCATCATCTCATTCAATTGCATATATTATGATATATAATTAAACCAAATTCACCAAAATATCACATTTACACCCTAATGCTAGTTTGGTTGTGAATTATACCTTTTATTATTCAATCAATTTCATTCAATTTCCATGCCAAATTCCTCACTAGAACAGCCCATAAATCATGCCAAAACAACCAAAACAATCATCCATTACACTAATCTTTTCATGGTCGAATACATAGCAATCTACTCTACCATGTTTTTAATTTTCATTTCAACAATTTAACTTGACATTTTGGCATAATTTCATGCATGAAATCACTTCAAGTAAATCAAACATAACTTGAATAAACATCATCACCCCTTTAGCCGTGTATAACATCCAAGCATGCACCAACACTTCATCAAGTTTTCCACTTAAAATTCATGAAAACTCACACCAAGTATCATGGCAATAAAATCCACATCTTAAACATCATCAATCTAAGTTCAAATCAAAGATCATCTTAGTTAGTATGGTTACCAAATTGCCTTGGATCAATAGCCTTGATTTCCTATAAGTTTAAGGCTTCAAAACTTTAAATTCATGCATAAAATTTTCATCAACATCACATGCAGTAAATTGACAGCTTTGATCAAAATTTTGCACACAATAACACCATGAAAACTTAAATTTTTTCACTTGAAAATCATTTACCCTTGTTGGATATCACCCCTAGACCTGTTCTCTACCTTTTAATGGCTTGAAAACCACTTGAAAGTGGCTTGGAATACTTGAAGAACTACAACTATTTTTCTACTCTGCTCTAGCCAAATACCCTTTGTCCCACTCTCTCAATCTTTCTTCATTCTTCTAATGCCTTCCATATATATACATACACACACACACACACACACACACACACACACACACACACACATATAGCCTTAACAATTTGCCCCTTTAACTTTGTCATTTAACTACAAGCAATGCCATTGGTTTAAATTAACAAATTTGCCTCCTTTGTCTCTACACTCTTCCATGTTTAAAACTTTACCAAAATGCCCTTATATAATCTCTAATTTATTCAAATAATCATGCCTTTTTTAGGGAAATTCCTCTATCACTTATTGCATCACAAACTTTAAAAGTTCATCACCTTATTTTTCGAATTCGAATTTATTTTCGATTCATTCAAAAATTCTACTAAAATTCATTTATACATCCAAAAATTTAAATGATTCCATTATTCTATCAATGAGGGCATATTAGTACAATACATTTATAATATTTATACAACTCATTTATAGTACTGGATTCGGAAAGGGATATCACAAAGTGTCACAAGATGGTGAACATTAAATTTGAGAATAGTAGCTAGTATTTTATTTATAAAATGGAAAAGTGTCAAAGGTGGAAGTGTGATAAGTAAGATAATGACATTTTTTTTAAGAAATTACAAGTGTCAAGAATATCATTTTATTAAATAAGATGGTGACAATTATTTTGTTAATTAGAGATAAATGATGATAAGTGATGTGAGGAGGTACGATTATATGTAGTGATAATGATCATGTCTTTTATATGTAAAAGTAATAGACAAATAAAAGCTAACATGAAATTGAGAAGAGGCATGATTGCCAATATTTTTATGGACAAATGTTGTGCCAAATTGAAAGCAAAAGAGGGTGAGTGTATGAGAGTAAAAGCAAAAGAGAGGTAGTGGAGTATTATTATATTAGTTGCGAAATTTTTAATGGAAATGGTTGAGGTGGTGCTATTGTTGGTTTATTGGGTTGTTGGATTGGGTCCACCTAAGATGATCCAAACCCATAACCCAATCCATATAAAATGGATTTGGATAAGAACAAGTAACTGTTGACGGTTACTGGCGGTTATCAGAAAATAATCGCCACCCCTATAAATACTTGATGTATTTCATTTTGTTTTTGATTGATGCAAAATCAACTTTGCACGACATATGTGCAAAATACACAGAGTGAGTGAATATAGAGAAGAAAACACATGGCAAGGCAAATTACATTGTGATTTGAGATTCCTTTCCACCTATGTGATTGGAATCCGACCGGTTGAACAATTCAAAGAATCAGAGGAATTTTCGCTGTGAAGAAACGGGTATGCTTTCTGTTCCGTTTTAATGCTATGAATTTCTTTCATTGGTATTAGAACCTGGTTAAATTATTTGTTGGTTATTGATCATGCTTGAGTAATTAAATTGCCATGAAAACTTATATTTTGAAAAACATAAGGAATAGAAGAAAATCCCGAATATGTTCTTAGGGATTAATGCAAACTTATGTTTTTCTTCTTCATGCGATTATTACACCATTAGATAGGGCTCAAAAAGAGCTTTCCAGCGGTATATTATATAAGCAATTTGAATGAAAAATGAGTGAGAAAAACGCATTTAAAGTTCAATCCATAAAATTGAAATCTGAAAATATTACAATGAAAAAGTGTGAACAGTAGCATATCCACGTGGCGACCTGTGGTGAAGCCACGTGCTAACGACGTGTCAGATTCTGGTGAAATCACATGTGCGCTAGAGTGACCAATCAAGTAAGGCCACGTATTAATAGTGTGGCGTTATGTCATTGGCCCACGTGTCTCATCATGTGGCAGAATATAATTATGCCACGTGTGAAACGTGTGGCGACATCTAGAGAAGCCACGTATTGTCAAAATGGACAAACTGGAACGTGACACTTGTGACCAGACGTGACAGCGTTTGGGATAGCCACGTCGTATGGAAATGTGGTAGCACCACAATCTGCCACGTGTCACGTTGAAGCCAGAAGTCCAGGAGCACCTGTGCTGCACCCGCGGGCATGCTGCTACGGTCGCCACCGCATGGCCTCGACAGTGCCAATGCATGAGTGCCACGCGCCACCGCCGACGGCGGTTTCCGATGATTTTTCAACAAATTTTTTTTTTTTAAAATTCTATTTTTTCTCCTCTTTTTATTTCAATTGTTTATTCACTCTAATTGTGAGCTGAATTTAAATACCTTAATTTTTATATTAAATTTTGTTTAATTTAAAATTTATCATGCATTTATATTTATATTTTAGATTATAACATGCATTTATGTGGGACTCAGTCGACTGATTTTAATGATGAGCTATCTGATGACATGATTATGATTGCTATCCTATCAGATGACAAGGAGATTATTGAAATCTCAAAATTTTGGACCAGGACCTTGAGATTAAATAAATCTCATATGAGTAGTAGGATTTTGAGATCATAGAAATCGCAGACGATAAAATATTTGAGATCGTAGAGATTCAGATGATGATGATACTATTTAAATTGCGGGTGTTCTAAAATCTTGTAGAGCATGATATTAGGATTGATTTGTGCAAAACACTTATATATATGGTTTAGTGAATATTTGGAAATTGGATGATGATGGGTAGCTTAACTACTTTTTCGATTCCTACCCAAAGATTCTTTTATCATATTTATGAGTGTATAAATGCCGCAATATTTTAGTGAAATGATAATGAATGTGCTAGTATAGACATAGAAATATATAGATTATAAGTCTCTAACTAGAATAAATGTTATTTAGAGAAATGACATGTGCTTCGAAAACATAGTTGCTAAACTAAATATATGTGACAAGCTGAATGATGATTAAGTACTGGATACCTAATGGATGGTTTCATCATATTAAATACTAAATTTGACAATACTATTAATGCGATGGTTGTTTTTCATTAATTACTTCCATTGAAGTTACCAATATTGATATTAATATTTGACACGCTAGATTTAGGCATATCAGGCTGAATCAAATGAAAAGATTGGCTAAAGAGGGATTTTTTTTTTATTATTCCCTTAATGAGATAGATTTGCCTATATGTGAATGTTGTCTAATGGGAAAAACAATTAGAAAATCATTTGAAAAAGGAATTAAAGCTGAAAATCCATTGCAATTAATTCATTCTGATATTTGTGGACCAATGATTATGAGAGCTAGAAATGGTGCCTTATATGGGATAACATTTATAGATCATTACACTTGTTTGGGTCATGTCTATCTGATCTCTCATAAATCTGAGACATTATATTGATAGACAGTAGACAATTCCTAAAACTCCATAACAAAATAGTGTAATGGAAAGAAGGAATAGAATGTTATTGAAGATGGTAAGATCTATGATGACACAAAGTAAATCTCTCAGTATTTTACTAGGGAGATACGCTCTTAACAGCTGCTTATATTCTGAATATGGTCCTTATAAAATCAGTATCTTCCATATCCTATGAATTATGGATAGGTAGGAAACTTGACCTTACTTATATGCGACCTTAAAGGTATGCAGGATATGTACATGATCTTTCCAGTATAATATGGAGAGTTGGGTGCTAGAGTAAAGAAGTGTATCTTAATTAGATACTCTGAGCACTTATATGTACTCATAGGAGAAAACTGAAATGGAAGTATTACTGAATTAGAGTCACAAGATGTGAATTTCTTAAAGAATGAATTTCCTTGTAGAGGTGAGGTTGAAAAGAAATTTCAATTTTACGAGTTGAACAATTCGGATGTTGTTCTATGTCCGAATATTTAACTAGAGGAAAATAGAGAGTTGTTTGAATACTCTATCCCTAGTGGGAGTGACAGAGCTATTGGAATAGCTGGTGCATTTGTTCCCAGTGGGAGCAAAGGGGCTGAAGAGTTAGTGCCTTCAAAATTATCAACTCATAGAAATAACCGTAAGGTTATTCATTATCGTCGATTTGAGAATGAAAGGGAAGCTTTTATGCTTGCTTCACATGATAGTGATGAGTTAAAGGTTGTGAATAAGGCTTTCAACTCACCTGCTAGAGATATTTTGGATTAAAGCTATGCAAGAAGAGATGGAGTCAATGAAGGGTAACCATATCTATGTTTTGGTTGACTTATCACTTGATGGGAAAATCAATAGAAACAAATGGGTTCTCCATATCAACTGTAAGGTAGATAACTTAATAGAAAGATATAAGGTGAGATTAGTAGCAAAAGAATATACTCAATATAAGGGTATTGACTATGAAAAAACCTTCTTCATTATGGTAAGGTTTGCTTCTATTCATCTTATATTAGCTATTGTCGCACACATGAATATGAAATTACATTAGATAAATGTAAAGACAACATTTCTCAATAAAGAACTGGAGGAAGAAATTTACATGGAGCAACTAGTGAATTTTGTTTTAAAAGGCCAAGAGCTAAAAGTATACAAGCTTACGAGATCAATCGTGGGTTGAAATGATCCTCTGGATAGTGCTACCTCCGTTTCTATGAGGTTATCATGTCTTATGGATTTAAGTTGATGGAAGAGGACCATTGTGTATATGTTAAGCAAGTAAAAGATAAGTTCATAACATTATTTTAACACGTGGGCGATATTCTGTTAGCCAAAATGATAAGGAGTTTAGGATAATCGTAAAAGAATGGTTATCATCAATTTTCAAGATAAAAGACATAAGAGAAACTGCTTATATAATTTAGGAGTTAAAATTAATACAGATCGTTCAAGGAGAATTTTGGCTTTATCGCAAAAGTCATACATTTAAAAGATTCTCGAACGATTCTATATGGCTGATTGTAAGCCTATGGATACTCTCATCTCGAAAGGTTAAACTCTTAGTATTGCAACATGCCCTAAGATTCTATAAAAGCGTAAAAGAATGCAAAGGATTCCTTACTCCAGTACTATCAGAAGTCTCATATAGACTATGATGTATATAAGACTTGATATCTACTATGCAGTTAGACTGATAGGTAGATATCGATCCAATTCTAGATAGAAACATTATATTGCTGTGAAAAGTATATTGACATATCTGGAAGAGACTGTTGATTACTCCCTGTATCACTTAGGTAGCAACTACCTATACTAAAGATATAAAATATCACAGTAAATTGAAGCACATAGAGACTAAGTAGAATTTCATCAGGGATATAGTGATGAAAAGAATGTAACAATTAAGTGTGTATCTACGTGTGAGATTGTTGTGTATCCATCCACAAAAATTGTGACAAGAGATTATTTATGTCACATGCTGAATCTTTGAGTTTGTATAGATTGTAATATTATAATTGTTACGTTAAGCTATATCTACTTTATGATTAGATACGTTATTATGGTTATATAAAACTAGCATATATTCATTTCACATAGATTATATATGAAAGTATGTCGTCAGGTTTTGAGACTGGTATTTTTACACGTACAGTTGCCTTGGTTGTTAGGAGAGCAAGCCAAGATGAGACATATATATATTTTTAGAGGATAAAAATGAGATTATTCTCTTAAGGGCTTGAAATATATGAAATGTCGCCTTGATTGTAATCAAGATGAGATTCTATCTAAATCAATTTTTGAACTGCTTGTGATGCATCCCCACCATCATGAGAACTTGATTAAGCTAGATATGAGTTTCTTGATAAAGGCGTTTGAATGGCTAGTTTTTAGATACTCAGGTTAGGTGCTAAGAAAACATTTGAACTAAGATCTGTACAGTGAATAATCTAATTATAAAAGACATACGCGTCCTTATTGAATGACAAGATTCACTATAACATATGTTTCATACCGCGTGTGCTTATTGTGACTAAGATAAAAAATGAGTGAATTTATCCCTGATTCCTCATTGTGTAAGTTCCATTGAAGTTTGTAAAACTTCTACCTATGTCCTTAGTGACTGTTCACTTTGTCTCAAAGTAACAAGGTGATGTTTGTATCATTAGTGTGTCTTCTATGGCTATGATAATGCGGCCTATGGGACATTACTATGGTGTTAGTCATTTTTGTTGACCGAGGGACGAAAGTGAGATAGAAAGATTTAATGAATTTTATTTTGTTCCTATAGTTACTAGTCGCGACTAATTGCAATTTGGACTTGCAATTGTGATTATATAGAATATTGAATGATCGAGCATATTACGTTAATGGATTAAATGTGCTCGAGCAAATAAAATTATATTAAATCTAAGACATAATAATGAACATATTTACAATCTCTTGTGTAACAGTACAATTGAGATTTAAAAGATAAGCCACGTTGCATATATTATTGTTCATAGGTCACACGATGTATTTGCCTGTATGAATGCCTGTACTTCTTATCATAAAGAGGTCACTAATGTTTTCTCTGTAAGTTCTGTTTAGCTCATCTTGTGTAAGTGGGAGATGTTGGGTTATTGGGTTGTTAGATCGGGTCCACCCAAGATGATCCAAACTCATAACCCAATCCATATAAAATGGATTTGGATAAGAACAAGTAATCGCTGGCGATTACTGGCGATTATCAGAAAATAACCGCCACCCCTATAAATACTTGATGCATTTCATTTTGTTTTTGATTGATGCAAAATTAACTTTGCACGACATATGTGCAAAATACACAGAGTGAGTGAATATAGAGAAGAAAACACATGACAAGGCAAATTATATTATGATTTGAGATTCCTTTCCGCCTATGTGATTGGAATCCGACAGTTGAACAATTCAAAGAATCAGAGGAATTTCCGCTGTGAAGAAACAGGTATGTTTTCTGTTCCGTTTTAATGCTATGAATTTCTTTCAGCTATATATATAAATATATATAATGGTTGTTGCAATAACTAACACATGAGATAAAGGTAAGTAAAATCAGAATAAATTGAGTGTGTGTATCGGTCATATATATGTATATAGGTATAAAATTAAAAGACATGTGTTAATTGGAAATCATGCAAGTGCATGATAAGGCAAAAAATAAAGAAAAAGGATAAAAGTTGGTGGCAAACAAAGGAAGTGGAAGTGGTTTTGTTTTCATTATAAGTTCGTGACAAACAAAGAACGTGGAAGTGGTTTTGATTTTTAATATATAGGAGACAATATCATGAGAGGGCGCATGACAATCAAATGGTGGCAAAATTATTTTGGAAAAAGTGTCATTCATAGGTGTGATAAGCTATATATATATAAATTCATGCATAAAAGGAGATTGAAGTGATTGTAGCCAACCATTATACACCTATATATTGTTTTAAACAAACAATTAGAAGTACAACACACATGTAAGGTTAGTGGTGAGAAAGAAGAAAAGAAGAAGAAGAATAAGAAGAAGAGAGAAGAAAAATAGGAGAGGATTTTGTAAGGGTGTGTTGGGTGAATTTTTGGACTCGGGTAGCATCCAAGGTAAGAATATGTTTTTACTAGGTTATTTTTAATAAAAAAATTATTAAATTTTACGTGATTATGTTTATATGTCTACTATTCATATATTACATTTTATAATTTTCTAATAAAAGAATTAAAAGACATAAATTTAGGATTGGACTATGATTGGAACCAAAATCTGTAGGACAGATTTTTTGTTCTTGAAGTTTTGATAGTTTTGAGCATATTAAAGATCATGGAGTGATCTGAAATTTTTTTTTTAGATTGTTTTATATGTCTTCTATTAGTACATAAGATTTTATGATTTTTTTATGATTATAAGATTTATTAAAATTCATAAAGTGCACTATGGTCAGAAATAATATTTTCTAGACAAATTTTATTAGGTTGAAACGAATGAATATAGTAGCACGGTTTTAGCGAAATATTTAATAGAGGTTGTTTAATGTGTCTAGAACATGTATTTAAGATTCTAGATTGATTGGAGATCTAGAGAGTTAATTTGAAAATGTTTAGTGTCATGATGTCAGGGCTGAAAATTTGATGCAAAAAGAATAAGACTTTCGATTTATTATAATAAGGTTAAATTTGTCCAAGCAAAATTATTATGGTGTTGAGACTGTAATTATACTCATTCTGTTATTGCATAGGTTAGTGTTATCATTGAGCCTATTTTGTGAATTTCTATTAATTCAAGGTAAGTAATGAAAGGACCCAACCCGGATTTCCCCCGAAGGGATCCGAGCGGAGCCCTCCCGGCAACCCACAGAATCCTTACAGTCTTTATGCAGGTGACTTAAAAGGACTCCGTGAAGTTAAGCCGTAAAACAGTTTCATTTCTTAATCTGTAAAAATTTAGGGTGAAAAATTTTCGATAGCACAACGGCTGTTTCTTCGACATTTCCCACTTTTTCAAACTCCTGTAAAACAATTAATAATATTTCAAAATGCATATATTCATTTCCACTTTCAAATGGGACCTCAGGTCCATCTCAAAATCCATGTTTAAATACAATTCAAGTATTTAAAATAAAACCATTTCAAACTTAAGATAAAACATTTCACATGCGTGACAGCGTAATCATAGTTATAAAACTTAAATATTTACATTACACTAAATCCATTATACATCAAAATTGTTACTTTGATTTCACAGTGATGGTCGCCTTAGAAGCTCGCCTACCCTTGAACTGGAGAATTTTCGTCTGAAGGACTAGCATCTGCGCCCGAGGAGTTTTCATAAAATAACAAGAAAATAATGAGCTAAAAAGGCTTAGTGAGTGATATGTATTTCTAAATAAGATTTCCTTTCAAAAATCCCTTATAAATTTCTAAGTTCTGAAATGAGTTGTTCAAAACATGAATGTCATATTATTACATAATCATTTATATACATGTTTGCTTGAAAACAGGATTATATGCATCTAAAACTTTCATTATGTAACATAACACATTTGAAATTCATTCATAACATAATCATAATTTATACATATATTCATAAATCATATCCTCAGTCATAAAACATGTATCCAATGGAACCCAGGGAAATCATGATCACCGCCCGGTCTTAGGTCACCGGTGGTGGGGACGGTCAATCTTAGTCATAACCACTATGCCGTGGAATGTTACCTCACTGCACATAGAGCATCAGTCATAATAGTAGCTTATATACGCATAGAGGGCGACATGACAGACTCGATCCCCCCCATAGTTAGTGGACTTTCCCCGACAGACATGCCATACGCGCAATAAGGCACTTCGGCCACATAACAGTCATATTTCAGTCATATAATGGGGATTAGGGTAGCCATCGATTTTGAAATACATTAACATGCTAAAATAACAATTGTAAAACATGTTCCTTCGCTTATAAAACAAAACATAAAAGCACATTTCAATAACGAGTTATACGATCAATATTGCTTTAAATACAGATATAAAAACATTTCGAAGCGTATAACATTCCTGTAAAGCGTATATCATTCATATAAATTCATTTAAATATTAAAACGTTTAAATCTTTCATGAAAGCATAGAAATCATAGTGCATTTATCATTTCATAAAACAATTTACACTCACCGATTTCTAACTCACGGAAACGACTGGATTTTCTACCTCGCACTACTTCTTCAACTTCGCTTTCCTTCGCCTTAACGATACCTATATAAGTTAACATTCTAATAGATTCAACAAAAAGAAAAAAAACGAAGCTAAACGAATAACATAAATCTTACGTGATTTCAACTAGCAATCGAGACTTATCGCTTTTAACGTTTCGCACGATATCTTCGTTACCAATTAAATTTAATGACAATTTATACTTTAGACTATACTTAAAACACTGCAACGAAGATTCAAACACTTAAAAGCACAAACATGAAAAATATGGCAGCAAGCTTAAACAATATTCATTTTCCGATTCAACTCCGAAATTCAACAATTTCTTAAAATCGCGCGCAACGAAACTATCCGTTTGACTCTATTCCAATTCAAACTATCCTAACGTTAACATTTATCGTCTTAAAGAGCTTAATAACATAAATGGCAGCTTGCTAATCATCAATTACTTACTCACATTCGACAACGAAACATCGCAACCAAATAACATTTGCATTCGCGGAAAACTGATCCGAATCGCTCGAAAACGATTTTTCAACATCCTAACGATTATTCAATACTTTAAAACACACTAAAATACATCATTTTTTTTTATGTTAACGAACTTGAAAATAAAAGCACGACATAACACTTAAATCACATCATAACAGCCCTTAAATCACATCATAACAGCCCATAAACAAAATGCAACAAACACAACGATGACCATAACATTTCAAAAACACAATCGAACGAACCTCCGCACTAATGAGGTTCTAATCTTAAATCCCAAACATTTCATCATGATTTTCATTCAATATTATAACCTAAATACTTCCAAAAAATTGAAAATCTTAAAACACAAACTATCCTACTATAATCACTTCGTCTGAGCTCCCTTCAATCCAAAATAGACATGCAAGCTTTTTAAAATTATTCAAAATCAGATTAAAGGGACTGCTAATGCATCATTTTACCTTGCATATGCTGATTTTCTTCAAAAATAGCACCCAAACTTCCTTGACAGCAATTTAATGCCAACGGAAACTCACGGCAGCAGCTCTTACGATAGCAGCTCTTATGGCAGCATGACAGCAGCTCTCGCGGGAGCAGGATAGCAGCTCTCGCGGCAACAGGACAACGGCTCTCGTGGCAGAAGGACAGCAGCTCTCGCGGCAGCACAGCAACTCTATGACAACACCAATATCTCCACGGCAGTAGCTCCTCCCTAAGCCTGACAGCAGCTCACCTTACCTCAGTTACATGCACAATTGAACCACTTAAACAGCTCTAAAACTCCATTACCCACTCGGTTTTGATTTGTTCAACTCACGGCTGCACACACACACATTCTTAAGCTGAATTTACTCAAAGACAGCACTTAAAATTCATCCATTGGCTATAGATTTTCACTAAATCATGCAGCAAATCCAGATAAAACTTAACAATGGTAGCATCTTACCTTTATGACTGCCCAAACCTTTAAGACAACTCCTAAAACAACATGCATGCAGGCTGTCCCCGATTCCTCTCCTTGAGCGAGACTTCCCCTTTGCTTTTCCAGAGATGCACGAGCTTGATACTACTTCAACTTGCTGTCAACTTGCTGTCAACACCTCCAAATGGCTGCTGTCTTCACAAACGGCTCATTCTCTACCTCACGGGCTGTCTCTCTAATTGATTCTCTCGACTTTGGCTCTCAGCAGCAACAATCCACCAAGACAGCCGCTCGCGGCTTCACTTCCTCCATGCATGCACATCCTCCGATCAGATCTGCACCATCAAGCTGCCAATCACACTCTCTCATTTTCGGTCAAGAAGGTAGGATGAGGAAGATGAAGACCGATTACACACACTCTCTCTCGATAAACTATCGGATTTGCTTCATGGATGGTTGAAATTTCATTCCTTCAATTCTTATATATATATAACTCTTAACACTTCGACACTTGGCACGCATGTAAACTAACTTGGTGCCATTTGTCTTGCTTCCTTTCCATAGGCTTGACACGTGTCAACGCCATGTACCACTTATGCCACACACAATATTTCATACGTTCTCCCATTCCGATTCCAAGCTCGAACCCGATTTCGACCGTCCGTCCAAGAATCCACTTACGACTTAATTTCGATTCCCCACACTCGAAATTATTTAATAATTGTGAATCCGCCGTCACACTTGCAAAATTATTTTTACATTTTGAATCTGTCCTCATGCCCTCGAAATTAAAACCTATCCCCGATCCTAACTGAAAATTTCATAAAAATCCAATTACACATTCAAATTCGAACGAATAATTAATTCTATTATTCCTTGATCAAGAGCAAAAATTATACATCTGAGGCTATCCGAAAATTTATTAAACCCTTCCTGAAAAATCTTGAAATTTTATCGGGACTTAATTTACATATTCGAGCTCTTCGAGAACCTCGCTAAATCCTTTATGGATGCTCTGAACATTTTATTAATCATTCCTAGATGATCCAGAAATTTTCTTAATCACCTCTAGACACGCTAATTTATTTTATTACCTCACTAATAAGGGCATATACCAATATTCACACATACCTTGTACTAGAATCGGGAGGAGATGTTACAAGTAAATTAATTCATGATATATGTATGTTAATTATATGAATTTTGGATATTCTAAAAGCTATATTTGTGCTTAACATTAATTATAACAGAATAATTTTTATAAATTGTTTGTATAGCAATACAAAATATATATATCTTTGCAAGGGTTTTCAAATTATTTACTTCTAAACTTTATATTTTCATTTGATTTAAAAAGAAAATTTATAATTTAAGCGTAACTCAAAATGTTAGCAAAAATTTATATATTAAATTCAAGACTTATTCTTTCATAAAATTGATTGCCAATTGTTAAATATTTTACCATGTGTTCTGAAATATATCATTTCGATAAGATTATGAAAAAAATTGTTTTGGCTCATTGTCTATAGTCATTGTTCTGATATTGGTCCAGCTCCACACACATATTTTGTCATCTGACCGTGTCACATAAGTAATTATAATATTTTGACCATGTCATTCAAGTAATTATGACATTCTGACCATGTCATATAGGTAATTGTGACATTTTATTATTTTAATCGTATCACATAGGTAATTGTGACATTTTGTTATTTTAGTCACGTCACACTGATAATTGTGACACTATAAGGCATGAGCCTACTTTTATTTACATTATATGAATATATGTTTTAATATGATATTTTGTTTTGTTTATTATTCTATGCTACATGGTATCTTTAACTAATACAAAGATTGATTATATTTTCGATTTTCATCACTGGTTTTGAGTTACATAGTATCCTCTGCAAATTTAAAGATTGATTATATTGAGTAATGATTTTGATATATGTTTACATGTATTGAAGTTTTATATCTGACTTATAAAGGTATCTACGATGATATTAACATTATGCATGAATTTACTTACCAAGTTGATGACTCATCTATCGTCTCTACCATTTTGCAGAGTAGGAATGAATTGTGGACATTGAGTGGTTAGAACTTGGAGTTCACCCAAACAAGAAGTTTTAGTGATAGTGAATGCAATTCATTGTATTTAGTTTCAGATTTTATAAGGAATAGAAATTTAATAAGAATATATTTGGTTTCAGTATTTAAATTTTTAGGATTTTTCTTTTAGAGGTTATGCTTGAATATCTTTATTGATTACTCTCAAAGTTTGGAATGACATTTCTATTTGGAGTTTGTTTTTTAAAATCTAGTTTGACCATAACATGTTATTTCCTCATTATTGGATTTGGGGTGTTACAGTGACAGTATATCACATTTACTCGTGTGACTCATTAACGATATGTCATACTTATCTGTGTGATTCGGTAATGGTAGGTCACATATATCTATATGATTCGATAACGGTAAGTGTGCACACAATAACCTAGATAGGACAATAATAACGGTAGTGGTATTACAAACAATAAGCAAAAACATTTTCATTATAATTACAATTACAATACACATCATGTAAAACCCAAAAATTTCATTTTTATGAAAAATAATTTTTTTCGATGAATAGTATCCTCATGAATAGTGATTTTTGGAAAGTGGACTCCACGAGTCAAAATTTTTAGAATAAGTATTAGAGTTAAAAGAAACTAAAATGGATAAAAAATGAGTTCATTTTAATAGGTTTTAAGTAATCCAAAGTTTATTGGATAAAAATGCCATTTTTAGAAAATAATGGATATTAATGATTTTACACCCATTTAAATTTTTTCAAGCATGCAATTGAAAGATTTTATATCTAATTATAGTATATACTGGCCAATTTGAAGATTTAATGACCATAGAATATTTTTGCAATTTATTTAGGTAAGAATGTGAATTTAATGCCTTAAAGGTCAAAATGGACCTTTTGGCATGAAAATATTAATTAGTGAAAGTATGACTCATATTAAGGACCAATCATATATTTTCTTAGGGGTTAAGTTTGATTATTTTAATGGTGAGTGAGTTGGTGAGTCATTAAAGAGGGCAAATCAATATATAACACATGTAAAAGTTGAGTTTTATAATTAAAGGAGGGTCAAGGGGCATTTAGATCATTTAGCACTATTAAAGGAGGTATAAATAGGCTGTCCCAGTAGAAATGAGACCAAATTTTAGCCCTTGTTTAGTGTAGTTCGACAGATCAATAAGAATGAGAAGAAATTGAGCTTGCCATGAGCCATTCCAAGCGATCTAGGTGTGATTCTTCACCATCTCTTCCTCTTGTCTTCATTAAAAGTGTTCAAAAGTATGAAGGAATGAATTTAAGCAGGAAAAAGTAAAGATATAAGTAAGTTATTTGGTTAGAGTTTTATGGGTTTTCATGAGTTTTGTTTAGTTTTCTAGTTTAAGTTGTTAATTGAATTCTTGGCATGCTTGTAAAGCTATTTGTACTATAATTGGACTTGGGGTTTAAGAAGTTCAACAAAAAGAGTTTTTCAACTTGTATCAAGGTGAGTACACTAATCTCATGCCTAAACTTGTATTTAAGTTATGTTTATGTGTTAAAGAAAAATCTTGTATGATTTGAGACAATTAGATGCCAGGAAAATGAAAGAAAAATGATGATATCCCACCAAGTAAAATTCAGTCATGTGTATATTCTTTGGTTCAAATTATGTTTGATGATTTTGATAGGGGGTTTCTTACTTAATTATATGTGTTTAAGTTGATTGGAATCAAGAATAACGAAAAAGAAAGCCATATACAAATATCCATTACTTTTGACAAAGGTAGATAGTTATAGTTTATGTTACAATTTGAGTTTTAATGGCTTAATACATATTTTATGTTCTAAGTGAAAATTATGCTCGTGTAAAAGTGTAGGAGGAGTGAAGAGCTAAAGAAGAGCTTGAAGGAGTGGATTGCTAGTTTGGATAGCAAATTGTGAGTATGGTTATTTTTAAAGCTTTTATGAGTTTTATTAGTTAAAATTTGATAATTTCAAATGTTTATTTTAGTATTCAATTTATTATATTGAATTGATTAAACTTTTAGCATGTTAGTATTTTTTTATAATGCATGTATATTTTTAAAGTTATGTTATAAATGTATATATATTTGAGTAGTAAAGCAATTTAGTATGTCTAAGTGAAGTACATGCATAAAAGAGACATACTAAGGGTATTTATAAAGTTTTAGGCTTTTACCTTAGAAAGAGAGTATTTTGGATGCAAACCATATGCTAGAGAAAATAATATTTTCTAGTTAAATCAACATACTTTCATGCCTAGTGTATATAAGATTTTTAAATAAATTGAAAGGATTTTTAAATGCCTTTGATTCACCCTAATCCTTAGTATACTCGGTTGAAGTACCTTGTGTGTGTATGACAAAAGGTAAGCAGAGTCACAAATTTAGGGGGTTGAGTCAGTGTGTTGCCCTCTCCATGTATATAGTAGTGTAGATTTGCCTGATGTCAGAGGGAATCATGATCCCAGAGTTCCTGCATCTATGAATACACATGGTAGCATTCCCTAGTTCTAATGACGTGTATATGTAACGTCATGTAAGAATGAGTTTCCCTAGGTTACATTGTAAGACAATCTTTAAAAGGAAAAACATGTCATTAGACGTGAAGTTTAGAGAACAAGAAAAATTTATACTTTATGAAATTTATTATTACTAAATTTCGAGCAGTAATATTTATATATTTTATGCTAGTTTTATAGTTTTACAACTATTAGTAAGAAATTATTAGAAAGTAATGTGTCGTGCTAATCGTCCCCACATGCAGAGAGCTGTAGTTAAGGGTCCACTTGTTCCACCAAAGGTTGAAGAGCAAGTAAATGAAACGATGAATGATCCACAAACAAAGGCTCAATTGAAGCCACCCACGGTAGAGTCTGAATTGGATCCGATTAAGAGACTGGCTCAAGTTATGCAAGGTTTAAGGCTGCGCATACCAGACGCTAGTGTAGAGAGGGCATGTAAACTAGGTGTCGATGCTTATGATGGGTCGGGGGGCCTGAAGGTTACGATTGAATGGTTAGACAACATTAAGAGGGTGTCGGAGCAGATGGAGTGTATTGATCCCCAGAAAGTATCAATTGCTTTATTTCTACTAAAGGCTTCTGTTAGGGATTGGTGGGACTCCATAAAGAGGAGAGTGGTACTTCTGATCACGTGGAAGAATTTTAAGAAAGATTTTAATGAGAAATTTTACCTACGAGCGTACAAGGATGCTAAAATAGAAGAATTCTACTTCTTGGTGCAATGAAATATGACAGTTGAAGAATACGAGGAAAAATTTATTAAGTTGTCACGAGTGGCACCATTTATAATTGATGATTAACTGAATAGGTGTGACAAGTTCGAACAAGGCTTGAATCTAAAGATCAAGGCATATGTAGTAGCCACAGCACACCGAGAGTATGGACGGCTAGTAGAGTCAGCCTTGAGGGTAGAGAGGACTGTGCAGAGTGATAAGGATTGAGGACAGAAGCAAAAACGTAGTTAGGGTTCAGGATGGTACTCAGGGGATTCCAATAAGGCACCTAAGACTGGAGGCAAATCCAGGTGGTCTAGTAGTAATCAGTAGAGTCACAGAGCAATGTTGAGTCAAGGTTCTATAAGACCACCATCAGGGTTCTAGGGCAGAGGTGGTAACTAGAGTAAATCAAGGCCATGTAAGAAATGGAGCAGATTCCACTGAGGAGAGTGTCATATAGGTATCACAAGTTGCTATCATTGTGGTCAGAAGGGAACTATATGAAGAAATGCCTACAGAGAGCCGTTGAGGATAGTGGTAAGTTAAGACTAGCGACTCAAGGACAGACTAGTGAAAGTCAGCCTTAGGATATGAGAGGTCTCCAGATGAGAAGTCCAGGGATTCCTAATCAATCTGGCGGAGGTGCAGGTAGAGGTGCCTCACCTAGAGAGTAGATAGAGAGACCACGCACACAAGCTAAGGTGTTTACAGTGACATAGTAGGATGCTGAGGCTTCACTTGATGTAGTGACAGGTACGATGACAACTCTTTATAGTTATGTATATGGTTTAATAGACCCTGGAGCTACGAGCTCTTTTGTTTCTAAAGATTTTGCTCGGTAAGCTAGTGTGGAGTTAAAACCTTTAGAGTGCAGTATGATAGTAACTACTCCCACTGAAGACACATTAGTAACAGAGAACATTTATAGAGATAGTGATATAATGATTGGGAGTAGAGCCTTTCCAGTCAGTTTAATTTTGTTAGACATACATGATTTTGACATCATACTAGGAATGGATTGGTTAGCTATGCATCATACCACTGTGGATTGCTTTTGAAAGGAAGTTAGGCTCGGTACACAGGGGTAGTCGGATGTAATGTTCTGTGGGGATCGTAGAATGCTTCTATCTCATATCATGTTATCCATAACAACTAGAAAGATGCTGAGAAAACAATATGTGGGTTATTTGGCTTATGTGATAGATACGATAGAGAGGGAGGCACAGATAGAGAATATTCCCATGGTGAAGGAGTTCCCAAATGTATTCCCAAAAGATCTTTCTGGTTTACCCTCAAATAGGGAAATTGAATTTGAAATTAATTTTATTCTAGGAACAGTATCGATTTCCAGAGCGTCTTCCCGAATGACACCAACCGAGTTGAAAGAACTGAAGATTCAATTAGAAAAATTGGTGGATAAGGGTTTCGTCAGGCCGAGTGTATCTCCTTAGGGAGCACCGGTGCTGTTTATTAGGAAAAAAAGATGGGAATATAAGGTTGTGTATTGATTTTCGAGAGTTGAACAAAGTAACTATACGAAATCAATACCCACTTCTGAGGATCGATGACTTGTTTAATCAACTCCGAGAAGCAAGGGTATTTTCCAAGCTAGATCTGAGGTCAGCATACCATCAGTTAAAAATTAAAGGTGACGATGTTCCTAAGATTGTTTTAGGATGCACTATGGACACTATGAGTTCTTAGTTATGCCTTTTGGGCTAACTAATGCACCAGCTGATAGGCCCCTCTCCTTACTAGGTCTGCCAGCCACCTCATGGTAACCCTCCAGTCGATATCTAATCCAACTAGAAAGTTCCCGTGAAGCTACTCCGTTTACTTTTAAAAAAAAAAAAAAATTCTAAACTTTCTTTAATAGCAAAAAACGTGGGATTTTAATTTTTTTTTTTTTTTTTGCATTTTCCTTCCAACATTTTACGAAGGGATTTATGAAAATTCGGGCAGCGTAACGGTTGTTTTCCGAACATGCCACCCTGCAAATTTGAAAATTCACACTTCTATAACAACAAATTCTCCACTATTGGGCTTCAGGCCCTCAATTCAGTTTCCGCAATCTAACTGCAAACAATTTCTCATAATTTAAAATCAATCAATTACAATTTCATTTTCATTTTTTTAAAAAAAAAAAATTATTTATTATTAACACAAATACTATATATAATCCAAAAATATTATTTACAACATATATATCAAAATATACTTATGGTGCATGACATAAACTTTTGAATATACACTTATGCAGTGATTATCTTCGCATCAGGTCACCTACGCGTCTGAAGGAGCCTTTTCAGTTTGACGGCTCGTACCTGTACCTATGGAGGATTTTTCAAAGTCATGTAAAAACAGTGGTGAGTATAAAACTCAGTGAGCAGATACCTTTTTAACTAAAGTTTCTTTTTTCTAAAATATATATATCCTCATAAAATAATTTAGAAAACTAATATTTTATTATAACTTTCATTGAAACTATAAAATTTATTAAAGCTCATAAATATTTCTTTAGATCTGAAAACTGGCAATAAATTTCTCATTTAATAAACTACACGTCTATAGATGTGTTTTTCTCTTTTATCTCGCCAAAGGTAATCCGGGGAAGCTTACCTCAATTGTGATGGAATTTCTGCTCGCCACTAAAGCTAGGAAATGCTATCATGTGTAGTCGCAGATGTGGGAACCTTTTGGGGCCATGATCCTCTCCCAACATCAAGCAGATCTACACTACCATATGCATGTAGAGGGTGACTCACGGACTCAACTCAACCCCCTCAAGTTAGTGACAATCCCAACCATCTTGTCATACATACAATGGTACTTTGGTTGGGTATATTAGGGATTAGGGTAAACCCAAGACATCTAAAATCTTTTTCATAATGCTAAAATTTCTTTCTTTTCTTTTAACTTATTGCTTAAAAAAATCTCATTTTTCTAAGTCCAAAGCCTAACTTTCAAAGCTACTTTAGCATATCTATTCTTACATATAAATACTCAAATATACTAAATGGCTTTAATACTAAAATAATTAACATGCTAAAGTTTAAATAAATCAAAATTATAAACTTGGTAACTAAAATAAAAAAGATTACTTTAACAAATATAAATGGAGCATCTAAACAACAATTTAAATAATTTCATTGTAACTCATAAAAGCTCATAAACACTTTAAATAGAAATATAGCCACTCACTAGTTTATTTCACAACCACCACACCACTCCTCAAGTCCTTCTTGCTCTTGAAACTTCCCTATACTTACATTTCTTTCCAAAAATTCATTTCAATCGACTTAAAATATCACATCAATTCATCCAACCATCAAAATATTTCCATTACATAATTTTTTTTTTTCCAAGTTAAGCATATACTAATATATGACAACTGTCATCCATCCTTTGCATTTCAAGCTAAATAATCACACCCTAAAGCATCAACAAATCATTAAATAATCAACTAAAACCTTAAACTAAAAATCAATCAAATTTCATCAACTTTAATATATCAAACCCCAACTCACCTTATTCATTTCTTGGCCTAAAGCTTCTTGATGATTTTCTTTACTTCCAAGCTCAATTTGATGATGATCTAACTCAATTAATGCCATAAAATCCATCAAAACTTATTTAGTTCCATTCTAAAAAAAAAAAATACCCATAAACTAATATCAAATTAAATCTATTTTCTTACTATTTTCTTGATAACTCTTGGATGGATTTTGAGAATTAGAGATGGATGAACACCTTGGAAACCTCCTCCTTCTCTTCTTCTTCTTCTTCCTTCACGGCACTACCTCCTCACTTTTTTTTTTCTTTCTTTCGGTTCTGTTCTACCTCACGTCTCCCCTTTCTTTGGCCAAGCAAACATTCTCCCTTAATTCTCTCTTGCACATGACTTTATATACTAACACTCACAATTGTCTAAATTGCCCTTTAACCAACTTAAAAATAACACAAATGCCATTTGTTAGAAATGAAACCTTGTGATTGGTCAATTAATTCCATTCAATTAATAACTAACCAAATCCAATCAATTTTTGTTCAACTTCAACTAATGACACTTCTTTTTTACTTTAAATGTGTCACAACATCATTGGTCTTCACATACATGGATTGTGCTTCTTGGATGGTTATCTTCTCATGCATCTTTAATAATTCATTAAACATAAATTTAACTCCTCATTTAACACTAATAAATTTCAAAAATATTCCAGGGTCATCCTATCATCAAATTAACCATGCAATACTCTAGTTAAGTGTCTTAACCTTCAATCCCATGCTTAGAAAAAATTCAGTTGATTTTAAACTCACTAAATTCACAACGTTTCCAACGAAGATATTTTTATCGATAAAGCTTCGGAACCTCTAAAATCCACTTAAACGAACTCCTTTTCGCTCTGCTTCAGTTTCATTAGGCTCTATTACTCATTTAAATATTTTTGATTTTTCGGGGTCAAACTCCAAAAGTTACTATTCACACATCATTATTCACCTGAAATTTACTATTCATCTAAAAGACACTATTTTTCATAGGAAATGAAATTTTGGATCCTACAATTCACCTCTCTAAAAAACTTTATCCTCGAGATTTCAATCAACATACCTGACTCAAATAGATGCAGATACTGGCTGCGCATTTGCTCTTCATGCTCCCAAGTGGCTTCCTCCACTGCATGATTCCTCCACAGCACATTTACCAATAGAATGACTTTATTGCGAAGAACCTGCTCTTTTCTGTCAAAAATCTGAACTAGTATTTCTTCATAGGTCAAGTTCTCTTTAAGTTCTACTAGCTGCTCTGCCAAAACATATGAATGATCTGGTAAATACTCGCAGAGCATCAAGACATGAAACACATTATGTATTTTGGACAGCTTTGCTGGTAGCTTGAGTCTATACACCACTTTTCCCACTCGGTTGATCACCTCATAGGGATCAGTGTAACGTGGACTTAGTTTACTTCGTTGTCCAAAGCGAATGATCCCTTTCCATGGTAACACTTTCAAAAATACTTTATCTCCAACTTGGAACTCTAAATCCTTCCTACGCTTATCCGCGTAGGTTTTCTATTGGTGTTGGGCAACTTTCAATCTATCCTAAATAATCTTGATCTTATCGGTCATCATCTACACAAGTTCAAGTCCAATTAATTTTCTCTCTCCCAACTCATACCAAGGTAATTGTGTCCTGCATCGTTTTCCGTAAAATGTCTCATATTGTGTGATACCGATACTGGTCTGATAACTATTATTATAAGCAAACTTGATCAACAACAACTAAGTATTCCAACTCCCTCCAAATTCCATTACACAGGATCTGAGCATATCTTTCAAGGTCTGAATAGTGTGCTTAGACTGCCCATTTGTTTGTGGATGAAATGTTGTGCTGAAGTATAATTGAGTGCCTAATGCTCTTTGTAGGCTTGACCAAAATTAGGATGTAACCCTTAGGTCACTATTGGATATAATAGATACTGGAGTCCTATGAAGCCTTATGATCTCGTCCACATACAACTTGGCTAATCTGTCCAGGGAATATAAACTTTGGATGGGTAAGAAATGGGCTAACTTCGTAAGTCGATCTGCTATTACCTATATACAATCATATCCATTTCAACTTCTTGAAAATCCTACCACAAAATCCATAGTAATATTCTCCTATTTCCATTCAGAGATAGGAGGTGGCTGAGTAAGTCCTGTTGGTCTCTGGTGCTCTACCTTAATCTATTGACATATCAAGCACTTTGATACATACTTAGCTATCTCCCTCTCCATACCTTTCTACCAGTAATGTTCTTTTAAGGTATGACACATCTTCGTACTTCCTGGATGCATAGCATAGGCTGAAGAATGGGCTTCATCTAATATTTCTTTCTTAAGTTCTGCCAGGTCAAGTACACACAGTCTCTATCCCATAACCAGGATACCATCATCTCACAATGAAAAGTCATCCTTGTGACTTGACTCTACCTCTTGTCTGATCTTCATCAACTGAGGATCCTGGACCTGTAAATCGCAGACACGATCTACCAATACCGGTCAAACCTGAAATGTAGCTAGTAGTGCACCTATATCCCTGCTCTTAAATTCGACATTAAGCTGGTGGGTCTTCTGCTTAATGTGTCTGCTGCTACATTTGTTTTTCCTAGGTGGTACTCTATGGTACACTCATAGTCCTTGATCAATTCTAACTATCTTTTTTGCCTCATATTTAATTCTTTCTAAATGAATAAATATTGGAGGCTCTTATGATCTGTGAATACCTGACATGGAACACCGTATAAATAATGTCTCCAAATCTTTAGTGTAAATACCACAGCAGCTAACTCCAGATCATGAGTTGGGTAATTCTGCTCATACTTTTTTAATTGCCTGGAAGCATAAGCTATCACTTTCTCATTTTGCATCAAAACACAACCCAAGCTCTAATTGGAAGCATCACTATACACTATAAATCCTTCATTTCTTTCAAGGAGTGTAAGTACAGGAGTAGAAGTTAATCTGGCCTTCAGTTCATCAAAACTCTTTTGACAGGCCTCTGACCACTCAAATTTTATTTCCTTTCTGGTGAGCTTTGTCAATGGGATGACAATATTTGAAAATCCCTCAACGAACTTTCTATAATATCCTGCCAGCCCTAGAAAACTCTTAACTTCCGTTATCGTGGTTGACTGCTTCCGATTTATGATCGTTTCAATCTTCTGAGGGTCAACACTGATACCATTTGTTGAAACAACATGTCTTAAAAATGAGACTTTATCCAGCTAGAACTGACACTTGCTAAACTTGGCATAAAGTCGCTACTATTTTAACTTCTATAAAACTGCTCTCAAATGTTCAACATGCTGCTATTTACTACTTGAATACACTAAGATGTCGTCTATGAACACTATCATAAATTTATCTAAAAAGTCATGGAATACCCTGTTCATTAGGTCCGTGAAAGCAGATGGTGCATTGGTTAGCTCCGAAAGACATAACCAGAAACTCATAGTGTCCATATCATGTCCTGAAAGCAGTTTTAAGGACATCGTCACCTTTAATCTTTAATTGATGGCATCCGGACCTCAGATCTATCTTGGAGAACACCTCTGCCCCCTGAAGCTGATCAAACAAATCATCAATCCTCGGAAGTGGGTATTGATTCTGTACAGTCATTTTATTCAATTCTTGATAATCAATACACAGCCTCATACTCTCATCATTTTTCCTAACAAACAACACTAGCGTTCCCCAAAGAGATACACTTGGTCTAACGAAACCCTTATCCATTAGTTCTTCTAATTGAGCTTTCAATTCCTTTAACTCAGTAGATGTCATTTTGTGCAGTGCTTTAGAAATGGACGTGGTTCCTAGAACCAAATTAATCTCAAATTCAATCTCCCTGTATAGAGGTAATCTAGGAAGATCATCTAGGAACACGTTTTGGAACTCATTGACCACTGAGATATCCTCTATCTATACTTCCCTATTTGAAGTGTCTATCACATAAGCTAGATAGCCTAAACATTGCTTTCTCAACATCATTTGGGTTACCATGACGAACATAACACTAACTGAAAACATTCTATGCTCCCCACAAAACACTATATTTGGCTTTCCTAGTGAATTGAACCTAACCTCCTTTTTGTAATAATCCACAATGGTATGATGCATAGCTAACCAATCCATGCCCAGTATGATGTCAAAATTGTAAATATCCAGCAAAATCAGACTAGCTGGAAAAACTCTACTCCCAATAACTATATCACTGTTTTTGAATACACTATCTGCTACTAGCTTGCCTTTAGTGGGAGTAGTAACTATCATACTACACTCTATAGGTTCTAATCCCACATTAGCCTGACTAGTAAATCCCTTGGAAACAAATGAGTGAATGGCTCTTGGGTCAATTAGAGCATATGCATCCGTACCAAACACCGTTATTGTACTTGTAACGACCTTTGGGGTGGCCTCAGCATCCTGGTACGTCATTGTAAATACCTTGGCCTTTGCACAAGGTCACCCTACCTATCCTCTGGATGGGGTGCCTCTGCCTGCACCTCTGCCAGGCTGACTGGAAGTAAGAGTTTCGAGTCCTCTCAGTTGAGGACCTCTCCTCTTTTAAAGCTGTACCCCACTGGTCTGTCCTTAAGTCATTGATCTCGACTCACCACTATTACCAGCAGCTCTATAAGGGCAATCTATCATGTAGTGTCCCTCTTGGCCATAATGAACATCCTGTACTCCTTATATGGCACTCTCTTCTATGCAGTCTGCCACATTTTTTGCATATGCCTGTTTTACTCTAGACACCACCTCTGCCCTACGATCCTGACGGTAGCCTAATGGAACCTGACTAGTTGTGGCTCCGTGACTCTACTACTTGCTACCAGACCACCTAGACTTGCTTCCGGTCTTAGGAGCTTTATTAGGACCTCTTGAAAACCAACTTGAACCCTAACTGCACTTCTATTTCTACTTCGGGTCTCTATCTCTTTGCATAGTCCTTTTGACCCTCAATGCTGCCTCGACCAACCATCTATACTATCGGTGCTCTGCAACTACTACATAAGCCTTGATTTTTGAATTCAGGCCATGCTCAAACTTATGACACCTATTTAACTCATCGTCGACTATAAATGGTGCCTTTACCTGACAACTTGGTAAATTTTTTCTCATACTCCTTAACCATCATATCTCCTTGCACCAAGCTGTAAAATTCCTCTATCCTTGTATCCATATAGGCTCTTGGATAGAACTTCTCATTGAAATCTTCCTTGAATTTCTCCCCGATGATTGGACCCGTAGTTCTCTTCCTAATGGAATCCCATCAATCCTTAATCGATTCTTCTAGTATGAATGAAGCAATAGATACTTTATGGGCATCCATGCACTCCATTTGTTCCAATATCCTTTCGATATTATCCAACCATTCAATAGCAACCTCCGGGCCTCCAGATCAGTCATATGCCTTGACATCCAATTTCCTCGCTCACTCTACAATGGCACGAGGTGCGCGTGGTCTTAAGCTCTCTATTACTTAGGCTAATCTTTCCATCGAGTTTACTACAAGCTCTCCCACAGACGGTTCAGATGGATCTACTACTTGCGGATCATTCACCAATTCATTTATTCTTCCCTCACCCTTTAGTCGAACAGGTGGAGCCTTGGTTGTGGCTCTACGCATACGAGGACGGCCAACACAACGCATTGCTCACTACATTCCAAATATACTAAAATGTCATGCAATATATGATTTATGTAAAAATAAATTCAAAAACCTACTCAGATACCAAATTAACAGGCCACTCTCCTTACTAGGCATGTTGGCCACCTCACAGAAGCCCTCCAGTCGATATTTGATCCAACTAGGAAGTTCCCGTGAAGCTACGCCGTTTACCTTTTTTTAAAAAAAAAAAAAAAAACTTTTCTAAACTTTATTTAATAGCAGAAAACTCGGGATTTTTTTTTTTTTTCTTTCCAACATTTACAAAGGGATTTATGAAAATTCGGACAACATAACGACTATTTTCTAAATATGCTACCCTACAAATTTGAAAATTTACACTTCTATAACAATAAATTCTCCACTACTAGGCTTCAGGCCCTCAATTCAATTTCTGCAATCCAACTGTAAACAATTTCTCAAAAATTTAAACTCAACAAATTGAAATTTCATTTTCATTTTTTTTAAAAGTTATTTATTATTAACACAAATACTATATACAATCCAAAAATATTATTTACAACATATATATCAAAATATAGTTATGATGCATGACATATGCTTTCGAATATACACCTATGTAGTGATTATCTTCGCATCAGGCCATTTACGCATTTGAAGAAGCCTTTTTGATTTGACGACTCGCACTTGTACCTGGGGAGGATTTTTCAAAATCATGTAAAAACAGTGGTGAGTATAAACCTAGTGAGCAAATACCTTCTTAACTAAAATTTCTTTTTTCTAAAAAATATATATCCTCCTAAAACAATTTAGAAAACTAATATTTTATTATAACTTTCATTGAAACTATAAAATTTATTAAAGCTCATAAACATTTCTTTAGATCTCGAAACTGATAATAAATTTCTCATTTAATAAACTACATACCTACAGACATGTTTTTCTCTTTTATCTTGCCAAAGGCAACCCAGGGAAGCTTAGCTCAATTGTGATGGAATTTTTCATCGTCACCAAAGTTCGGAAATGCTATCATGTGTAGTCACAGATTTGAGAACCTCTTAGGGTCATTATCCCCTCCCAATATCAAACATATCTACACTACCATATGCGTGCAGAGGGCGACTCACAAACTTGACTCAACCCCTTCAAGTTAGTGGCTATCCCAACCATCTTGCCACACACGCAATGGTACTTCAGCTAGATATACTAGGGATTATGGTAAACCCAAGACATCTAAAATCTTTTTTATAATGCTAAAATTTCTTTCTTTTCTTTTAACTTATTGCTTAAAAAAAATCCAATTTTTCTAAAGCCAAAACCTAACTTTCAAAGCTACTTTAGCATGTCTATTCTTACATATAAATACTCAAGTATACTAAATGGCTTTAATACTAAAATAATTAACATGTTAAAGTTTAAATAAATCAAAATTATAAACTTGGTAACTAAAATAAAAATGATTACTTTAACAAATATAAATGGAGCATTTAAACAACAATTTAAATAATTTCATTGTAACTCATAAAAGCTCATAAACACTTTAAATAGAAGTATAGACTCTCACTAATTTATTTCACCACCACCACACCACTCTTCAAGTCCTTCTTGATCTTGAAACTTCCATACACTTGCATTTCTTTCCAAAAATTCATTTCAATCCACTTAAAATATCACATCAATTCATCCAACCAATTTCATTACATAATTTTTTTTTTCCAAGTTAAGCATATACTAATATATGACAACCATCATCCATCATCTACATTTCAAACTAAATAATCACACCCAAAAGCATCAACAAATCATCAATTCATCAACTAAAACCTTAAACTAAAAATCAATTAAATTTCATCAACTTTAATATATCAAACCCTAACTCACCTTACTAATTTCTTGATCCAAAGCTTCTTGATAATTTCTTTCACTTCGAAGCTCAATTTGATGATGATCTAACTCCATTCATGCCATAAAATCTATCAAAACTTATTTAATTCCATTCTAAAAAGAAATACCTATACAAAAACCCACATCAACTAACATCAAATTAAATTTATTTCTTACCACTTTCTTAAGAACTCTTGGATGGATTTTGAGAGTTAGAGATGGATGAATACCTTGGAAACCTTCTCCTTTTCTTCTTCTTCTTGTTCCTTCACGACACCACCTCCTCATTTTTTTTTTCCTTTCGGTTCTGCTCTACCTCACGTCTCTTCTCTCTTTGGCCAAGCAAACATTCTCCCTTTATCCTCTCTTGCACTTGACTTTATATACTAACACTCACAGTCATCTAAATTACCCTCTAACCAAATTAAAAATAACACAAATGTCATTTGTTATAAATGAAACCTTGTGATTGGTCAATTAATTCCATTCAATTAATAACTAATCAAATCCAATCAATTTTTGTTCAACTTCAACTAATGACACTTCTTTTTTACTTTAAATGTGTCATAGCATCATTGGTCTTCACATAAGCACATGGATTATACTTCTTGGATGGTTATCTTCTCATGCATCTTTAATAATTCATTAAACTTAAATTTAATTCCTAATTTAACACTAATAAATTTCAAAAATATTCCATGGTCATCCTATCATCAAATTGACCATGTGATGCTTTAATTAGGTGTCTTAACCTTTAATCCCATGCTTCAAAAAAATTCAGTTGGTTTTAAACTCACTAAATTCATAACGTTTCCAACGAAGGTATTTTTATCGATGAAGCTTCAAAATCTCTAAAATCCACTTAAACATACTCCTTTTCGCTCCATTTCAATTTTTTTAGGCTCTATTACTCATTTGAATATTTTCGTTTTTCAAGGTCGAACTCAAAAAGTTATTTATACATCACTATTTACCCAAAATTTACTATTCATCTAAAATACACTATTTCTACTAGGAAATGAAATTTTGGGTCCTACACCAACAACATTCATGGATTTAATGAACCAAGTCTTCCATGATTTCTTGGACAAGTTTGTTATAGTGTTTGTAGATGATATTTTAGTGTACTCAGGCAGTAAAGAGAAGTATACTGAGCACCTAAGAGCAGTTTTACAAATGTTGAGACAGCAACAACTTTATGCTAAGTTCAACAAGTGTCAATTCTGATTTGATAAAGTTATGTTTTTAGAACATGTGGTTTCGATAGATGATACTAGTGTTGATCCTCAAAAGATAGAGGCGATTGTAAATTGGAAACCACTAACCACTGTACCAGAAGTTAGGAGTTTTCCAAGGTTGGTAGGGTATTGTAGAAAGTTTGTCGAGGGATTTTCTAAGATTGTCATCCCATTGATGAAACTCATAAGAAAAAAAACTAAGTTTATATGGTCAGATGTCTGTCAGTGGAGTTTTAATGAATTAAAGGCAAGGTTGACTATAGCTCCTGCACTCACACTCCTTTTAGGAAATGAAGGCTTTATAGTGTACAGTGATGCCTCGAGATAAGGTTTGGGCTGTGTTTTGATGCAAAATGAAAAGGTGATAGCTTATACTTCCAGACAATTAAAGAAGTATGAGCAAAGCAACCCAACCCATGATTTAGAGTTGACCATAGTGGTGTTTACATTGAGAATCTAGAGGCATTATTTGCATGGAGTTTTGTGTTAGATATTCATTAATCATAAGAGTCTCCATTATTTATTTACTTAGAGAGAATCAAACATGAGACAGGGGAGGTGGTTAGAATTGATCAAGGACTACGATTGTACCATAAAGTATTATCCAGGAAAAGTGAATGTAGTAGCTGATGCATTGAGCAAAAGACCCACAAGTTTAGTGGCACACTTAAGAGTAGGGAATATTCCGTTGTTAATGGAGATGAGTTCCTTGGGAGTCAATTTGGAAATGACGGATACAAGTGCACTACTAGCTACAATTCAAGTTCAATCGGTACTCATAGATCGTGTCCGAAAGTCACAGGTTTAGGATCCTCAGTTGGTTAAGATAAGACCGGAGGTGGAGTCAGGTCAACGAGAGAACTTTTCATTGAGAGATGACTATACATTAATGATAGGGCAAAGATTGTATGTATCAGACAAGGCAGAGCTTAAGAAAGAGATCTTAGATGAAGTCCACTCCTCAACGTATGTTATACATCCGAGGAGCATGAAAATGTATCCTATCTTGAAAAAGCATTATTGGTGGAAATGTATGAAGAGAGAAATAGCTGGTATGCATTGAGGTACTTGATATGTCAGCAGCTTAAGGCCAAAACTAAAAACCAGGGGCTTATTCAACCATTCTCTATCTTAGAATGGAAATGGAAACGTATTATGATGGATTTTGTGGTAGGATTTCCACGGAGTAAGAACGGATATGATAACATATGGGTGATAGTGAATCGACTTATGAAGTCATCTCATTTCTTACCCATTCGAAATACGCATTTTCTCAATAGATTAGCCAAGTTGCATGTAGATGAAATTATACGACTATATAGAGCTCTAGTGTCGATCATATCAGACAGAGATTCAAGATTTACATCCCGATTTTAGTCAAGTCTACAGACAGATTTAGGCACTCGATTACATTTCAGTACAATATTTCATCTGCAGACAGATGGACAATTTGAGCGTACTATTCAAACTTAGGAAGATATACATAGGTCCTACACGATGGAGTTTGAAGGGAGTTAGGATACTCACCTGCCATTGATCGAGTTTGCCTACAATAATAGTTATTAAGCTAGTATCAACATAACACTGTATGAGGCGTTTTACAAGAGATGGTGCAGGATGCTTGTATGTTAGGATGACATGGGTGAGAAAAAATTAATTGGACCCAAGCTTGTGCAGATGACTACAAATAAGATCAATATTATTCAAAACAAATTGAAAGTAGTTTAGGATCGACAAAAAAGCTACGCGGATAAACATAGGAAGAATTTGGAGTTCCAGGTTAGAGACAAAGTATTTCTACTGATATCTCCATGGAAAGGGATAATCTATTTTGGACGAAGTGGTAAGTTAAGTCCACGATACGTTAGTCTCTATAAGGTGGTTGACAGAGTGGGCGAAGTGGCATATCAACTTGAGTTACTAGCAAAACTCTCTAAAAAACGTAATGTATTCCATGTCTCGATGCTTAGTATGTATTTAGCTGACCCTTCACATGTTTTGACAAAACAATCAATAGAACTCAAAGAGAACTTGATGTACAAGGAAGCACCAGTTCAGATCCTCGATAGGAAAGAGCAGGTTCTATGCAATACAGTTATCCTATTGGTGAAAGTGCGGTGGAGGAATCATACAGTAGAGGAGGCCATGTGGGAGCACAAGAAGCAGATGTGTAGTCAACATCCACACCTTTTTGAGACAAGTAAGTCTATTTAAATTTCGAGGATGAAATTTTTATAAGAAGGGGTAAATTGTAAAACCCAAAAATTTCATTTTTATGAAATTTCATTTTTCGATTAATAGTGTTTTTAGATAAATAGTGCCCATGTGAATAATAATTATTGAAAATCGGACCTCGCAAATCAAAAGTTTCGAAATAAGTATTAAACTTAAAAGAAACTGAAATTGATCGAAAATGAGTTCATTTGAATAGGTTTTAAGTAATTCGAAATTTATTAGATAAAAATGTCCTTTTTGGAAAATGATGGGTATTAATAATTTTACACCCATTTAAATTTTTCCAAGCATGCAGTTGAGAGATTTTATATCTAATTAGAGTATACATTGGTCAATTTGAAGATTTAATGACCATAAAATATTTTTGGAATTTATTTAGTTAAGAATGTGAATTTAATGCATTAAAGAGCAAAATAGACTTTTTGGCGTGAAAATATTATATTGAGGTACTTATTAGGGATCTAATAACCACCTTAACAACTCTAACTTGACTAACAAGAATTGTAGCAACAGTCTTTACTTTGGCAGCAAGTAAGTCCAAATAGCTCTAACTTGAACAGCAAGCAACGTGCCAACATCCCTAACTTAGGCAGTAAGCAACGTCCAGCAGCCCTTACTTCTCACCCACACAACGATAGATTTGAGTTAGGTCATCTTAATTTGGGTTTGCTAACTCTCTAGAGTTTGGGTTATTAGCTCTCGCTTTAGCCCAAGCTCTTCTAGGTCACTTTACTCGTTCTGCTCGTACCTCCTTGGCTAACCTTAATCCTGCTATCAATGCTTCATACTCGGCCTCATTATTGGTAGCCTTAAATCCGAATCTCAAGGCGCATAAAATTCTATGGCTCTCTAGGCTTATCAACATCACTCTTGCCCCAGCTTTTTGCTCACTTGAGGATCCGTCTACATACAGTTCCCAGAATGGGTCTTCAGAAGATTCGGGTTCTTCACTCTCTGGTCTTGTGAATTCGGCCACAAAATCTGCTAACACTTGCCCTTTGATCACTGTCCGGGGCTTGAATTCTATTTTAAATTGGGTGAGCTTAATAGCTCATTTAAGCAGGCGACCAAAGGTGTCAGGCTTTTGAAGAACCTACCTCAAGGGGTACCTGGTCGGGACTTTGATGGTATGGGCCTAGAAATAAGGGCGAAGCTTCCTTGATGTTACTACCAGACAGTATGTAAGTTTTTCCATAGGTGTATGTCTAGTTTCCGCATCAAGCAACCTTTTGCTAATATAGTATATTGGAAGTTGCGTCTCATTTTTCTCATGGACCAAAGCCGCAAGGGTGTGCTGGGTAACCCCTAGATAAACGATCAGTTTCTCCCCTTCCATTGGCTTAGATAGTAATGGTGCTCGGCCCATGTATTTTTTTAGTTGTTGAAAAGCCGTTTCACACTCTTCAGTCCACTGAAAATTCCTCGTCTTTTTCAACACATCAAAGAATGGGATGCATCTATCTGTCGATCTGGATATAAACCTATTAAGGGCGGCGACTTAGCCATTTAAACTCTGCACTTCCTTGGTCTTGGTAGGCGATTTCATGTCAATCAGGGCTTTATCTTCTCGGGGTTTGTTTCATTTCTCTTACTGTTGACCATGAATCCTAGAAAATTGCTCGAGGCCACTCTGAATGCACACTTTAAGGGATTCAACTTCATCTGGAACTTCCTCAAGATCTGAAACATCTCTCTCAGGTCGCGCACATGTTCACATACTTGTTTGGACTTTACCAACATATCATCAATATAAACCTCCATCGTTCTACTAATGAGACCTTCAAACATCATGTTTACTAGCCACTGGTAGGTTGCTTCAGCATTCTTCAACCCAAACGGCATCACTTTATAGTAATAAAGTCCACGATCAGTAACAAACGAAGTATGCTCCTCATCATCAGGGTTCATCGGGATCTGGTTATACCCTGAGTAAGCATCCATGAAACTAAGGAGCTGATGACCAGCAGTACCATCAACGAGCTTATCAATCCTTGGCAGAGGAAAGCTATCCTTTAGACAAGCCTTATTTAAATAGGTGAAGTCGATGCAAGTCCTCAATTTTCCATTCTTTTTCTTTACCAGAACAGGGTTTGCTACCCAGATCGGATAATAAACTTCTCTTATGAATTTATTCGCCAGAAGTCTTTCTATCTCTTCCCTGAGTGCCTCATAACACTCCTCCGTCATTGGCCTCCTCTTTTGACGAATAGGTCGGTAGTGAGGATTGATGTTTAACTTGTGTGACATTACATTTGGACTAATCCCCACCATGTCTTCGTGATTCCATGCGAAGACATTTAGGTTTTCTTTCAAGAAATCAATGAGTTGTGCCTTAATATCTATGAGTAAATCTTTCCCTACCTTCAAGCACCGCTTGGCATCCTGCTCACTGACTTTCACATCTTCTAACTTTTTCACAAGACTTGTTGCTCGATCTTTATCTATTTCTCTTGAATCCAGGTCTTGGCTCACCCCTGTAGTACTAACTGGTCGCGGTTTTTTCTCGGTCATCATGTCGACCTTGTTCCCTTTGATCCCCACTTTTACTGTGTTTTTATAACATCTCCTCGCCAGTTCCTGCTCTCCTTGAACACATCCTATCCCATTTGGCACGGGAAACTTAATAGTGAGAGTTATGGTCGATATTGTCATGTCTAGATCGTTCATGGCTGGTCTTCCGAGGACAACATTGTAAGCTGACAGGCAGTCAATAATTAAAAAATCTACCATTGTCAAAGCTTGCCGATCTAAATCTCCGACAGCGAGAGGGAGTCTAATATGCCCTAATGGCACAATTACATCTCCAGTAAATCCAAAGAGGGGCTCAAGGGACGGCGCTAACTGCTCGAACCTCAAGCCCATCTGTTCGAAACAACTCATATACATTACATTTATTGAGCTGCCTGTGTCCATCATTATCCTCCTCACTTCGACTTTTCCAATCCTTGCCCTGATAATCAATGTGTCATTATGGAGCCAATGTATACCTCTAGCATCTTCTTTACTGAGCACAATGCCACCTGAAGTCATTTTGGCTTTCTTAGCTGGCCTCTCCGTTTCACTGTACCCTGTCAGCAGGATATGATCGGCCTCTCGCACATAGAGCTTTTGTGATCTGTTTGATGCCTCGACAATATGCGGTCTATCCTGAATAGTAAAAATGGTTCTCACTACGAGCATGTGGCCTTGATCGGCTATCTGCTGAGGTTGTTGCTGACAGAAGCAATTATTTAAGCTAATCACCAACTTTAATAAAGTATGGTCAATTTAATTATATATTTCTACAATTTAAATAAACCTTAATACAAAATAACATATAACATTGGACAATGAAAGTAACGTGCACCAAAGGGTAAAGAAGAAATAATATTTTGGAAATTAATAAACTATGTGTGGGATGCAACCTCTTAAAGCAAATGTGAAAACCAAAATTATGAAGAATAGATTATATTTGAAGCCGTTTCGGGAAATTAATTAAGTCCAAGATTGAGATATCAAATCTGAAAAACTTTAAGCAAAATTCAATGGAAGTCCTCATAATTTTATTGATATGTTAAAATAATATATATATATATATATATATATATATGTTTGTACAACAATATTTGCAATAAAAGTAAAATCAACCGCATAATTCAAGAAATTGTATCCAATATGACTAAGGCGTTAATCAGAGATAGATTGACTAGTGCATGATTTAAGGGATGATCATTCTCTTGAATGACTACACGATTTAAGGGATTATATACCTTAACATTTCCCCTCAAGATGGCATGAGTCTTGGAAAGAACACCCACCTTGATGCGAAACCTTTGGCAAGAGTTTTTGAATAGATATTCTGAGAAATTTTGAGAAATTTTAATTATTTATTTAAAACAACTTATATCTTCCCTTAGAATTACATCAATAAACTAATGCTCAAACTAAAAGTTGAAGATATAAAAGATTAAATGTCTAAATAATCCCTGTCAACTATGGTCTAATTACGTTCAGAATCTGCAACTTAATTAATCATGAGAACACTAGTGGTGGTGGTTGTAAATGAAAGCAAATATGGAGAATCAAATGATTTCAGAAGAAATTAATTAAAATGACCATACTTTAATAAAGTATGGTCATTTTAATTAATTTTTTCTACAATTTCAATAAACCTTAATATAAAATAATATATAACATTGTCTTTGTCGGCCACTTTGGCAACGAAAATAACGTGCACTATGGTGGGAAAGAAGAAATAATGTTTTGGAAATTAATAAATTATGTGTGGGAGGCCGCGTCTTAAAGTAAATGTGAAAACCACAATTATGAAGAATAGATTATATTTGAAGTCGTTTTGGGGAATTAATTATGTCTAAATTTGATATGTGAGATTGGAAATTGAAATGAGAATGGAATTGGAAGGGATTTGGATTAAAAAATTATTATCCTATGTTTAGTAGAACTTAAGAGTAGATTAAAATTCTATCATATTGTACTTGATGTATGGGTTGAGACTGAATTTAAATAAAATTAATTTAAATATTGTATTATATATTTGAAATTAATTTAAAAATTCTTTAAAAACTTTGAAAAAAAGGAAAAAAAATGGAGATCCACTATATTGAATTTCCACTGTTCATATATCTTTTTTTTTATTTTAATTTTTCATCTGGTTTTATTGTATTTACTTTTGATCTCCTCCATCTATCTCAAAAATGGACACTAGAGATCTATATATTTTCTTTTTTAAATTTTATTAAAATTTAAATATAAATTAAAATTACTTATTGGAATGGTGAAAATAACCTTCTCCTATTAGGTTTGACCAATATTTAATTGATGGTAGGGATGAAATTAATGAATTTATGAAAATTTAGGGACTACAAAAGCTAAAAATGGAAACAACTTAAAAATGTTTTAAATTGAATAAATATAATAGCTAAAATGAAGTTTTCCTTTAACATAATTGATGACATTACTTTTGGTGCAATGGATGTCCTCTAGATCTCATCCATCACTCGATGGTGGAGATCCGTCGATGGCTCTCCACCTCCACCACTATGATGAAGATTCACATTAGATCTTTTTTTATTATTATTTTTATTTAATTTTTAAAATTTATTTTTCATCCTTTTTATTTTTGATATGCAGAGGAGCAATGAATGTCCATTTTTATTTTATTTTATTTTAATTAAAATTAAAATAATCATAATGAATTGATGAAATTATCATTGCTTTTGTTAAATTTGACCAACATATGATTGATAGTAGACATCAAATTGATAAATTTCTTAAACTAAGGATGATGAGATCTAAAAATGAATTTATATTTAATATATAAATATTTCGTCAAAATATAAGGACGACAACAAAAGTTATCCTTAATAAAATCTTTTCTAAGTTAACCAAATTTCAAGTTCCGGTCGAGGCAAAAGTGAAAACAGAATGGTTTTAAAGCTTTGGTAAAAATAAAGTCACTTTCACTTTCGAAATCTCTCAAGCACGAATTGCAAATGTCCCACTCTAACATTTCATTCATTAGAGAAAGAAAGACTCTGTGCTTTCAATTTTAATGATTTTAAGATAAGGGAAGGGACAGAAACTTTTTTAAGAAATAAATTATAGTCTTAAAAGACCAGCCAAATTGTCGTCATCTTCCAAGTTCCAAGTATGGGTCATTTATTAAAGACAGGATTCACATCTTTTGCGTAAAGACATCTGACGTGCGGCCGCTTTCACTTTATGTTAGAAAATAGTCATTGTCTTTTGCCCCTTTTTAAAAAAAAAAAATCATTATCTTTTGCTTGGTTTAACATTTTAGCATTGACCTCTCTTTTCACGTGTGTATCAAGTAATTTCGAACTTCATCAACTTTTAGTCGAAACAAAATCCCGTGGTCCAAAGGCAGTACTTAGTGGGTGAGATCGGCCGGAGGCTGATAGGTTAGCGTTCTACCCCACAGGGGGTCTCACAATAAATCAAATAAAATGAATTTAAAAGTTAAAAAAAAAAAAAAAACTTTAACTCCTACATCTTCATCTTCAAAGGAGTCACTACATCAATCTTCTATCTTTACTCAAAAATACACCCGTAACATCAATCTAATCTCTCATTCATCACCACTTTAATAAAAAAATCAATTGAAGATCAAAATAACATCAAAAAAAAATTCACAAATAAAATAAATCTTCACAATATTAAAAAAATTAAAATTAAAATAATATTTATAAAAAAATGGTTAATCACTAGATTGATGTGATCCGATCCGGTTCCATCACCAGATGAACTTGTTAGGTAGAGATGATGGAAGTGCAGTACAAAATAACATATAGGTGTTCTGTACAGAGGTCATATAGGTCAGAGAAGAAGCAGAAGTAAAGGTTTTTGGCAGTGGCATAGTGATCGGATGGAGAGTAGGTGAGGGTGATGTGATTTTCAGAGATGAGGGCCTTAGCAAGGAATTAGTCTTAGTTGTGGAAGCTGATAACAGTGATTTTGAGGTAGGTGAAGGTGCAGTTGGAGTAGGAGAAAGGGTTAAAGAAATTGGAGGTTGTCGAGGGGTTGATAGGTTGTCTTTGGTAGGTAAAGGAGGCACGAATTGAAGGAGGTGGGTGGTGGGTAGGGGTGGCAATATGGGTTACGACACGACGGGTCGACACGAATTCGTTAAAAATAAATGGGTATGGGTTAGAGTTAAACGAATTCGTGTCGTAATCGTGTCGACCCGTTTAACCCGTTTATTAAACGAATCGAATCGGGTTTGGTTAAACGAATCGCGGGTCGACACGATTAAAAATGGGGTCAAATTATAATTTAATATATTATAGGGATCATAATGTAATTATACATTTATATATAAACAACACTTCAGCAAATCCCTAGCAGTAGCAGACCTAAATCGGCAGCCGCAACACTTTGTTTTTGCAATACACTTCACGTCTTCACCAGTTCACCTTGCAGCTTGCACGATCTGCGGCCCCCTTCTTTTTGCAGCCACTCGACCAGACGCCGTGACCCACGAGCAGCACCGCGACCCACGAGCAGCGCCGCTTCACCTTGCACGATCCGCAGCCCCTTTCTTTTTCCAGCCACTCGACCAGACGCCACGACCTACGAGCAGCGCCGCGACCCACGTGCAGCGCCGCGACCCACGAGCAGCACCGCTTCACCTTGCATGATCCGCAGCCCCTTTCTTTTTGCAGCCACTCGACCAGACGCCACGACCCACGAGCAGCACCGCCGAGACTCCACGAGCAGCACGACAGACGGACTAGACGCCACGAGCAGCGCGACAAACTGACCAGTCGAGCACCGGACGAGCAGCACGGCAGACTGACCATACGCCACGAGCAGCGCGACAGACGGACCAGTTGACCACCGGACGAGCAGCACGGCCGACGGTCACCAGCTTCCGCTCAAGTGATGGTAGCGTAGCACGGCAGACGGACCAGTTAACCAACGGCAGACGGTCACCACTCACCAGCTTCGGCTTGACCAGCTTGGGTAGCGGTCCAACTCATCATCTGGTCACCGACAAGACGACCCGACCAGCTTCAGCCTCTTGGTAGCCGTCCGGTCACCAGCTTCAGCTCGATCAGCTTCGGTACTAACCATCCAGTCTGGTCGAATACAAGTAGCTAAGAAAATATTATGAATATAATCTATTTAGCTATTAAGTCACAAACTTGGGTATTTGGTGATAGGGAGGATTGGTTATTCAGTCACAAACTTGTTTTATAAATATTATGAATATAATCTATTTAGCTATTAAGTATTAAGTGAATATGCAGCTGTAATGTTATCTTTTTGTGTGTGTGTGTGTATGTTTGGTTACTTTAACTTAGTGGGCAAGAGAAATTTAAGGCATTTATGTGGATTTGTGTAAGTATTAACTTCCACGCTACTAAAAAGTCTAAAATATATACTACACAAGCATAATATCAAAATTATTCATATTTGAGATACTGAATAACATATAATTCAAAAGAAATCAAACATAAGCACAACAACAGAATCAATCAATTGCTTCATTGTTTATAATTTAAATATTATGTAATGTTATTTGGTTCTCATGATTTATTTGGTTATTTTATGGTTATTTGGTTTTTAGATATGAATTTAAGTGTTGATTTTGAAGACGATACGATTGATCTGGAAGATGAGCTTGGAGATGAGTTTGAAGTTGCAAATGAAGAAGAAAATCTGGGAAGTTCAAGCAAGTCAAAGCAAACTAAAGCTGCTCGAAAAAGAAAGTGCACTTCGCATGTGTGGAAGTCCTTCGAAATGATATCGAAGGATAAAAAGGGAAAAGATAGATGCAAATGCAAATGGTGTGGCCAAATCTATCTCTGCCCTACCTCGAGTGGTACAGGTAACATGATTAGACACTTGGCTCTTAGTTGTCCAAAGTATAAATCGCGTGATATACGTCAAATGGTGTTTGAGAAAAGTAATTCTGGGTCTATTGGTGTTCATCAACCTAAGACTAAGAGTCAAGAAGAATTTAGGAAGCTTGTTGCTGAAGCTTTAGTGTTGCATGATTTACCTTTTCAGTTTGTGGAGTGGAAAGGAATTATAAAAATTGTTGAGTTTTTAACTGATGATTTTCATATGGTCTCTAGGAACACTGTGAAAGCCGATGTGTTGAGTTTATATGAGAAAGGTAAACAAAATCTTAAAAAAATGTTACAAGATGCCCCTAGTAAAATTTGTCTAACCTCAGATTTGTGGACTTCCATAGCTACTGATGGTTACATGTGTATAACCGTGCATTTCATTGATTCCAATTGGGTTCTACATAAGAGAGTGATGAGTTTTTGTTTTATGCCTCCTCCACATGATGGGGTATCTATTGCTGATAAAGTTATGTCATTGTTGTCTAAGTGGGGTATTGACAAGAAGCTTTTTTCTATTACTTTGGATAATGCTTCATGAAACAAGTGTTTTATTGATAATTTAAAAGGTCAATTGAATATTAATAAAGCACTTGTTTGTGATGGGGAATTTATGCATATCCGTTGTTGTGCCCATATTATTAATTTGATTGTTCAGGATGGATTGAAAGAGATAGATGTAGGTGTGCATAAAATTCGTGAGAGTGTGAAATATGTGAGAGGGTCTCAAGTTAGGAAACAAAAATTTTCGGAGTGTGTCAAACAAGTTGGTTTAGATGTAAAGAGGGGTCTCCGACAAGATGTTCCTACTAGGTGGAACTCAACTTATCTTATGCTAGATAATGCTCTTTATTATCGACGTGCTTGGTGTACTTTAGAGTTGACTGATAGCAATTACAAGCATTGTCCTTCTGCAAGTGAGTGGGATAGAGTTGAGAAAATTTATAAGTTTTTGCGTTATTTTTATGAGACAACTAACATTTTTTCTGGTTCAAAGTATCCCACTTCAAATTTGTACATGCCCAAAGTGTTTTTAGCGCATTTGACTTTGTTGCAACATTTGGAGAGTGACGATGAGTTTTTGAAAAGAATGGCAAATCAAATGTACAAAAAGTTACAGAAATATTGGGCTGATTTTTGTGTTATTTTGGCAATTGTTGTTGTCTTGGACCCCCGTTACAAGATAGAATTTATTGAGGTAGTGTTTCAGAAGTTGTATGGTGTTGTTGGTGGAATAGAAAAGTTAGCAGATGTAAAAAGTAAATTATTTTTTTTGTTTGATGAGTATATGTCAAGTTCTATTAGGGTATCTACCTCTAAGGCCACCACATCATCGGCAACTCTTGGTACACAAGTGATTGATGCACAAGTTAATAGAATTGATGAACTTGACTTGGTTTTGATGGTAAGAAATAATATAATTTTTTTTATTATATATTTGTTATATTATTTTACCATAACAATATGTCTAATGATATTTTCTATTGTTATTAATTTTATATTGATAGGATTTTGATATGAGCCTTGGTGGTAGAGACATTACAACTCACAAGACACAATTGGAGCTTTATTTGGAAGAACGACGGCTTGAACGATCAATTGATTTGGACATTCTAGCCTTTTGGAAGGCTAATGAAGCTCGCTATCCTGAACTTTCTGTCATGGCTCGTGACGTTTTGTGCATCCCATTATCTACGGTTTCATCCGAATCAGCATTTAGCAATGGTGGTCGAGTTCTTGATCAATACCGAAGTACACTAAAACCTGACGTGGTGGAATCAATAATTTGCACTCGATATTGGATAATTGGTAGAGGTAACACACTAATTTTGTGATAGTAATTTCTTATAATTATCTTTCATTATTTTTTAGTTACTTTCGTCATTTATTATTGTAGAGAGAGATATTGTTTCGTTAGAAGACGTCACTGAAGATATATTGAATTTAAGTATTAATGAAGCTCTCCTTAATGCAAGTGCCCCTAGTGAATCAGTTGAAGGTTCAACACTAAATTCTTTCACTTAGTGGTAAGTTTTTTTTAATTATATTTCGTCATTAATTTTAAAATTGTGAATATAGACATCTAATTTTGTGTTTTTGTGTTTTTTTGTGTAGCTTGAAGGTCTCTTTGAATTTTGGAATCAATGAGGATATAATTTTTAAGTGACAAAAATTTGATGCTGGAGAATGATAATATTTAATATTATGTCATTTTAATTATTGCATTGACTTTGATTTTGTTGTGATTTTGTGTTTAAAATCTATGTTGATGATATGATGTAGTTCACTTAATGTGTAGGTTTTATGTGTTGAATTATGTTTTTTAAAAATTTGATTGTGAATTATTTGTTATTTTTGTGTTTGCATTAAAATTGATTTTGTTGTGATTTTTAAATAAATATGATATGAAATTTTATATAGTTGATTTAATGTGTAGGTTTTTATGTGTTAAATTAGGTGTTAAATATTTTATTGTGAATTATTTTTTATATTTGTGTTTAAATTGAGTTTGAGTTTGATTTTATTGTGGTTTTTAATGTTGATGATATGAAATTTTATAGTTGATTTATTGTTTAGGTTTTATGGTTAATTTTTTTAATATTTAGTTAAAATATTATTTATTATATTTTGGTGAAATGAATTAAACGAATTATACGGGTTAAACGAATTAAACGGGTTGGACGAGTTAAACGAATTAAACGGGTTGGACGAGTTAAACGAATTAAACGGGTTGGACGAGTTAAACGAATTAAACGGGTTGAACGAGTTAAACGAATTAAACGGTTTAAATGATTAAATGGGTTAAACGAATTCGTGTCGTGTCCGTCGTGTATAAACGAATTCGTGTCGAATCCAAAAATGTCAACCCGTTTCTTAAACGAATTCGTGTCGAATTGAACGAATTCATAAACGAATCGAATCGAATCCAGCTCAACCCGACACGCCAACCCTTTTTGCCACCCCTAGTGGTGGGGAAAAAGGGAGAGTGGAGAGTGCTAATGGAGGTGCAATTTGTGCACCAAATTGCGATCTAGAACCAAATTGGTGCAATCTTTATTTAGTTCATTATTATGTGGTGAAGTTCATTTAGTGATGAAGTTTCTGAAAAAACATATTAAAATCTTAATATCCATTGAAAAAAATATTTAGAAAGCTTAAGTCAAAATGTTATTACATTGTTTATTCTTTTATTTTATTATTTAAAAAAAAATTTTAATTGTTTATTTTCTAATTTTTCTTTTTTTAAAAAAAAATTTCCAAATTATGCTATTGGTACATGTATCAAGATCCTAAATTGAGATTGAAAATGACAAAATTACACCTGTCTATCATGTTGACCGTTAAGTTTGATCGTTAGTTAACTAATAAAATGGACTAATTTGACACTTCTTCAAAATATTAGAGTTGATTTTGTTATTTTTTAAAATATAATTAAAAATTTGATCATTTCCCAAAACTTTGGGACCAAAATGACTTTTATCCCAAATAATAAATATGTTAACAAAAGTAAAATTAAAAAGACTTAAGGAAATATTTAAGTAATCAAATTGATCAAATATGAATTATAACTTATATTATGGAATTAACAATCTTTCTTTAAAAATATATAGATAATCTACATTTTGATAGTCATAATTCATAATTGCTATCACATTTCAAATTAAAGAGTATATTAGGAGAAACACTAAAAAAATTAAATTTAAATAATATATTATGCAATTTATGATAAAAAAAAGGGTAAAATATGGAAAATTTAAGTAAACTTTCACAAAATTATCACCCCCCTCCCCCCCAAAAAAAAATGTATCACATATACAATATTTGAATAAAAATATAAATATAAATAAAAAAATACACACAATAAATTTGGAATATATATATTTATATAAAAGCATTAATCACTTGGATTTATCATTAGTTATATTTCTCAAGTGGGATTTCTTTTATATCATATTTATTTTAAATTTTATAAATACATATTTCATTTATTAATTCTTGTGATAATATATATGTATATACATATGTATTAGAGGCTGAAACTTATTTGTGTGAGGAAAAAAAAGAAAAAAAAATGAATAGAAATCCAAAAAAAAAAAAAAAAACTAAACGAAGCCCAAATTAGAAAAAAAGAGAGAGAGATTAAAAAGAGAAAAAGTAAGTGAAATGTGAGGAAAGAGAGAGAAACAAACAACATCCATATATTAAAAAATTCAAAATAACGAAAGGAAGTGGTACATAGTATGAACACTCTCTTAGAAACAGAAGGCTAATTTAATTTACATAAAAAAAAAAAAAAAGGCAACTTGCGATTATTTGGAGTTGTAAATTATAAAAGGCAACTTGCGATTCAAAAAGAAAAAAAAAATAATAAAAAAAACAGCCTGCAGTTTAAAGAAAAAAAAAGGCAACTTGCAGTTAAAAAAGGAAAAAAAGAAAAAGGATACCTGCAATTTAATTAAAAGCGAAATGTTAGTTTACTTTTTTCCATGCATTCCTATAATAATTGAATGTATTGCTGCAGCCTCTTCACAGTTATCACAACTAATAATATCTCATAATATTCTCTGCTGTTCTTTTGTAAGTCCAATACCATTTTTAACAATGGCCGATGCAATTGTTTCTGTTGTTCTTGAGCAATTGTTTTCAATCATGGCTAAAGAAATAGAACAAGAAGTGAGGCTAGTGACGGGTGTTGAAAAAGAGATCGAACAGCTTACCAGTAACTTTCAAGTTATTCAAGCTGTGTTGGGTGATGCAGATAATAGACGAATGAAGAAGGATGAAGCTGTTGGACTTTGGTTGGATAGGCTCAAAGGTGCGTCTTATGACATGGATGACATATTGGATGAGTGGAGATTTGCAATTATTAAATTGCAAATGGAAGAAGCTCATCAAAATACTCTTGTTCCCAAGAAGAAGGTATGTTCCTTCTTTCCCTCTCCTAGATTTTGCTTCAAACAAGTTGGTTTACGTCGCGATATTTCTCTTAGAATTAAAGAAGTAAACCAAAATCTTGATTTTATTGCCAAACAGAAAGATAGGTACAATCTTGTTGTGAATAGGAGTATTGATGAACCTCAACGATCAAAAACTACTTCTTTTTTGGATGTTTTGTATGAGATACAAGGTCGAGATGAGGAGAAAAAAGATCTTGTTAAAAAGTTGTTAAGTGATGGTAGCGAAAAAGGAAAACACCCCCATGTCATCTCAATTGTAGGGATGGGTGGGATAGGAAAAACAACACTTGCCCAACTTGCCTACAATGATGAGGATGTGAAAACAAAATTTCACAAAAGAATATGGGTTTGTGTCTCAGATATATTTGATGAGATTAAGATTGTCAAAGCAATCATTGAAGGTCTGACAGATGCTGTTTGTAATTTTGTAGAATTACAATCTCATTTAAAATATATCTACGAGTCTGTCATAGAAAACAAGTTTCTTCTTGTTTTAGATGATGTTTGGACCGAAGAGTACAATTGGGGGCCATTGTACAACTGTCTCAGCAATGGTCTTCATGGAAGTAAGATTTTAGTTACAACACGTAATGAGGTAGTTGCAAATAAGATGAAATCATCTGATATCATCAAAGTCAAAGAATTGATTGAAGATGAAAGTTGGTCTTTGTTTAAACAATTGGCACTTTCTAATAGACCTGAACAAGAGCAGAAAACCTTAGAAAAAATTGGTAAAGACATTGTTGGTAAGTGCAAGGGTTTGCCTCTTGCAGTGAAGATTGTTGGGAGTCTTTTACATTTTAAAAAAACAGAGCAACAATGGCAAAGGATTTTAGATAATGAATTTTGGAATTTAGAAGAGTTAGAAAAAGGTCTGTTCCCACCTTTGTTGTTAAGTTATAATGAATTGCCTTTAAGAGAAAAACGTTGCTTTTCCTACTGTGCTGTCTTTCCAAAAGATTATGAGATGGATAAAAATGAGTTGATTCAATTATGGATGGCTCAAGGTTACCTTGGTTTAGAACAAAATGAAGAATTGGAGACAATTGGTCAAGATTGTTTTGACAATTTAGAAATGCACTCTTTCTTTCAAAAGTTTGGGGTAAATTGGAAGATGCATGATATAGTACATGACTTTGCACAATTTCTTATTAAGAATGAATGTTTTACTATAGAAACTAATAGTTCAGAAGCACAAAACTTAAAATCTTCAAATGTGAAAGCTTGTCATTTAATGTTGATCCTTAATAATAAAGAGGTTTCATTTCCTTCCAATATATGTAGTGCTCAAAAGCTACGTAGCCTGTTAATTAAAAATCAAGGTTTCTATGACCCATTGATAGAAAGTGAACGACTACTACCTAATATTTTTGAAAAGTTGACATGTTTAAGAGCATTGGAGTTAAGCAGAGCAAAGCATCTACCACATGAGGATATATATAAAATGATTCCAAAAGAGATAGGAAAATTGATACATTTGAGGTATCTTAACATGTCACACCTAAAAATAAAAGAAATACCCGAAATATTGTGTGATTTATATAATCTACAAACTTTAAATTTGGTTGGGTGTCGGTGGCTTGAAAAATTACCTCAAGGGATGGGAAAATTAATCAACCTTAGGCATTTAATTACATCTCGTTGTGATGAGTTAAGTTATATGCCAATAGGGGTTGAGAAACTAACAAGTCTGCGAACATTAAGTAGGTTTGTGGTGGGTGGTGGTAGCCAAGTGTGTAGCCTTGGGTCTCTTCAAAACTTGAACCACCTTGGAGGACAAGTTACTTTGACTGGGTTGGGAAATGTAGGAGACTCAGCTGAAGCTCAAAGGGCCCAACTCTACAAGAAGAAAAACCTTACTGTTTTGTCTTTACTATTCGATGGTGGAGGAGAGGCATCGGCATCATCATCAGCATCAGTTATTGAGAAAGATGGAGCAGTTCTTGAAGCATTACAACCGCCTTTGAATTTAGAGGTATTAGATATACGAAACTACAGAGGCACATCGTTTCCTAAGTGGATGATGTGGTTGACTCAATTGAAGCGTTTAGAAATTGCCCACTGCCACTGCATCAAGTGTGAACAATTGCCTGCTTTGGGGAAGTTGCCGTCACTGGAATCCCTCTCTATATGGAAAATGGAGAATGTAAAAAGAGTGGGTAATGAATTTTTGGGAATAGAAAAGGCCTCCACATCATCATCTTCTTCTTTATTCATCGCCTTCCCCAAATTAAAGAAACTCGATATGTGGAACATGAGAGAGTGGGAACATTGGGATGATCACAAGATTATAAGACAAATTACTATCATGCCATCTCTTTCTTCCTTACACATCAAACACTGCCCTAAATTGAAGGCATTGCCAGAATACATTCTTCATGCCACTTCGCTCAAGAGTTGCAATATCAATGGCTTAAAGTGGGAACAATTGCCTGCTTTCGGGAAGTTGCCGTTACTGGAATCTCTCGTAATAACGTATATGGAGAGTGCAAAAAGAGTGGGTAATGAATTTTTGGGAATAGAAAATGCCTCCACATCATCATCTTCTTCTTCATTCATTGCCTTCCCCAAATTAAAGGATCTCTACATTTCATACATGACAGAGTGGGAAGATTGGGATGATCATGAGATTACAAGACAAATTACAATCATGCCATCTCTTTCTTCCTTATATGTCAGAGAGTGCCCTGAATTGAAGGCATTGCCAAAATACATTCTTCATGCCACTTCCCTCAAGGAATGCCGTATCATTGACTGCCCTAAACTAGAGAAGTGGCCGCCAATGGCGATCCAGGAGTAGGACAAATTTACCAGTGGTGGGCGCCAAGTAATTGCTTCTACCTTGTCTTAATTAGTTTTGGTGGTTGTTTATTAGTTTGCAATAAGTGACAATTTTTGATTCAATGCATCAATATCTCAACTATATACCATATCAATTATTTTTTATGAAAACAATCCACTTATACTCATAGCATTGTCTGCTCCAATTGGGCCATAATTCTTTTATTTTGTTGGCTGAGTGACATTCTTTTCACATTTAATCTCTCATGAAATTCTAGGCTGTCACTACTTTATTAATTATTATTAGCATGCTTTTCTTACTTCTTCAGTTCATACTTTTATAATGATAGATGAACATGTATTCCTTATTAGTTGCTTTTGTTTGTGTGAGTTTATTGATAACTTGTCGTAATGCTAACTAACAACTTAAATAGTTCTAGTTATAACTATTTGAAACTTGATTGTTGTTGATTTTACTCATATGTGTGTTTAGATATTTATCTCTCTGTCTCTTTGTATGTCTGCTGAGCTGGTAACTGTGAATCATCTCCATTTGAATAGAACATGTTGCTAGTAGGTTTTACTTTCATATATTTATATGTTTGTGATGATCAACTTCTGTGACTCCTAATAATGCTTTGTCTGACAATAAAGTAGTGGGATGGTAATAATTTTTATCCTGGCAGGGAAGTTGGGATGTTGATATGTGACTCCTAATAATAAGATTCTTGTTATGGGAGTTGGTTACATTCATATTTGTGTTATTGTATTAAGATGAAAATCCCAAATTTTCCATTTAAGCCATTGTGGAGAGTACTAAATACAAATTTGCTGTATGGACACTGAAAATAAAGTTATTAATTTATTTTCTTGTAAGTTATTGGCAATACATTTGACATATGCTTCTACTTGTTTGTAGGATGTCGTTACGATCCATGATCGGTTTGTCTCTTCTGGGTGGCTGACATTCATGATTGGTACAAGGACATGTGGCTTGATGTTGACAATAGCATATGAGGTAATATATGGGAAGGATTTGACTGATAAATTATGTATATATGAAAATTGTTAGCATCATACAATTTTTATTAGATGTAGGAATTACTAGCTCTAGATGAATGGATTTGGAACATGAGGACAGGATTGAGTAAATAAACTATGATGAATATTGAAAAAGCGGAAACATATTGCTCAAGTAGGATTTTAGCAGGAAACAGAACTTTGTTGTATTTGTCAGGTAACCATTTTTATCTTCCACATGTATTTCGACTTCTCTCTTTGCAAGGGAAAAAATTTATGTTGTTCATGGATTCCCACGTGTTTATTCTTTGCTTAATTATTATTATTTTTTTTTACACTCAAGCAGTGGGGTGGGAAGGCCTTGAAAAGTTGATGCCGTCACAGACACTGTTGCCACTTGCTAATGATGAGAAAAAGGTGGTAAGTGTGTAATATGGAAAGACTCTATTGTTTATCTTCAGTGTAAAGTGATTCAAAATTTTAGTGCACTCCCTCAATTTAATTTCCAACTAATAGTTGTTAGGTAGGGACAAATATCATTAAAAGAGCACTAATTTACCTGATGTGGTGGAACTGTCGTAATTAAAAAGGTAAGCAGATAATGCAGTTGATTTCTCATTTCCCGCAAATTTACTCTGAGAAATCCTTGATTGTTTGCTTTGGCTATCATTTTGATTCATTTATTTCAGTTTGATGTGCTGCAACAAGTTTGAAATGACATGTTTCTTCAAGACTCAATGCCTAAATAATGTATGACCATATTTTTGAAATTTATGTACTTATTATTTCTTTCCCCACCAGAGGTTGATTCGTTCTCTGATATTTTCTTCTGGTTTGGCTTGTTTTGAACCAGGCTTCAAATGCCATCTATATAACAGTGTTCATCATGCTCAACCAAATTGTCTGAGTTAGGTGAGTCATTTTCTGGTTGTGCCTCTGTACTTAGTCTTTTTCTTCTTCTTATGCAGACACATGTACACATATACTATGCATGTTAGCTAATGCACAGACGTCTACAATTCTGATGTTAAGCAGGGGAATTGCTTAAGGCCAATGCAAAGAACAGGACTTGTATAAGTTAAGGCAAAAACTCCATCCAGCCTCTTAAATTATAAGAGCATGTAGTAGATGAATATAACTTGCAGTGTGTTGCTGTGATTCAGGTCCTTCTCTATCTACTTAATTTAGTTAACTTAATGGATTTTTATCATGTTATTTCTTTCATTGATTCAATTTTTTGTTGAAACATCTAGGTTCAAGCATGTATTGGAAACGAGCTTAAAGGACATAAATTGAGGGTAGAGGAAGCTTTATGCAACAAAAGTATTATACTTTTGGAGGCTATTTTAGCTATGTGTTTTTTCTCATTACATTTGAGGTGATCAAGTTATTATTCAAGATTTTGTCTTTCTCTAGTATCAATTTGGGGAAGGCTTTATTTACATTTGCACTTGCAGCTTGCATGCCACTACAGAAACACTTATCAATGATGAGCGAAAGGTGATAAAAGTGCAAGTACGTTCAAGTCTCCATCATCTTTAGTATGATAGAAAAGCCTAATTCTTGTAACAAATTTTGATTCATATATTTCATTGTGATGCATTTAAGCTAGTTTGCTTGGAATAAATTGTTTGAAGAACCAATGCCTAATGATGTATGCCAATAGGTCAGAAGAATGATATACCTTTTTTAACATGTCTTTTCTCCACCAAGAGTAGACTAATGTTTAGATATTCACCTCTGTTTTACTTGTTTAAACTTAAAATTAAAAAGCATCTACACATAAGAGTTTATCTTACGACACCAAACTGTCTCGAGTTTGTAGACTTTTCTATGCATTTATTTTTGTTTTATATATATGTGTACATAACTCATCATTCACTAGATGCATGGCTGGACAATGCATTGAAATTTACGTTCTGTAGTAGAGAAGAGGAATTGCTTAAAGCCAAAGCCATGAACATGACCTAACTTAATTATTGAAGGCGGGCACTTCAATGAGGTTCTCCATTTACTTGATTAAGTGAAATTTATCTAATTTTATTCCCTTTACTTTTTCTGATCGGTTTAATTTCATGTGTTGCACAAGTAGGCTTGAGCATAAGCTGAAACAAAGCCCAATGACAAGAAATTGAGGGAGCAAAAGTGTTCTACTTTTAGAGGTTACCTTGCATTTGTGATTTACATTATCACATCTGAAGTTAAGGTATTATTTAGAATTTGAAAAACTTCCTCAGGAGTCTAGTTGAAGGCCTTAGTACTATTTGAACTTGCAGCTTGGAGTAAAAGTAAATGCTAACACAAACTCTTGGATTAGCAAATTAAAAGGTGGTAAATGTGCCAACATGGATAAGTACTGTCTAAAATTTATTTTTAAATTGAAATTGAAATTTCAAAATTTTAATATAATCTACTTTGATTACCAATGAAGTGTCGTTAGGTTGGGATGGATATTGTTTAAAGGGCATTGAGCTGCAGATGAAGTTAATTTTTTGGAGTCCAAGGGTTGATGGAAGTTTTGTACTTGCCAAGGTGTGCAGTTCTAGGAGCACATGTAAATTCAAACAAGCATCATAAGTCTAATAGTTCATAAGTCTAGTAAGTTTAATTGTGTTATTATAATTTATAATTTTATACAAGTTCATTGACAATCTAACATATGAGGATTTTATGGTGAGAGTGAGAGGTTTTGCTTCAAACATATATGACAATCAATAGCATAGTTATCCCTTAATGTTTATGTTGTGCATCGGATAATCTTGTTTTGCCTATAGATGATAATTATAGTCATGAATTGCAGGTTTTAAGATGATGTTGGCGCATGCAGCTTTTGTTGCGAAGAGAATCCTGACATCAGACAATGTGGCTATTGACATCAACGAACACGTCTGTGTGGTTGCTGAAAATCCATCCATAGATAACTCAAGTTCTCAGTGGGACCATTGTCTTCACTATTTTCACCCACATTGACGTGCTTGTGAGTGTTTTACATTGTTTACAATTTTAAGAATTGTTGCTTATCGAATGCCATGTTTGCATTGGGTTGAACATCTAGTTTCGTCTGCTTACTTTACCCTCTGTATTCTACAGTCAACATGACATTATTGATCTTTGTGATGACATTTTTGGGGTCTAAATAGGTTGCTTCATGAAGAAGGGGAGAAAAATTAGTGGATCTACCAAAAGTTCTTCTAAAGGAGCAGCTACTAGAAGTTCAAATTTCAAATACAATATTCTCTGTGATCAAGAAGTATAACATTGGAGATTTTCACCTCACTCTTGTCAATGATCTTCTGGTTTGTGATTCTGCTCTGTTGTTTTCTTCTTTAAGCTTAAATCCAATCAATCTATTTGGAGAACATGGTTGCTAAAAAATTCTTGTTTTTTCCTATCCCTCTCGCCAAGGTCTGTAGCAAGAATAAGGGAAATGTTAATGGAGCTGCATAACTTAGGGATGATCAAGCTCTCACCAAATTCCTTGATCAAACAAGCTGATGACTTACATGCGCAAATGCTAGTAGTAGTAGTGCAGATAATGGTGCTTTTTGCCTAAATCTGCTTGTTGCTTGAGCTACAAGCCATTGTCAATATTACCTGCTCACCATTGTCGCCAATTGGCCATAGTCTCTGAAATTGAACTCTTTTATCTTGCAAATGCATTGTAATCTTCTCTAATTTATGTGATCATTCTTAATTTTCCTTTCTTGTACCCATCTATTTCTTATTGTAAATGTTTTATTATACAGATTTTGTGAGGAAAAGAAACTAAACATCTTATTTTGGGATTGTCTATATATAAAAATGAAAATTCCTTAAACAATGACAAATTAATTGAATTTTTTCCTGATAGACAACAATGTTGCTTCCATATGATTATATGTTTATTTCTTTTTTTAACTACCACAATTAATTTGGGGTGCAAGAGAGGGGAGCACAATTCGAATCATAACTTTAACTTTAAAAGTGCAAATGTGAGGAGCATATAATTAAGTTAATTTCATATTATATTATGATCATATTACCTAGTAAGATATGTATTGCTCTTTTATTGTTCATTTACTTTTCATTGTGTCCTACATCATTGGGTTCATTTAGTGTAAAGGATTGGATCAACATATTTTATGGAGATATGATTGGATTTGATTTGATTGCATATGATAAGATTAGACTATATTAATAGTGAATTGAAATAGGAATACAATCTAGAGGGTTGAGAAATTCAATGTTGATCCCCATTGGTCAGGGTCCCCTTGGATAAAGGGATTCTCGCTCTTGGTGGCCTACTCTCCCCTTTGCTACTTGTCAAGTAGAGACCCACCAGTAAAAACCTTAAGATACTCAAATCAGTGGAATTTTCGTGGGAATATCCCTTTGCAGTGAGGCTAAAGGACAAAAAAGGGAAAGAAACCCAAGTTATATTAGCTATCAATACCCGAAAGTTGTACCTAATACTTTTGAGGGCCTCTTCAAATGAAGTTCCCTCACATATTAGTTTGTTCTCGAGCTAGTGAGAGTGACTTACCTTTCTTTGAACAATCATCATCTTTATATACTTCTTCCCACATTTTAGGGTGTTTTCCTCCCCCTACTTTGCTGATGATGGTCAACTTCCCTTTTATGTCCCTTCGCTTTCACATTTGCTTACTATCGTTTGATTCTCCTTCGTCCCATTGCTTTCATTTTCCCGTTGTCTCTCACTTTTTGTCCAATTGATTTAGGTTTGAGGACATGTGGCACATTCTTGTTTTTTATTCCTACCGTAGGGCTACATAGCTAGCTGCTGGCCCTTCCTTTCTCTTGCAACTTGGTACCTGTGGCCTTTGGTTACTTGTCAGTCTTAGGCCTAATACCTTCGTCTTTTTGGCGAGACAAGAGACTTATAGGTATAATGAGTCTCATTTTGAATTTCTGAGTTGAGTTCCCTTTCAATTTGCTTTCCTGTCATTTAGCATGGACATCCTCGTCCTTTCCATATCCCTTTGCTAGGCAATTAAACTTGGGCCATAGTTTCCCTTTAGACTTGTCTTTAGGACTTAATTTCGAGCCCTATTCTTTGGGTCATGGTCCTATGGACTCACTAGTTATGTAACTAACTAAAATACTTGTCATATTTGCTCAATCTACCAATTCATATGAAAGTAAATGAAATTTATTATAATCATGTGAAAATATCCATTAAGATTTTCTTCAATTTTGATATTGCTATTACCCTGTTTCCATTCTCTCTCTCTATATATATAAGCAATGTTACACTATTAAAAAATTTACTCAAATTCATTGTCTAAATGGTATAGTAAACTTATATGTAATTACCATATCATCAATGCATCATCCTAAAATTAATATGATAACTACAAATCAGTTTGTCACATTATTTAAACATAAATTTTGGGTAAATTTTGGGAAGTGTAGTATTATTTTTATTATTTACTTTTTGCTTTAATTTAATTATAAATTTGAGGTACAACAAGCCCACATATAATTGGCACACCTCAAGAACTTTTAATTTATCGGTTAAATTTAAGTTTCGTACCTAACTTTCAAAAAATTCTATTTTTTTAACTATTAATTGATTTATGACCTCATCCCTTAAATTATTAGGGAACTCGTCGTTTTAGTCCTTTTGACTAATGTTATAGTGGGTCATGTTTCAATAGATACAACATATGTAATAGAATCCTATTAATTAACCTATTTCTTTCTTTATTTATTTTTTTGAAAATACCCATTTCCTTGTTTAATATAATGCATATAAAATTTTCAAACATAACTTAATTAAATTACCATTTTTAAAATATTGTGATATATTTTAAGAGAAATAGGTTAGCCTAATGTTGTCGGTAACATGAGTTTTGAGTTATGTGCTCTCTCCAACACCAAATTGAATCGTGTTGACGTTCGATATCGGTCAACTAAAGTTTGTATTGGGCTCAATACTACAGCTAGCGATGTACAAAAAGAATGAATGAGGAAAGCATAGAGGAAGAAAGGTAGGCACCAGGATTTTTAAAGTGGTTCGGTCCAATTGATGCCTACGTCCATTGTTTTTCTCACTATATTTTGGCAGAGTAAAGGCACTCTTAGTCTCTCTCTTTTACAATGAATTTCCTCCCCTATTTATAGAGAAAGTGGAGGTGCTACAGTAATACATAATAAGACAAAATGTAGAGTAATGATGATTGGTTACATTTCCGAGACTGACAGTTATAACATTTGTCAAAGTCTTCTGATAAAGCATGATTTAGACGCTAAATGCATACTGGTTAAGTGAGATTTTCTTAATCCATACTGTAATTTCTGACGGATTGGTATATACGATACGTCTTGAGCTGTAATTAGTCTAACAGTTTTGATTGTTGTTGACTTGTAATCTGAGAGATACGACAGAGACGAGCTCACTCCCGCGAGTTGGGATATCTGAGGTAGGGATGCTGTGAGCTCGAAAATGCGTAGCATTAATGATCTTCGCGAGCTGATTTCTTAGCGAGCTCCGTACACATGAGCTGATGGCAAAGAGGCCTGAGTGCTCGTTTTAACGAGCTGGGGATGAGTCAGGTCAAACTCCAGATTATTAGGCCTACTGGGCCTTCATCCTGTTAGGCTGAAACATTTGGCCTTAACCGCCCATTCATTTTAGTTCGCTAAAATAGGCATAACAAATTGTTTCTATGTTTGTATTGGGAGGAAAGTAGACCTCACAATGTTTATACGACAAAACAATAACTCTAATAATGAATGTAAACATTGTTCTTCATTGTTGGCTTGTGATTTATGTATGTGTAATTACTTTATTTAGGATGAGTTGTGTATCTCACTGAATTATCATATCAAAAAGTGAACGATTCTAGTAAGGTATAGCATATAACTATTTGCATACAGGGATGTTAGCTTGACATTGAATGAAACAATTTATTTGTTTTAAAACTCCTACATAATATATATCAAGTCATCTTACCATGTCACAATTGAAGTATAAATTGAATATAAACGATACCAAGTTTATATTTCTGCTTTCTTGTTTTCTTTTGTTCTTGTAAGTTTGTTTTACTATTAATGTAAGTAATATCTATTAGAAATGATAATTGTTACAATAAAAATAAAATCCAATTAATATTATTAATAATTTATATGACTTTATTCATAGTGATACAAATAATAATATCAAATTAATATATTATTTTATACAACTCATGTTCTTACATATATGCATAACCTAAAATCATATTATATTAGATTAAATTAACTTATGAGAAAAGTAAATTTAACAAGAGAACTTTATTTTTTCAAAAAAATTGCTTCCTATGAGAAAGAGAGCAGAAATGAAACTTGAAAGTAGTGAATTTTAAGTTTTAACACTTAAAATAGTGATTTTTAAGACACATTGTGACACTTAAAATTGTGATTTTTATCTTGTTTTTTGTTAAGAGTTATCTATTGACTTTGGATGATGTAAAATTGTAAATATTGTAGTTGGTTGTTTAGATAAAGAAGAGAGTCTAGGTTTTTAATGGCTTGTGAGGAATGGATATAATGATATATATGTACTTCTAAATTCTAATAATCTAATGTGAAATTGTTATTAAATATTTTTGTGTAATATTTGTTGTTTATATTCTTTCATTTCTTTGTAATATTTGTTGTGTAAATGTTGTTGCATAATGCATGCTTGAATATTTGTTGGATGATTAGGTTGACAGATGTCTATGAATCATGACGAATGTTAATGAATCTTCGGGAGCGTCCACTATCCAATCTCTCAAACAGAATTCAAGTCTGGATAGGAGTATGGGACCATGGCGGATGGGAAGAGCTTGGAAAAAATTAAATGCAAATTTTGTGGGAAGATTATGTCCAGAAGGATAATATATAGGTTGAAAGAACATGTGGGTCACATATCTAGAAATATGGCCAAATGTCCTAAAGCACTACCAAAGGATGTAGCTAAATGTAAAAATGCAATTATGGAGACAAAAAATAGAAAAAAAAAAAAAAAAAGATGATTGAGGAGAATTTGAAGAGAGAAGAAACAAATACCAAGAACAAGAGGAGATGGAAGAAGTAGAGATTGGATGGGTAAGGAAAGAACGCTATTTTGTTGGTCCTATTGATAGATTCGTAAAAGAGATTACTCCGGAGTTGTCACAAGGTTCAAGGACGACAATGCGATAAAAAAAAAAAAATCAATGAAGCACTCTTAAAGAGAGAACTGATCAAGTGTATAAATTAGTGACTAGTTGGATGTTTGAAAGTGGCATTCCATGGCATACTATTTATAATGATAGTTTCTTACACTCTTGTAAAGCAATTGGTCAATTTGGGCTGCGTTATAGACCTCTAACTTATTATGAAATCGGGGAGCAATATTTGCCACAAAAAGTGGATAAATTATTGTTGAAGAGGCAAAAAAAAGAGTGGGCTCATAATGGATGCTTAATTATGACGGATGCTTTGACGAATAGAAAAAGGAGAAACATAATGAATTTGTATGTAAATTGCAGATGTGTATTTTTGTTTCATATAATTTATCCACTATACCTTATTAGATTTTCTATATCATTAATATTATAATTGATTAGTTTGATCATTTAATAAATAATGTTTTATTATTTTATTGTAGGATAGGAAACACTTTCCTTTCTTCTAATGAGTGTTCTAATGTGGCATATACTGTTGAACAAATTTTTGAGTATGTGAATGAATGTATTGAACAAATCGGACCTGAAAATGTTGCTCAAGTAGTAACCAATAATGCTAGTAACAATATGGTTGCTACCAAGATTTTGAAGGAGAATAGGTTAAACATATTTTGGATCTCATGTGCTGCTCACACTATCAACCTCATGTTTAGTAGTATTTGACGGGCCCCTCTTCCTTAACTCTAAAACTAGGTAGCTTACCTGGCAACCCCACGATGGCTTTTCAGTCAGGATCTACTTCAGTTGAAAAGTTCCCCTGAAATTAAGTCTTTTTCTTTACTGAAAACTTCTTGAAACATTTTAGGATTTATTTCAATTACGGAAATGGGTGGAAAATTTTTCTTTTAAATTAACATTTACAAAACAAGGTTTATAAAAAACAAATCCAGTGGCACAACAACTATTTTTCAAATATATCCACTCTATGAAAGTTCATAAAAACCTGTGCACTTCAAAATCATACAAGTTCTCAACTACTGGGATTCCAACCCTATTTTTAATTTCAGGCACAACCGCAAACATATTTTCCAAACACGATCAAAGGATAATTTAAAATCAATGAATTTATACAAAATCTAAAGTTACTTAAGATTTAAAAACATATTTACGAAATTATACGGATAAAGCATATCATCTCAAAATAATATTTACAACATGCACATCAAGTTTAAAAGTCAACAACTAGTGCAGTAGCGTCATGTCTTCAATCCGTCTATGCATCCCTTTCGCTGCGCTTGCTCGCATCTGCACCTGGGATTGATTTTTATTAAAACAAGAAAAGAACGGTGAGTCTCATAACTTAGTGAGTGGATATCTTTATAAACTAATATATATATATATATTTTTAAATATGTGCATCCTCCTAAAATAATTTTGAAAATCTATCAATTTATTTCGAATTAGTATGAACTGTAAATCTAGTATGCCAATATAAGTATTTCTGCTTGAAAATTTAATAAAAATTTCATGAGTCAAAAATCTTTGTCGCTTTCTAAATCTTACGTCTAGTGATATATTTTCTTTTTATAGTTTGCCTTACAAGTTAACCCAAAGAAACTTATTCATGGTAGAACGAAATGTGGCCCATCCCCTTTCTTGGGTCTTGACTCTTAAGGGATTCTAGAATGGCACCATTGCTATGGAATGTGACCGGTTCCTCTACCTTAGCTAACTAGACAACCCACCCAGTAACTCCATAGTAGTTTTCCAATCAAGATCTGCTTTAGTCGAAAAGTTCTCATGAAGCTAAGTCTCGTTTTTTATTAAAGACTTTTAAAAATGACTTATTAGAACTCTTTAGATTCTGAAATGGGTAGGAATTTTTGTTTTTAATTCCATATTTTACAATTCAGATTTTAGTAAAGTCAAATCTACTAAAAATTTTAAAACACTATTACAAAAGTTACTTAGTGATGCATCATCCAAAATAATATTTACAAAACTAGTATCAATTTTTAAAGTCATAAATTAAGCATGAAATATGAATATATACATGATATCATAGGAAGTAATTGAGTGCAGATGCATCACGTCTATCTCGTCTGAACGTCCGATGGAGATACTTCCGCTGCGTTGCTCGTACCTACACCTGAGGAAGATTTTTATAAACAAAGTAAAGAGCGATGAGTATAACTCAGTGAGTGGGTAATCTCAATCAATTGTAACTTTTATTCTATAGTTATTATTCCTTCCAATAGAGGTTGGAAAAATTACTAGTTCTTATTTTCTTGAAAACTATAAAGATTTTATAATGCAAATAATTACTTTTTATTTGCATTTTCATAAACTTATTTTTATTTCTTTTCTTAAACTTACGTCTACTGACGTACTTTATTTCTTTAACTAGCCTGACGTGGTAACCTAGGGAAACTTATCCGTCGTGATGGTACAAAGACACACCACTAGGATTCGAAAACTGTCATCATGTGTAGTCACAGATGTGGAAAATTTCCTCCAATATCAGGCAGATCTACACTATCGTATGCGTGCAGAAGGTGACACACTGACTGAGTCCCCCCAAAGTTAGTGACTCTCCCAACCAATCTACCATACTCGCATACAGTACTTCAGCCGGGTGTAACTGAGGGCTAGGGTAAACCAAAGGTACTAAAATCTTTATCTTGTAAAATATTCTCTAGCATATCATTTAATTGGCATGTAAATAAATATAATTAAATAACTTTGCTTTTCAAGTATATAAATACTCATAATATTCATTTCATAATTTACATGTGTTTTATAAATAAAGATATGCTAAAATAAATCAATTGATATAATAACTTGCATACTAAATTAAAACAAATGGAAATATCTCTAATTAATTCATGAATTTGTAAAAGCTTTGAAATTGAACCACACTCACAATTTGCTTCAAAATATTAACCACTCTTGTGCGCCCTTCACAAGCTTGGTGATTCATCTACACTGGAATACAAATGAGATCTTCGAGTCATAACAATTACGATCATATATTGGGAGCATTACATTCACAACTTTTCATTATTCATGCAAACAAAACACTACACTTTCAGCTCACTATCCATCTCGTCCTTTGAGTGTTGCTGCTCCAGCCAACTCATTATTACAGCGAGCTCCATACACAACTCGTTTCCTATGAGCTATTGCCTAGCTTTTTCATTCTACGAGCTTCTACTTTGCTCTCTCAACCAACGAGCTACCACTCAACCTCTATCCATCATGAATTGCGAGCTTCTCTCAACTCACACTTTGCGAGCTATTAATCTTCCCTAGCTCGCCTTTAGTGAGCTACTGCTCTAACCCAGCTCATACTTCACGAGTTGCTATTCTAACCCAGCTCGCCTTGAACGAGCTATTACACAGCCCAACTCAACGATTCACAACAGACTAATAACATCACCCTACTCACTTTGCGAGCTACTTCCTAGCTTGGCTTAACCTCATGAGCTGTTGGCCCAGCTCAGCTCGTCCTCAACTGAGAGCATTGACTAGCTCATCCAATACTCTTTTCACTCTTTTGCGAGCTGCTGTCCTAATTTAACTCTAGCTTGTGACCTAAGGCTAGGTACTTTGAAAAATGCAAACCATGATCTATAATTCATCTAGAATGATTGCTTGACATTTTAAACTATAGTTAACCAAGGCATGACAGCTCGTCTAAACCAAAAACACTACAAATCTATTTTCTTAAAACAACAACATGCAACTCAACAATATACGATTTTCACAAATGCTAAGATAAAATTATCATCCATCCTTTTAAATACTCAAACCCAACCTTGACCCATACAATTCATCCATTACAAATTTTTAAATTAAGTTATTACCTTCTCAAACAATCTTCAAGAGATAAGATTTGCTCCAAAACTCTTAGACAACTTGATGAATGTGAAAAATCATGTGAACCAGCTCTCCAATCATCATAATTCAGCTCACTACATCATCAACCTCACAACTAAACACTCATTTTTCTAGATAGAATACAGCTCTTTATTGCTCTTAATCCAAGCTACACTCTCGCTTTTTGATCCTCTCCCTCTAAATGTGCTGAAATCTATCAAATTTTGTACTCAATCACTCCAATTATTTTCTGAATTTAAGAGTCTCTCTCTCGACAACATAGAACAACCATCTCACCCCTTTTTATAATGCCTCTCTGTTCACTTACTCCCTACTATGGCCAATCACAAAGGTTGCTTGCTTGACCAACTTCTCTCAATTATTCACCCATTTTCTTATTTAATAATAGCTTGCTTGTTGATCGAGCTCTTAAGCTTACTTTTTTTTCCCATAACTTTCCACTTTATTAAATCTTTTATTCTTACTTTATCTATCATCCACTAATCTCATGCCACTTGCCACAATACTTTCTCTCTTCCTCTTATTGAACCAAATGTCCCTTTCTTTTTAGTTCATACACTCATTTCATTCTTTATGCTTACATACGCGAAACCATTTCCGATCCATCTGGAAATTATACGAAAACTAAATTAATACTTTCAAAAATTTTATTAAAATCTTATTAATACCTATAACTCCGAAAATAATTATTTTACCAATTTGGATGTGAAATTATTTCCGATCCTATCCAAAATTCTACTAAAATTTAATTTTCACATCCGAGTACTGAAAATTATTCCATTTCTCTCTAAATACTACATACAATACACTAATCAAATAGAGTACTTTCGTCCAATATACTTCGAATAACTTAAAATCTGTTCGAAAAGACTTATCTTCGCTTCGCTTTAGATTTTCCTTAATTTAATATTAATATCAAAATTTTTAATTTATGAAATCCGTTTTTCGAAAATACCACTCATACGAACTTCTTTTTAGTCTAAAAATATTATTCATCGAAAATTAATTTATTTTATATCGGATGAGGTTTTGGGTTTTACGGAATATGGTTCACCCCTTTCTTGGATCTCGACCCTCAAGGGAATCTAAAATGGCACCACTACTTCGGAATGTGACTTACCCTCTTTTTTGGACCTCGGTTCTCAAGTGATTATAGGGTGGTATCACAGCAACAGAATGTGGCTCACCCCCTTTCTTGGACCTCGATCCTCAAGGGATTCTAGAATGACATCACTACTACGGAATGTGACTCATCCCCTTTCTTGGACCTCAGTCCTCAATGGATTCTAGGGTGGCATTATAGAAACGGAACGTGGCTTACCCCTTTTGTTGGACCTCGATCTTCAAGGGATTTTAGGGTGGCATCACAACTTATCCGGATTATCCGTTTTAGGACCCTTTCTTGGGTCTCAGCCCTTAAGGGATTCTAGGCCATAGCTAATATTAGGGTAACCAAAGGCAATTAAAATCTCTTTAGTACGATTGAAACTTATACTAAAACTTTTACTTAACTTTGCATGAGAGTATATTGATTTAATTCATAAACATTTGTTCTCTAGTTTACAATTTATAACCGAAATACTTTCTCTCTAAGGTAAAAGCCTAATACGTTCAAATTAACCTTAACAATTCTCTTCTATGCATGTATTTATCATAACCTTACTAAATTACTTTACTTTTAAATTAAATGCATTTATAACATAACTTCAAAGAGTTATACAAGCATTATAAAGAAAATGATAACATTCTAAAAATTTGTTCGATAAAATATAATAAATCGCATACTAACATAATTATTACAAATATATGTACTCAATTGATAAATTCATAAAAACTTTATAAAAACCACACTCACAACTTGCTTTCCAAGTAGCCCACACTTTAACGTTCTCCCTTTTTGTACACCGCTTCACCTACATTTGAATACAAGCGCGACTTCCATTTAACACTTACACACACGACAATAATAACTTCTAACTATCCGAAGGTATCGAAATACCCTTTTCGAAGTCATAACGACTTCAATCATTCACATGAAATTTCCATCCGAAATTCCTAACCCCTAAACATGGAAAAACATGTCAATTCAAAGCTAAATCTCATTTTAATGCATTAAACGCATTCTAGCATTAACTTGGCTTACTATAGCCAAATGTCCATAAATTTTTTACATCATTCATCCTCTTCAAATTTTATTATCGCAAACATAATCAAACACATGCAATATGATATATATTCAATTAAAGTCCATCAATTATCACATTGGTGCAATTGCGAAAAATATTTAGTTGCTAAATGACTGTTTGACACCCAATACAATTTCTTTCCATTTCAAGTTAATTCTATCATCTAAATGTTTTATAAACTCATAAAATTCTTCAAAATAATTGCATAACACTTCAATGTATCTCAAGAACAGTTGATGGCAACTTACTTACTGAAACTTTGCTTTAAATTTTTAACATCAAAACAGTACCTAATGTCAATCAAAATGTCCCAAATAATTCTCTTATTGAATTTAACATCAAGACAGCCCCAAATACTAACTTTTCTTCTCATCTACACTTACATACACACCAAAATCACTTCAAATGTCATGAAAAAAATAATCAACCAACGATTTGAATTATACAACCTAACCTTGACCAAAAACATGCATGCATACAACACAATCATTTCTCCACTTTAATCCATTAATTTCCATCGCAACATTATCATCATATATCATGGCAACAATCAATTCCCAATCCAAAGCCTACCTTGAATGAACATAGCATAATCATATTCCATATTTTATTTCTCATTCCAATACCAAAATTCTTCCTTCTAACACATATAAATGCATGAATAAATTAAACTTAGATTGGACCATATTAACCATCCTTGGCCAAACACTCAAGCAATCACATTCCCACATCTTTCAAGTTTTACATTGCCATTCACATCAAATAACACCAATTATCATAGCAAAACAACCAAAATTAAGTTAAACATTAAAATCCTTTCATGGTCGAACACACATGCATTCTATCATCAACTTTTTCTTTCAAATCTTACACCAATATCACATGTAACACTTCAATCATCATTTTGAGACTTTAAATCCATCAAACATCAACACCAAAACACAACCAGCCTATTACAAAATAATTCCAACATTTTTATAATAAAATCCCATGGAAATCAAGTTCTTACCTTCTTAAAATGACATGCAAAGTTTTTGCCTTGCTCCTAGCCTTACATGCACCCGTGTCATGTGTTAAAAGTGTTCAAAAACCACTTCAACTCACCATGAGTTGCATGCTACCTTGATTTCCTTTGTTTGGCAGAGAGCATCCTTCAAAAGTTTCTCCCTTGCTTTGCTTTCTTCCTTTATTGATTTTCTTTCTTTCAAGTGATTTGCGTGTGTTGGAAAACACTCAAAATTAACAAAAAAAATAAACAAATGAAGCAAGCTAACCTTGGTTTCTCTTTATGGCCGAGAGCTTTTCTTCTTCTATGGTTTATTTTGTTTGGTTCATTCACTTGACCGAGAACACCTCTCCTTACTTGAAAATGTGGATAGAATACTTCATGCTTCTTTTCTCTTTCATTTTTTTGTTCCTTAACCAAGAGTCTTTCCTTCCATTAAAATTTTATTCATTCAATTTCAATATATATATGATCTCTAGTTTCATGACACTTGTGAACAATCCATTAGGTTGATCTAACACTTGACACATTATTTTCATGCATGGATTACACTTGTCAAGCATGTATCATCCTTATCTCTTATTCAATGCCACTTGTCCTCCATGCATGCATTCTTTCGTACTCTCATACATTCATTCACACTTTTTGATTTCGAATCCGAAATCATTTCTGATCCATCTAGAAATCTTATTATAACTTAATTCCACATCTGAAAATTTTACTTGAATTCGATTACACATCTGGATCCGGTCACTTTAAATTATTTTATTACCTTATAATTAAAAAGTATCCTCGGACCTATCCGAAAATTCTATCAAAAGTTTATTAATCGTTTCTGTTCAAACTACCTGAAAATTTTATTAATCTTTTCTATTCTACCCGAAAATTATACTAGGATTAAATTTCAAATCTGAAATCATCTCCGGTCTACTCGAGAATTTTATTATTCATCTCCAAACTATATGAGGATTATTTTATAACCATTTTATCATTTTCGTACTTTCCAAAAATTTTATTAATTACTTCCGGACTACCTGGAGATCATGCTAGAAATTAATTTTCTACACTTGGGTACTTTAAAATTATTTTATTACTCCTAAATACTTTATAAGGTCCTAAATTTCGAAAAGATATTTTCGTTCGAAAAGCTTCGGATTGCTTAAAATCTATTCATTTTCAATTCGTTTCAATTTTCCTTACCTCTAGTACTAATTTCAAAACTTTTGATTAGTAAGGTCCGCTTTCCAAAAATTACTATCATACTGATAGATCCCGATCCTAGTTTCCTCAGAGAATTCATTTTCGACAATTGGATAAAGAATAAAGAGTCCAAAAATAACGCAAGAGGTCCGGTTAGAATTCGATTATATTTATAAGGTCTTGAGTATCATATTAGAAAAAAATGAGATTTTTCAGTGAATAGTATTCAGATCCAGATAAATAATGATTTTTTTTAAAAAGATCCGAAAGTTTGTGTTTAGGATTGAATTTGGATTTGATTATATTGTCCAGGGTCATGAATTTAGATTCGATGGGAAACGAAAGTTTTTGGTGAATAGTATTTTTCGGACGAAAATTTCTAAATGAATACTAAAATTTTCAGAAATTGACCTTAAGGGTTAAAAAGGTTCAAAAATAGCAGGAGAGTATAGAGAAATAGAAACGGATAAAAAAGAAGACCATTTGAATCATTTTTAAGTGATCCAAAGAAAATTACGATATTGCCCTTTTGAGAGATTAATAGGTTTTAATGAGTTTACATCCAATTGAATTTTTTTCGAAGCATGAGACTGATAGATAAGACACCCAATTAGAGTATTTCATGGTCAATTTGAAGATTAGATGATCATGAAATATTTTCAGAATATTTTTCGATCAAAGTGAAATTATATCATAAAAAGGGCAAAATGGACATTTTAAGTTAAGTATACATGGATCACACATGAGAATAATATACAGAAGTTTCAAGGAGTGTAACCCAAGTGAATGAGAATTAGTTAATGAGAATTAGTGTAAAAAATCGAGTATTTAAGCTATAGATACGTATAAAAAGATATCGGTTGATTCGATCAGATTTCGGTTGGAAACATTTCCTTTATCAAGTATATGTGAGAGGTATTAGACCTAAATTGAAGTTTATAAAGTCGAATTGGCCATAAGATGTGTGTAGAATATTTGTGGAATATTTTTCAGAAGGATTTGGTATTGATATTGAAATGAGAATTCACCAAGTGTAAGCCCTCACCCAGATTTATTATTTTATGGTATTAGAAATCTTCGAATTGAGTTACGGTCGAATCATATAGCTCCAGTAGTATTATTTGAGGCTTATTATATTTTCATATCGCAAGTCGGATGTCATTTGGTTGACCCCGGTACAATTGTAAAGTGATTAAGCGAGATTTACGTGTTAATCAAGTGAGGTGAGCTTACGGAATAAAGTAAAAGATATTTTAATTCAACCAATGAGAAATGAGATAAGTGATTTGAAAAGTAGTGGCTATGGTTATGCCACATGTCATCCATGGATTGGTTGAAGAAATAAGTGGACCAAAATCCGCCAAGTGGACCAATAGAATATAAAATCATTTAATTTTGGGTACTAGTAAGATTATTGAAAGTTTGAGGTTATTAAATGAAATTTTCTTGAGGGATTTTTTAGAAAATGAGCATTAAAATATATATAAGTAAATTTTGTCTCATTTGAGACATTTGGATTGACAAAACAGAGAGAAAAGAGAGAGAATCAGGTGAGAGAGGTTGAGAGCCGAGAGAGAGAGCCGAGAGAGAGAGCCGCGAGTGCGCTGCGAGAGAGAGGGAGGAAGAGAAGGAGATCCGATCCGATTTTCGACGTAGTTTCTTCACGGAAATTGTTCCTCATTATCTCCTCTAGCTAACCCAACAAATTTGAAGCAAAACGATTACCTATTTGGTGAGTTATTTTAGTTCAAAGTTTGATGTTTATATAAAACCCATTTTTTTTCTTTGGTTTCTTTTTGAATCAGAGATTAGGGATGATAAGAGAGAGATGTGGGGATGATTTTGGTATGGTTTATGAGTGATTTGATGGAAGAAAATTAGATAAAACGAGAGAGGAAAGTCGTGGTCAAAAATGGGCTTTTTATGGAATTTGATTCTGTTTTCGATTCTAAGGCATTAGATTTATGTTTTCCAGGTTAGGGAATAATCTTTTGAAGTTAGATTTCAAAAACGAAAAGTTTAGGATCTATTTCGGAGCTAAACGGACTAATTGAAGGGCGGTTTCTGAAAACCTTCGAAACCCGTTCGTTTAACGTTCGAAATGGTTTATTTAATCATAGTTGGGTGTTGGAACACTAGAGGATTGATTTTTTAAGTTGTCAAAAATCTGGAGTGAAAAGTGATTTTCCTTAGTAAGCAAATCCGATCGAATTTCGTTCCGAGTTTTCGACGATGAGATTGAGTATTCTGAGGTATTCTTAGGAAAGAATAAGTAGGATTCATTTAGAGAAAACGGATTTCGAAAACCCCGGTTGGATAGAAATTGATATCCAAAAGTTTAGACGTTAAAGGATATAAATAGAGATAATAGGATTTTTATTGATTTTGAATATTATTTGAATGAGTTAAATGACTCTAAATGGATATTTGATATTTTAGGGTAAAAGCGGAGACTTTTGGAGTAATTCAGAGGAGGATCGGATTCTATCCGAGGACGTGTTATGAGTGGAATTACAAATTTTTATTTATATCGTCTTAAAGTTTATTTTAAAGTTAAACGAATTTATTAATTGCATTTATATTTTAATTGAATTTATATTTTAATTCTAGCATAAAGATTTTAGTTTATTATTTATGTATATAAGAATGTGTTAGAATTAAATATTTTAGACTTATTGCCTTAAGATTTAGAATACTTTACTGTATTAAGAAAAATAAATTTTAATAGCTTATGGTTTACCCTAGCCCCAGTTTAGTACTCGATCAAATACCCTATGTGTGATACGGTAGATGAGAGGAAGTCAGTCAGTGAGATTTGAGTCTAGTTGACTTATATGTTAGCGAGATATGAGTGATCCACATGCACGTATAGGGTAGTGTAGTAGGCCCGCAGTATGGGCCTGCTTTCGGTAACTACACATGGCAGATCCCAACTCCTAGTGGTTAGATTTTATATATTACCATGTCAGAAGTAGATATTCCCTGGGTTACCATTTAGGCGAGCAGCAGAAAAGATTTTAAGAAAAGACTTTTAAGAAAAAAGTTTAAGAAAAGATTTCAGAAAGTTTTAGAAAGAAATTTAGAACGAGATTCAAAAGTAGTTTTAAATGAGTTTTAGAAAGTATTTTAGAAAAATACTTTAGTTTTATTAAACTGTTTTTGGGAGAAATTTAAGTGTAGAAATGAGTTTTAGTTTAAAAGTTACTACCACTCACTGAGTTATACTCACGTTTTTCTTTAAATGTTTTTCTTAAAAATTCTCCCACAGATGCAAGAGCTAGTTATCCAGTCGACGAGGTTCAGTCAGACGTGCAGGTGGACGTATAGGACGATACTTACTACAAGTATATATGGTGTTATTTTGATCATGTATATGTTTATATATATAGTTGTAAGTATTTTAAAGAAATCGTGAATGTATTAGTTAAAAATGTTTTATTAAAATTTTATATGAATCAGTTTTCTGATTTTAATTATTTGGTTGTGGTTGTGTTGTGAAACATGAGCCGGAGGCTCTGGAAGTTAAGAAATGAATTTCATAGAAATGTTTTTATAAATTGTATTTGAAACTTGTAAGGTGACATAGTTTAGAAAACAGGTGACATGCTGCCGGATTTTCAATAGAAAAACGAAAAATTTGTACCCCTGCCACCTAGTAAACGAGTTTAAAAAGAAGTTTAAAGTAAGTTTCGGTGCTTTGATGGGATTTCTTCGAGCCAAAGTTAGGGTTCGTCGGAGTTCTGACGGGATGCTACGGGATCTTTCTCGGGTCCAGATGAAAAATTCAAGAAGGGTTTCGTCATATACGGACACTTTCTATCCAAAAATACTATTCATCTAGAATAACTATTCATCAAAATAATTACTTTTAATAATTTTTGGAGTTCGTCTCCCAAAAATCACTATTTATTCAAAAATACTATTAATTTAAAGTACTATTTCTCTGAAATTCACTATTCTCGAAATTTTGGGTTTTATAGTAATGGCAAGCTTCTGAAGTTTAAGAAGTTTATCGACCAACCAAAGCAGTTAACAATCTTCATTTATGCTCATCAATGGACTTTGGCAATGAAGAGGTCGAGAAAGACTAGATTTACATATGTTTTCCTTACTTTTCAAAGTTTGATGCATAAAAAAAATGTTTTAAAGTCAATGTTTAGTAGTGAGGAATGGGATAAGTGCAAATTCTCAAAAAGTACCAAAAGAAAATTGGCCTATTCAACTGTGATGAGTTTCGGGTTTTGGAATGGTGTGACAAATTTTTTAAAGGTTTTTGCACCTTTGATAAAAGTTGAGAATAGTGGATAGGGACCAAAAGCCATCAATGCCTTGATTATATGGAAAACTGAGAAGTGCTAAGTAAGATATTAGAGAGGCCTTGAACAATATCAAAAATAGTTATTAGCCAATCATTGAAATAATTTATGGAAAAATAAAAGATCAACTAGATTTTTCATTGTATATGACGGCTTTTCTATTAAAACCCTATTACCACTTCAAGGATCCAAAAATTTCCCTTGAAAGTGAGTTGATGGAAGTCTTAATAGATTTTATCATGGTGATCTATCTCTCAACATCAAATTATCATATATGATTGGCCAAAGTATAAAATAAAGGAGGGTACATTTGGGAAACCATTAACTATTAAAGGATGTGAAGATGATTCTACAGATTCAGGTAAAAAGTTGAATATTTTAATTCATATGAATTTTTTAAGTTGTTTTACTTGTTTATTAAATACTATTATAGATTATATTTCAAGTATTATATTTATGAACATATATATTCCAAAAACTAATTTTATATTTGATTATTTTCTATGGTGTAGTTGAATGGTGGAACATGTTTTGAGGCTAAACACCTAACTTGAAAAAATTAGCAGGAAGAATTCTTTCATCGACCACTAGTTCATCCAGATGTCAAAGAAATTGGAGCACTTTTGAATGGGTAAGTGTAAATATGTAATATCCATAACATATTTTTAATATTCTAAATTTTAATTATTTATTGATTTATTTAATTTTGATTTTTAAATGTTATATAGATACATTCGAAGAAAAAGAATAGACTAACTGCAAACTGATTAAACGATTTAGTCTTTGTTTAGTTTAATTCAAAATTGACACGAAAAAACCAAAGGCAAGTTGACAAGAATGTTCAAATGCTACTAGCAACTGATGTTGATGCTACCAATGCATAAGGATGGCTTGTTCCAGGTGCTGATGATGATGATGAATTAGGTTCCGATTTGAAACAAATGAGATAACTTAATGAAGATGATTTTCATTCTGAAGAGGAAGATGAGAACGAGGGGGGGAAAAACATTGATTTAGAGTTTGAGTTTGACAATGAACAAGTTATGAAAGACTATTATTCAAATGAAGAGTGGTTGTGTTTTCCTCCTCGCCCTTCAGATCTTTAGGGCCTTAACATATTTTCTTGGACTTTTACTTTTTGGTTGCTAACTTGCTATTTCATACTTGCTATGTTATATACTTATGTTTCTATTTTGCATGTTATACTTATATATGATACTGGTTGTGTTTGAGATTGAAAAAAGATTGGTGATTAGGGGTCCTAAGTAGTTGAGATGTGAATTGTATAAAGTCTTTTGAAGTATTGTTATTTTTGTATATTATAGGGTGAAACTATTGAAAAAATAGTTGTTATACTGTCGAAATTTTTGAAGCATCTAGTTTATATATTATTACAAAGTATATTGTAATTATGTGATTGTGCTAAAGTGGCTTTGGAGATTACATGAAATAGGTTTGATAATATTTTGTGATCATATGATTATATTTTGATCTTATATAATTTTTTTTTTTCAGTTTTTTTGATAGGTTTGACTCAGTTTAACCGTCAGTGAACAATACTCACTGATTAATCGCCGAGTAACTGATAAATCGCTAACTGCGACCTCGCCGATCAATTAGCGATTAGCGATTTTTGAAACATTAATGGTAGACCCTTTCTTTACTTCTATTTTTTTAACATAGCATTTTAATATTATAATAATAATTATAAATATATATTTTTAATAATCTCTTATTGTATTTTTCTTGCTTTTTTTTCTCTTTTTTTAGCTTTTAGTACATATTTTTTATTTATTTGCATTTAATTTTGCTTTTTCAAGGTAAAATGACTAAAGTACTAACTAAAAGTTTGGTTTGGAATATAAAATAGGTTCAATTTTGAAAAATTATGAACTTATTTAGTAATTGCTCTTAGTTAATTAAGTTTCACATATTTTTTTTTTTTGAAGATAAAGACATATAGACTCTTCATTTGGTAACATGATTGGTATAAGTTTACCAAAGAGACTATTTTGCTAAATTATAAGGACCATTGTGGTAAAAAATAATTAATGTAAACATTTTGAAAATAACTAAGAACATAGTTGGGCGTAAGATTAATTCCCCTCATTCTATAAAACACATATTTCTCTTATTTTCAATTTAAAAAATTATTTATCATTTTTTTATCCCTACTGTTTGTTGTTGCTAGACAATTTAACTTACTTCATAGAGCATCATGTGTTGTAAATAACATGGCACTTGAAGAATATAATTTATGAAATTCAACAACCACAATTAGTATTTTTATTTGGAGAGAACGTAGCCAAAAACTAAATAAAAGTTATCATAAAAAAATAAAAAAAATAAAAACTAGAAATTATAAACCACTACAATAAATAGGTCAATCATACCAATAGGGCATCTGGCCTGGCGTGGATGCTATCAGTATAGATATCGAAATTATCCATACTGGGGAAGTATCTATATCGGGGCGGTTGCCTAGTATGGGTATGGTACAAGTCACGGGTCAACCAATGGATCAACCTGTGACCTATGCATTATCTATATAAGGCACGTGCCCGATATGGATAATATTATCTATACTAATCACATACTCAGTATGGATAGTTGTACCCATTTCTAGCTCTAACTAGGTGTAGAGACTTTCCAGGTTGGGTCGGGACCCGATATGGGTAATTATCAATACCGGATAGCCCGGTATGGTTATTTTTATCTATACAAGGCTTGTGCTTGGTATGGAAATATTTTAACTTAAAAAAATTAAATTTAAACATATATAATTTAATATTGCAATAAAACTAACAACATACAGAAATGTGATATATATAATTTAATATTAAAAAAAATTAAATTACATCACCTAATGTTAATATACATTACCCAAAGTTAACATATATCATCTAAAGTCATCGTACATTGTAAAATATTATAACAACTCAGTACATAATCCTAAGATACAATATATTTTACTGACCGGATGTAATTTACGAATATCATTCAAGTGAGACAACAATTTTTGTCTCAAATGTATTTTCTCTTTATTGCTTATTCCCTTGAATAGAAAGATCTCACATTACACTTCACCAAACAACAAAAATTAATCTGTCCACACACATCAGCAATGCTTATAAACATAAACAAGTACAACAAAACAATCCTACACATACTTTTACATTAGCTTCCAATTGTTTTACAAGCTGCATTAGCTACTAACAAGTCTAAAACATACAATCAACCAAAAAACAAAAATTGGTGAAGATAACTGTCCTGAACAGTGGAAGAACAGTAGATCGGCGAATATAATAGCATTGGACGGCGTCAGTCCTCACCACGGTTGCAAGAGAAGAAAAGAAATGAAAAAATGAGATAAAAAAAGGTGATGGCCGAACTGCTAGGTCGATGATCGGACCATTATGTGTATAGAAGCAAAAGAAGAAGATGATGATGATGATGATGATGATGAGGATGATGATGAAAAGGAGAAGAAGAAGAAGAAGAAAAATGGAAGAAGAATAAAGGAAGAAGATGAAAAGAAGAAGCAAAAGATCAGTGGAAGAGATGACTCACCGACGACGATCAACAATGGAGGCAACAACAGTAGGCTACTGAAGTGGCACAGTAGGTGGAAGGCGACTAAGGTTTGGAGAGAGAGAAGATATGAGAGAAAGAAAATGGAGAAATAAGGGGGGAGGGTCAGGTATATCATGCCCAAATTATCTAGGATAATCTTTTTTTTTTTCTTAAATTATTGATTATACATATCGGGCGGGTGCATGGATAATACATATATTTTTATTTTTTTAATTATTGATTATTCATACCAAACGAGTGATCCATTGGGTATGGATAATTTTTTTTTTTTTTAATTATTGATTATTTTGACCTGTCCGGTATGGATAATCAATAACTTTATTTTATTTTTTTAAATTATACTATGAGCTTGGCATGGATAATCAATTGGTTTTCATACCAACCCCTAATGGATATTAAAAAGTTTAAAATACATGAATATCCATATTGGGCCATTAATGCTCAGTATGGATAATTAATTTTAAATTTTTAAAACTGTAAACTTAGTGTTATCTATACTAGATACTAAAAGCTCGACATGGATAAGTCTATTTAATATATATTTTTTAAAATACTATAATGTTATCCATAATAGGTCTTTAGTGTCCAGTATGAATATTCATGTATTGATATGATATTTTCTTGTAGTGAAAGACAATATAATTTGAAAAAAGAAAAAAAAAAATTCAATTCATTTTGAAATGTGGGCATGGCCCTGTGGCCCACTAATTATGTTACCAACTAAAATACTTGACACATTTACTCTACTTATCAAAATCACATGAAAATAAATGTAACTTATTACAATCACGTGAAAATATGTATAGTATATTATAATCACGTGGAAATATCTATTAATATTTTATTCAATTTTAGTTTTGCTTTTACCATGTTCCTATCGCCCTCGTTATTTAATTTATATATATTAATTTTCATCCTCAACCGTTTACTGCATAACAACAATGATATGTAACAATTCAATATATGAGTGAGAGACATATTATGCAAAGGCTGAAGTGCTTGATAAAAATGGATGGAATGGGAAAAATGGTGTTGATGGGATGAAGTAGTCTTACATCTTCAGCAACCTGTTATTTCTAAACTTTATTATTTTATGCAAACTATTTGTAGTTTAGCTTCACAATTTTGTTCATAATATCGATCTTTATGCGTTATTGATAGTTACTAAGTGTTGTATGGTGTATTATTTCAATATAAAATCTAGATATTTTGCATTTATAAATCTAAATTGAAGTAATATTTCATATCAATATTCTTTATGTTAGGGTAATGTACCCTAAGAGCTTGTAATTTATAAATATTTAAATTAAATAATAAATAAAATATATTTATTTTATTCAATTAGATGTGCATTTATAAAATGATTGCTTCATACAAATATCATGTAACATCCATGGTTACTTATATAGTCTCAAATTAAGTATATAAGTGTTATATATAAGAGAATTTAGTTTGAGATCAGTAATCTAAAGAGTTCATAAAAAGCAAGCAAAGCTGGGTACTTTGCTTATGGTAAATCTACAGTTGCGGTCCATTTTGTATTTGATACGATGATCCTATCCGAGATCGTTCATGTGCTGAAATGAAAATGGAGGTACCTTATCTAATAGAGATTATATATGACTGGACCATGATAAAATGAATTTCTTATTAATATCCGTTAAACAAAGAAATTCATATTTATCAACTAGATGATCATATATGGATTGATCTTAATCCTGAGTGTTTTATGGACTCTTATTTGTTAAGTCGTATCTTTTGATTTACATGGGTGAGACTGTTATGGATTTACGGTCAATAAGTTTCGTACTTTGAAGATGTGATTTAATAAGTGGTTGGGAACATTCTACATAATAGTGAAATTCACTTCTTCTTGCGAGAAGTAGATGAGTAGTTCTCTTAAGTGTTGATTCGGGTCTTGAACAATAAGAGCGCTCGACTTTCTATTTGTAAATAAATGGAAAGATAAATTCATAAGTTGTTATGAATATATTGTTCATTAGAGAATTAATGGTACTTAACGGAATAAGAAATAATTAGAGACGTATAATGGACTTTAATGACCTTGCTCTAATTATGAACTATTCGTGGAAGATCGAACCATATGAAATGATTAAATCAATGGACATTGAAAATTCAAATTGTATAAAACATCTATAATTTTAATAATGCAATCTTAAGTTTTTAGTGGAGTAACTTTAAGGTTAATAATAGTGAATTATTTAATTAAAGAGTTTAATTAATAATTTCGATATTATTGAAGCTCAAATTATAGGTCCATTTGATCTCCTTGCTAGCTCACAACCATAAAAAGAAACAAAGGGGAGAATATAATTGGATTGTCCAATTATAAGTATACATACAATTTTATGAACATGTTCACGAATAATTTAAATAATTTGATTATTTAGATATAAGTAATTATTTAATTATTTATAGAGGTTAAAAGTTTAACTTTAAATGGTGTCATTAAATTATATATGATTTAGAATCATTTAATTTAATGAAAAATCTTTTAATTAATGGAAATGGTAATTTCATTTAATTGGAATTAGATTCCATATTAAATTAGATTAAAGAAGTTTTAATTTAATAGAAATTAGATTCCATATTAAATTAAAAGTAAAGAGTTTTAAACCAATAAGAAATTTGATTCCATATTGGATTTGAATTAAGTTTTTCAATTTAATTAGGAAATTGTATTCCTTATTAAATTAGAAAACTCTAACTCACCATTATAAAAAAAGTGTTTTATATTGGTAACAAGGTAGAGAAAAAAAGAGAGAATTTTTGGCTACATAAACCAAAAACTTCCATTAATTAAAAAGATTTCGTGATATAATTCTTCAAGATTGTGCCCACACACAATTTTTTTTATGAAGAGTCATAGTAAGAAAGATCGGGTGGTGAAGAATTTACGAATCAAAAGGGATCAATTCAATTTTCATGTAAAGTAAGATTCAATTTTATTAATTTAATTATTGAATTATTATTACTAGCATCGATCGATCGTGTTTTATTTGGAAAAATTTTTAAAATACACGTTTCCGTATTAAATTCAAAAATCAATTTTTCCTTCACTTTATGGGTTTCTGTTTTTTCCTAGTTTTTGTTTTCATTTTTGTTCTTCTCGATGTGTTGGATAGAAGTTTAAATATATGAAGTTACAGAAAGAGAATAAGTAATATGAAATTGAAAAAGAAACATACAATAACATATTAGACAAACCTTTTTTTATATTATGTGAAAATTTATTATTATTATATTGTCTTAATCCTAGCTTTACTTTTAGATAAATGTGATTATGCTATTGAACTTAGGTTCATCTCCAGGTTCTATAGGATGATAAGTTGTTCATGATGTATATATTTTGCTTTTATTAACATTTCATATCTAATTACTTTCGACTTTAAACATTTGTTTCGTGTGCAACTAGGTTATTACTTTTGTCCAGTTGTAAGTTGAAGACAAGTGACAACTCGGTGAAATAAATGTATCTCTTAACGTTTTTTCACACGCATGCATGATAACACAATGACGCGTTTGGCCTTTTTCTTTAGCTTTTGCCACCTTGATATTGCCAACTTTAAATTTCTCTTTCGTCCTATTTTGGTGAGGGAGAAATTTAAAAGAAAGTGATGAGTTGCAGACAATTCAACTCAATCTCAAACAATTAAATTTTCACAGCTCCAACTCTGAGTGTGGCACCTGCGAGGCAATAAAGGTCAAGAGGTTAAAGATCAGATCGAACAGTTGGGAAAGCGTTTAGATTGCCATTTGGATGGAAAGTAGAGACTAAGGCTCACACTAATGAAAGCTACCCAGGAGTTATAGATCGTGTATTTTCATCACTCAAATTCTTTGGATTAATTTATTTTTAGTTTACATTTCCTATGAGGGTATATGATATAAACTACAAATTAATTTACATTGCTAGTAGTTTTGAAAGATGAAGTTTTGATGTAGATTGGTCATCAACATATATTTCCTGAAGGGGCAATGACACTTGATCTGTGAAGGTTGATTGCATTAACTTTTGTCCATGGGCCGGGTTTTACCTTGTTATCATCATACAGTTTGTTTAGGACAATTGACTTACTTGCAAAATTGTTTATGTAAGATATTGAGGCCCCAGTGATTAAAATAATTAATGAACATATGTTCATCATTCAAAACTATTGGATGATAAAAGTTGTTCAAAAAGGATATATCTTGCTTCTCTTAATATTCAATTTTCTGTAGGAGAGGTCCTAAGTTCAATTCTTGGAATGCCCCCCTAATTATAACTTTGTCAAGATAGCTGACACAGTTGGTTAAAGCGCTAGCTGTCCCCTGTCATTGGTAGTGTTTGATACTCTTTTCTTATAATTTCATCTCTCTCCCTCACATTAAAAAAATAAAAATAAAAAGAAAGTTCTTAATTATTTTGATTTTTGAATCGTATTGGTCACTTTTATACTTTCCTCAAACTTAATTTCATAAATATAATTTGAATTATGTACGAAACTTGAAATTGTGCATATTGTCGTTAGAAAGGTGGAAATAATTATTACATGCTACCTTGCCCATGTTCTAACTATCCTCTCCAAGCATATGAACTTGTATTCTTATTTTTCTTGGGATGGCTTTTTAGTTATCTTGAAGCGGAAGAGTTATAAATTACTTCTCTAACTTACGAGTTGCAATATGTGAAAAATTGCACTGATACCCTTTACTTTGAGTCAAATTGCGCTCTTGAGGCAAAAGATAATTTAATTACACAAACATTCTCTTTTAGGTTTGACCTAACGTTGACCACTAGTGTTAACTCTTGACCAACTTTATAAAAAGTTAATTTTACCCCTAATTTAAATCTAAAAAGATTTATTTACTCTTATCATATAATAAATAATAAATATTTATAATATTTAAATATTTTACAAACAAATCCATGTTAAAAATATCTTAAAAAACTAAACATATATACGAGATAACAAAAGAAAAAAAAAAGGAAAGAAAAAGTTGTCATTAAGAGAAAAAATTTGGGAAAACTCGTCAAGAAAATTAGAAAAAAAAAAAAAGATAAAAATTTGGAAATATCCAATTAAAAATGACTAAAAACTTGAAAGCTATGAAAAATAATACACGAAATCTGGAAAAAAAAAAAAATCTGCGCCAACAGATTTGGAAAAAATAGAACCGATCTCTTTGCTTCTTTTCACCCTATTCATCGACACCATTCAACCTCCATAAACATCATCAGTCACCTACACATAAATCCAAAAAAACAAAAATGCCCTACCTTAAGAGGTCTGGTTGGAACGTTGATGATGGTGTATTGATGTTCTAGCTGCACTGTTTTCCTTTTCTTATGTAATTCTGAAATTATTATTTATTTAGCTTTTGTTTTAGTTTAATTATAAATTTGAGGTATGATGTGGCAACGAGTGATTGGCACACCTCAAGAAATTTTAATTTATTAGGTCAATTTCAATTTCGTTTAAGGAAACTTCGATTTTTTAAACATAAATTATTTTTCTTACTTTACAAGTTCTAATATATGTATTGCTAGCTATATGTAATATATGTCCCAATTTGAGCAGTTTTTTTTTTCAACCTGGGAATGATAAACGATTGAGGTCACTGAAAGCTGTAACATTTGTTCTGAACATATTGTTTACTTAAGCCAAAATGTGCATGTGCTAGCATTTCCACCCAAACATCACTTATTATCTGCCATTTTCTTTGTCGACGATGATTTTCGTTCTCATGCAATTGTGACGAAAGCAAATCCAATAAATGAAAATTCAAAATCTCCTCGTAATTTTGCTTTCCTCTGCTGGGGATACTTCGGAAGCAAGCTTTGCAGGCCTTATCACACCGATCCTTTTGGGCAGCATAGATATAGGGACACAAACAAAACAGCAAGTGATATTTGACAAGCATTTACTAATTTTAGATTTTGGATGAATATTACTAACATCACCTCCGTGTATATCCTCAAGATCACCATAGTGGTACGTATTATTAGTTACCATCAAACCTAAAAACTCAATATCAGCATAGTAGCATGTATCTTGTTAGTTATCATCAGATCCAAAAGTTTAAACTGACATGAAATTATCCAACTATAGTATTTAAGACTTGAGGTTGACATATGACACGCTCTCTCACGTGTAATATGAATAGATAATAGATATCGAATATATATTAAATGCTTCCTATTGTTATAAAATATATAAAAAAAATTAAAGATAAAAAAGGGAGAAAGGATTTGAACCAAAAATCTTCAAACTTTAATATCAGATTAATTATTATCAATTTAAAAATTTAAATTAATAAAAAATAATTTAATTATTATATTTAAAATTTAAGATTAATACATAACACATTTCTTGCAAGATGCCAAATCAAAAGACAGTCAACAAATTCTGTGCCAATGTTAAAATGAAATTCACCGCCAAAATGGAACCTTTTTATTGAGTGAGAATAGAAATCACCTCTTCCAGCCAAGACAAGATCACGTAGGCTGTACGAAGATTTATTAACATTAATTGTAGGCCTCGTGCTTTTGGAGTCCTGAAGATTGTTTTTTGTAAATCCTCCACATCTTTTCAAGTCAACTACCCATACTTCTCTAACAATTCACCTATCAAGGTAATTTATGCTGCACTAAGTGTTCGGACTCAGAAAATCTGATTTGGAAAGGGTATACAAACAAAATAATAAAAATATTAAAAATTATGAATCTATTAAATATATAATATTATTATGTAAAAAGATGTTTGATAATATTATACTATTATAAACAATATAAATAATTTTATACTTAAAAATCCTATTAAAATCATTAAACTAAATAAAAATAAAAAACTAACATAAAATTATATAAAATTACATTTTGTTTTACGAGACTTCATTTGAAATCATTTTCTGACAACTTCTCTGTTAATTTTGTTAGAGATATTTTTCTTCACATACACAAGCAAACTATCATATAATCATTGATCTTCTATTCAATTACATAGTTTAGTTTTCATAACATTCATAATAGAAAATGATCTTTCAACAGTAGCAATTGCAACAGGTAGGCTAACCTCTATATACAAGTTTAAGATTTTAAGGTTTGTTGATGAGAAGTATACTAAATTTAAATTATTAAAACAAAAGTAATCAATTTAATAAACTAACCTAGTAAGTAATAAAATGTCAATGTAAAGATAAAGAGATGTAATAAAGATGAAAAGAATAAGGAAAAAAGGTTATTTAATAAAATTGTAAATTGTCAATGGATTTCGTATAACACATAAAAAGTGAAAGTAAATAATATTTATATAGGAGAGAACTAAAAGAATAAAATTGTAAAAATGAAAATATTAATTAATTAGGAGTAAGAAAAATATTAGAAATAGAAAAATTAGGCTTAATTAAAGCAATGAAAATGAAGAAAGTTAATTATATTAAAAATAGGACCAATAAATAATAAAATTAAAAATAATAATAATTGATAGCAGTACATTTCAAAAACTGAGTAATAATAAACAATTAAAAATAATAATAATTGTTAGCAGTTTGTTTGTTTGTTTTTCTTCAGGCAGTTGGCAGTTCGTTAAAAGTGTACTTCTTACGCAGTTTTTTAAAATAAATAATAATAATAGCAGAAGGAAAATAATTTTTTAAAAAAGGAAAAAAAAAAATTGTCAGCAGGACAATTTGAGCAAAAGAGTGCAGAGCGCTTGACGTCTGCAGATTACACGCCACACAATGGTTATTTGTGTTTTTTTTTTGTTTTTTTTTTCAAATTTCAGGGGGACACGTGTCCACCCTACGTAAGAGTGGGTCCGCCCTGGTCGCACTCCTATCCTGGTGGGTTGCACTTTTTTAAGAAAAGAAGCTATGAGATTATTGCATTCAAGCTTTTTCATTCCAGCCAATAACACTACGTCAACTTCTTGCCATTATATTGTCTTCATTTTTGTTGAGAATATATGATTGATATAGTATAATATGGTCAACCATTCTAGTAAACTTAGTATAATACCTTATTGATATAGTGTGATGTGGTTGACTCTTCTGGTTACCTTGTACATACTATAAAACCCTTGTTTAGTTGCTTAATTATCTCATTGTATATTTTTTTTCCTTTTTTGCATGAATCTTAGTTGTATATATTTTTATGCCACACTGCAATAAAAGTATATTGGAAGTTTTACCTAATCTCAAATTTCCTCATGGTATCAAAGCAACACTCTACGTAAAAAAATAAAAAATCAAAAATCAAAAGCCACTACCTTTAGATAACAACATGACGAAGGAGACAACAACTAAAGATGGCAATGTGACGAACGAGATAGATGATTCTCCACATGTTCTTCATCCCTCAGATAATCTAGGTCTAATCTTTGTACCAACACCTTATTCTTGGGTATTTCTCATGAAATTCAAATCTTAAACTCGTGATTATATGACCATGTTCTATAATTTTGTTGAAACCCAATTTGGTAACAGAATACATGTTATTTGTAGTGACAATGGTATGGAATTTTTTTCTTAAATAATTTTCTGGCAGCACATGGTATTGACCATTACACGTCTTGCATTGGTACTCCACAACAAAATGGCCGAGTAGAATGCAAGCATCGCTATATACTTGAGGTAGCCTGTGCATTACGTTTTCATGCATATCTACCTTTGAAATTTTGGGGGTGAATGTGTTTTAACTGCTGCCTATCTTATTAAGTTGATGCTCATATCCATTCTTGATAATAAAAGCCCCTATGAAGTCCTTTTTTATAAGAAACCCAAATATGAAAATTTGAGAGTATTTGGATCTCTGTGTTATGTCTACAATAAAACGCATGAAAAATTCTCATCTCACTTTACAAGATGTATTTTCTTTGGATATCCATATGGTAAGAAAGGTTTTAAAGTGTATGATTTAGGACAAGGAAAAATTTTTGTATCAAGAGATGTTATATTCTATGAAAACCATTTTCCTTTTCAACCAAAACCTTTAATAACAGCCCAAGAACCTATCATAACAAATAGTTCAACATTATCAGAAAACCTTGAGCAGTTCTTGGTACCCACCACAACAGAGACACAACCTTAAAAAAAAGTTCTTTCCCAAACAATCCCTTAGCCAAGTCAGGAAAGCCCTTACATCAACTTGACTTATTAACATCGAACAACATAGCCAATACCAATCCACATCACAATCGACAGGTGTCCACCAAATTGATAGGCTATGGCTATGAGCTATTGCCTTATCTGGTTCCACCTTCGAAAGCTCCTTTACTAACAGCCAATTTCGGCAAGGTCTATCCCTTTTCACAAACTTTATCTTACTCTCATTTTGCACATTCACATAAAGTTTTTCTAGCTTCTATTTCTTCTATAATGAACCTAGGAATTTTAACCAAACTGTCCAAGACCCAAGATGGAAACATGCTATGCAACAAGAAATTGATGCCCTTGAGCAAACCAAATATGAAGCCTTGAAGAGTTACCACCAGGGAAGAAAGCCATTGATTCAAAATGGGTCTACAAGATAAAATACAAGTCAAATGGTACAGTGGAGTGCTTTAAAGTACGTCTAGTGGCAAAAGGTTATGCCCAAATTGATGGGATTGATTATCATGATACATTTGCACCTGTAGCCAAGATCACAACCTTGCGAGTCTTTTTGTCCCTAACAGTAATACATCATTGGGAACAACATCAATTAGATGTAAATAACACCTTCTTACATGGCGACTTAGAAGAAAAAGAATACATGAAAGTTCCCCAAGGTTTTGCAAAGGCTGGAGACAATTGAGTATGTAGATTGCAAAAATCTCTCTATGGATTAAAACAAGCATCCCGAAATTGGTTTTAGAAGTTTGTCATTGCTCTTCAGAGACTTGAATTTCATTAATCCAAAATAGACACATCTCTTTTTACTCTTATGAGAGGTCCTTTCTTCACCACCATTTTTATTTATGTAGATGATGTGGTTATTGCAGGAAATAATCCAATCACCATACAAAAGGTTAAAGATCACCTCAATAATGCCTTCAGTATCAAAGACTTGGGAATGCTTAAATATTTTCTTGGCATAGAAGTAACTAGGAATAAGGAAGGGATTGTGATGAATCAACGTAAAAATGCTTTAGATTTGCTTGATGAAGTAGGACTCTTGGGTGCCAAGCTTGTAGACTTCCCAATGGAATCCAAGAACCATTTAACGGAAGAAATAAGAGAACCGATTGAAGATGCAAGCCAATATAGGTGGCTTGTAAGTCGGTTACTATATCTCACCATCACAAGACTAGATATCACTTATCCAGTATAGGTACTTAGCCAGTTTATGCATAATCCTTGAACACCACACTTATAAGCTGCATATCATGTCCTAAGGTACTTGAAACGTGTACTAGGTCAAGGAATTTTTTTGTTCTCATCCAATTCTTTCCAACTGACCGCCTACAGTGACTCTGATTGGGCTAGTTGTCCAAAGACGCATAGGTCCACTATAGGTTATATAATTTTCCTTAGACATAGTTCTATTTCTTGGAAGTCCAAGAAGTAACCTATAGAATCTCGTTCTTCTACAGAGGCTGACTATCGTGCTATGGCTAATGCAACCAGTGAATTGTTATGGCTTCGGTCACTATTTACAGACTTGCAAGTTAGTTTTTCTAGCCTAATGTCTTTAATTTGTGATAATCAAGCTACTCTTCACATTGCTGCAAACCCAATTTTTCATAAGTGCACCAAACACATCTAGATTAACTGTCATTTTATTCGAGATCGATTGCTCACTAAAGAAAATATACACTGCCCACATTCCTTCTTCTCATAAAGTAGCTGATCTTCTTACCAAAGTGTTAGGAAAAGCTACTTTTCTTCGTCTTCTTGACAAGTTGGACATTCGAGATCTTCACGCTCCAACTTGAAGGGGGGAGTGTTGAGAATATATGATTGATATAGTATAATATGGTCAACCATTCTAGTTACCTTCGTATAATATCTTATTGATATAGTGTGATGTGTTTGACTATTCTGGTTACCTTGTACATACTATAGGACCCTTGTTTAGTTGCTTAATTATCTCATTGTATATTTTCTTTCCTTTTTTGCGGGAACTTTGGTTGTATATACTTTTATGTCATACTGTAATAAAAGTATATTGGAAGTTTTACCCAATCTCAAATTTCCTCAATTGTGCGATATAAATATATAACAAAAGAAAATATAGTAATTTAGCCGAATTTGATTGTGAAAGATGGATACAAGATGAAGGAGAAAAGAATTATTGATACTGAGACTATAAAAATATGTTAAAATAATATAATGGAAATTTTAATGAATTATTTGAAGGATTTTTTTTTCCATTAAACAACCAAAAAAAAAAAAAAAACAAGAACCCTGTTCAGAAATCAAATAGAGAGACAAGCTAATCCTCTAAGTAAGGAGAGAAAATTATCCACACAAATTATGAAAACTATTTATGTTAAAAGGTGGTGTGTGAAAATTTTGATCACACGAGAATATGATTTAAATTAAATTTAGATACTTATTTCATTTTTATCGTGTTAAGTAGTTAATTATCCATGGCCTCCTCTTGTTCCAAGTGTGGGATGTGGGTAATAAGGGAGAACACTTTTATTTGTTGTAAATAGCTTTTTCTATCAACCGTTTTATTTGCTTTATAGACTGCAATACATGAGAAAACACATATTATTGACAATACACACTCGTGTGTCTTTCTACATTGCTATGACTCGAGAAAGACATTACTGATTACTTTGTTTAATTTTTAGTAATATCGTAATAAGATATTCTTATAAGAAAAACTGAGTCTTACCTCTCTACATCATTTTTGTTGTCATTTCTACAAACGTATCAGTCTATCATTATCCCATTAATTTTTTTATTGACCAATGACAGCAAAAGAAGTAGAAAAAATAGTTTTAAACAGTAATGAGTACCTCACAATGATATTGCTGCCTCTCCTTCCCACGTCTCCATACCAATTTCATTGTCATTTCTATGAAATTATTTGTCTATCATCATCTCATTAACTTTTGAAAAAATTTCAAAAATGACCCATTTGAAAAGGTCAACCTCAAAAATAACCTTTCTTTTTTTTTTATTGTTATAAAAAAGATACTAGGTCTACAAAAATGCCCTTAATAAAATGAAAGTCATTTGAATCACGGTTGGGATTCTCAACATTAAAGTTGGGAATCTTAACCTCTATGTTGGGAGCTCCAACCTCTAAGTTGGGATTCCTAATATTAATTTAACATCTAGGTTGGGAATCCCAACCCTAAGTTTGAGATTCTAAATATGGATTTAAATCAAGATTAAGACTCCCAACCTGAAAGTTGGGATTCCCAACCTGAAGGTTGAGAATACGAACTTGGATGTTCTATCAAGGTTGAGATTCTCGACCTCGAAGTTGAGATTCTCAACTTCGAGGTTGGGATGTAGATTGGGATTCTTAACTTCGAGGTTGGGATTCCTAACCAGATCGTTTGATAGAGAGAGTGACCGACAAAAAAAGGTGGGTCAAGGGCATTTTCGTCCAAAAAAAGACATTTTGAAAAAATTTAAAAAACAAAAGTTATTTCTAAAATGAGTTATCAAAAATGGGTTAATTTTCAATAAAATCCTTAATTTTTTATTGACTAATGACAACAACAAAAGTGGGAAAATAATTCTATATGGCAACGAATACCTCACAATGATATTGCTACACCTACCCACCCCCAACCCCTAACACCAAGTCAACTGCTATTACCCAATATTTTTGAAAAGTTGACATGTTTATAGGCATTAAAGTTAAGTAAAGTAAGTTATTCACAACAGGAGCATATGAATAAAATGATTCCAAAAGAGATAGGAAAATATTTGATTCATTTAAGATACCTTAACATGTCAAATCGAGAAATAAAAAAACTACCCGAAATATTGTGTGATTTATATAATCTACAAACTTTAAATTTGTATCGGTGTGAGAGTCTTGAAAATTTACCTGAAGGAGTTGGAAAGTTAACCAACTTGAGGCATTTACTCATACATTATCAAAGGTCAACGTTACAATTGCTTATTGACTGAAAGTGAATCGCTAATACTCGATATTTTTGAAAAGTTGACATGTTTATAGGCATTGGAATTAAGTAAAGTAAGTTGTTCACAACAGGAGCATACAAATAAATTCATTCCAAAAGAGGTAGGAAAATTGATTCATTTAAGATACCTTAACATATTGTCAAACCTAGAAATAAAAGAACTACCAGAAACATTATGTGATTTATATAATCTGCAAACTTAAAATTTATATGGGTGTGAGAGCCTTGAAAAATTACCTGAAGGGATGGCAACGTTAATCAACTTGAGGCATTTACTTATACACTATCGTAATAGTAATATGCCAAAAGGAATTCATAATCTTACCCGTCTATGAACCTTAAGTGAATTTGTGGTGGCTGGTGGTGATGTTGAGGGTAACCAAGTGTGTAGCCTTGTGTCTTTTCAAAACTTGAACCACCTTGGAGGAGAAGTTACTTTGGCTCGATTGGGAAATGTAAGAGACTCAGCTGAAGCTCAGAGGGCCCAACTCTACAGCAAGAAAAACATCAACTATTTGTGGATGTATTTCAAGAGAGAGGCATCAGCATCAGGATCACGTATTGAGAAAGATGGAGCAGTTCTTGAAGCATTACAACTGCCTTTGAATTCAGAGCGGTTATATATACAAGACTATGAAGGCAAGTGATTTCCTGACTGGATGATGTGGTTGAATCAATTGAATTATTTACTTATTAGCGACTGTAGCAAGTGTGAACGACTGCCTGCTTTGGGGAAGTTGCCATTACAGGAAGCCCTCTACATAAGCGGAATGGAGAGTGTAAAAAAAGTGGGAAGTGAGTTTTTGGGAATAGAAAACGCCACCACATCTTCAACTTCTTCTTTTTCATTCATCGTCTTCCCCAAACTAAAGGATCTCGATTTTATTGATCTGAGAGAGTCGGAAGATTGGGATGATCATAAGATTACAACACAAATTACGATCATGCCATCTCTTTCTTCCTTATATGTCAGAGAGTGCCCTGAATTGAAGGCATTGCCAGAATACATTCTTCATGCCACTTCCCTCAAGAGTTGCAGTATCTTTGTCTGCCCTAAATTGGAGAAGCTACCAGTGAGAAGAAGTGGGTTAAATTTACAAGTGGCAGGTGTTAGGTAATATTGCTTCTGCCTTGTCTTGATTAGTTTTGGTTATTGTTTATTTATTTGCAATAAGTAACAATTTTGACTCAATGCTTAATCACTAAATTGATATCAATTTTATTTATTTATTTATTTATTTTTACTTTTGAGGAAAGCAACTTGCCTAGTGATAAGGTCAAGTCAACTCATCACAATACTTTCAAGTGGTGGATTCGACTCACCAAAATCCCACTAATGTGTGGGGTAATTTTTTCCTTTCTGTGTGATCCTCTTTTATCTACTAAAAGCAGATATTTGAATTGTATCTTGGAATGTTATTTCAGCTGGTCCCGAAAACTGTAATTAGGGGTGACAATATGGGTTCCAACACGACGGGTCGACACAAATTCGCAAAAAATAAATGGGTACTGGTTGAAGTTAAACGAATTCGTGTCGTAATCGTGTCAACCCGCTTAACCCGTTTATTAAACGAATCGAATTGGGTTCACTTAAACGAATCGCGGGTTGATACAATTAAAATGGGAATAAATTATATTAGAGGGGTTTATGTGTAATTATGCATTGATATATATACACATATTCATCCAAAACCTAACCCATCTAACCCATTCAAGCTCATTTCGGCAGCACACCCACACCACAACCCATTGCGTTGCGCCGACTCACCCTCTTCTCCCTCACGGTCACCCTCGGTCGCTGTCCGGTTGCTGTCTTCTCCCTACGCTCGTTGATCGTTCTCCTTTCGTCCCTCACGCTCGCAGTCCAATCTTCCCTCTTGCCTCACGCTCGCCGTCCGATCTCCTGCCTCACGCTCGTCGTCTGATCTCCTGCCTCACGCTCGCCGTCCTCTCCTGCCTCACGCTCGCCGTCCGATCTCCCCTTCTGCCTCGCGCTCACCGTCCGATCTCCCCTCCTCCGTCCCACTCGTCGTCCGATCTTCCCTCCTCCCTCACGGTCACTGGCCGTTCTTCCCTCATCCCTCACGGTAGCTGGCCGTTCTCCCCTCCTCCCTCACAGTCGCAGCCCGTTCTCCATTTCTCCTCAAGATCTCAAGATCGCCGCCTCTTCTCCACGGTCCACCACAGATCGACGGCACCACCAGATCCACGGCTCCACAGATTGTCATGGATTTGCATTAAGTTTGAGCATGATTTGATTTGATTTTGTTGTTGATTTAAGTTATTGAGTTTTTTTTTTTTTTTTGAAAATTAATGTGTTGGTTTTTATGTGTTGATTATGTTAAATTTGATGTTTGGTTTTTGTGTTGATTCCGTTGAATTTGATTTCTGATTTTTATCTGTTGAATTTGTTGTTTAATTTGGTGTTTGGTTTTGTGTTGATTCCCATAAATATGGATTTTGATTTTTATCTTTGAACTTGTTGGTTAAATATTTAATTGTGAATGATTTATAATATATATGTTTAAAATATTATTAAAATTAAACGAGTTAAACGAATTGAGCGGATTAAACGAATTCAACGGATTAAATGGGTTAAACGAATTCAACGGGTTAAACGAATTAGAATTCTTTATGGTCCAAGCGTTAAACGAATTAATCGTGTCGTGTCGTGTCATTCGTTTATAAACGAATTCGTGTCGAATCTAAAAATGTTAACCCGTTTCTTAAACGAATTCGTGTCAAATTGAACGAATTCATAAACGAATCGAATCGAATCCGGCTCAACCCGACACGCAAACCCTTTTTGCCACCCCTAACTGTAATTGTATTTGTAATGTATATATATCTATATATACATATATATATTACGAAAACAATCACTTATAGTCATAGCATTATCTCCTTCAGTTGGGCATATTCTTTTATTTTGCTGGCTAAGCATCATTTCTTTTCACATGTACTCTCTCATGTAATTCTAGGCTACCTCTACTTTATTAGTTACTATTAGCTTTTCTTGCTTCTAAATGCCAAAAGTTGTGATGCTAAATATATCCTTCTTCAGTTTATACTTTTATTATGGTAGATGAACATGTATTTCTTACTAGTTGCTTTTCTTTGTGTAATTTCATTGATAATTTGCCATGATACAAACTAAAAACTTAGATAGTTCTGGTTATTACTATTTGAAACTTGATTTTTGTAGGTTTTACTCATATGTATGTTTAGGTCTTTATCTCTCTGTCTCTTTGAATGTGTGCTGAGCAGGCAACCGTGAACATCTTCATTTGAGTAGAACATGTTACTATTAGGTTTTACTTCCATACATTTATATGTTTGTAATCATCAACTTCCGTGACTCCTAATAATGCTTTGTCTGACAATAAAGTAGTGGGATGGTAATAAATCTTATCCTGGCAGGAACGTTGTGATGTCAATATGTGACTCCTAACAATAAGATTCTAGTTCTGGGAGTTGGCTACATTCATATTTGTGTTATTGCTTTAAGATCAAAAACCCAAATTTTCCATTTAAGCCATTGTGAAGTACTAAATACAAGTTTGTTGTATAGACACTCCAAAAGATATTAATTTATTTTCTTGTAAGTTAGTGGCCTGACATTTAACGTATACTGCTACTTGTTTGTAGGATGTTGTTATGATCCATGACCAGTTAGTCTCTTCTGGGTGGTTGACATACATGATTGGTACAGGGACATGTGGCTTCATGTTGACAATAGTTATATGAGGTAATATAGGGTAAAGGTCTTACTGATAATTTAAGTTTATAATCAAAATCGTTAGCATCATGCAATTTTTATTGGAATTAGGAATTACTAGCTTTGGATGAATGGATTTGGAACATGAGGACAGGGTTGAGTGAATAAACTATGATGAATATGGAAAAAGCGGAAATATACTACTCAAGTAGGATGTCAACAGGAAACAGAACTTTGTTATACTTGTCAAGTAATAATTTTTATCTTCTACATGTATTTCAGCTTCTCTCTTTGCAAGGAAAAAAAATTATTTGTTCTTTGCTTAATTATTATTATTATATATATAGTTTTTCACTCAAGCAGTAGGTTGGGAAGGCCTCCAAAAGTTGATACCATCATAGACACTGGTTGCCACTTGCCAATAATGAGAAAAAGGTGGCAAGTTTGTAATATGGAAAATCTCTATTATTTATCTTTAGTGTGAAGTGCCTATTTCAAAATTTTAGTGCATTCCCTCAATTTAATTTCCAACTAATAGTTGTTAGGCAGGGACAGATATCATTAAAAGGGCTCTGAGAAATCCTTGATTGTTTGCTTTGGCTATCTTTATTATTAATTTAGCAAGTTTGAAATGACATGTTTCTTCAAGAATCAATGCCTAAATAATGCATGACCATATTTTCCAAATTTATGTACTTTTCCCACCAAAGGTTGATTTATTCTCTGATATTTTCTTCTAATTTGGCTTGTTTTGAACCAGGCTTCAAATGCCATCTGCAGATCAAATTAGTTCAACATGCTCAACTAACTTGTCTGAGTTAGGTGAGTGGTTGTGCCTCTATACTTAAGTCTTCTTCTTCTTCTTATACACATAGATGTACACATATACTACGCATGCTAGCTAATGCACAGACATCTACAATTCTGATGTTAAACAGGGAATTGCTTACGGCCAAAGCAAAGACCATGACTAAGTTAAGGCAGAAACTTCATCCAGCCCTGTATAAGAGAATGTAGTAGATGAATCTAGCTTGCAGTGTTGTTGTGATTCAGGTCCTTCCCTAGCTACTTAATTTAATTAACTTTATGGATTTTTATCATGTTTTTCCTTTCGTTGATTCAATTTTTTTGTTGAAACATCTAGGTTCAACCAATATTGGAAAAGAGCTTAAAGGACATAAATTGAAGGTATATAGAGGAAGCTTTATGCAACAAAAAGTATTATACTTGTGGAGGTTATTTTAGCTATATTTTTTTTTCATCATTACATTTGAGGTGATCAAGTTATTATTCAAGATTTTATCTTTTTGTAGTATCAATTTGGGGAAGGCCTTATTTTCATTTGCACTTGCAACTTGCAACAAATGTTGATGCCACTACAGAAACACTTGTCGATGATGAGTAAAAGGTGATAAATATGCAAGTATGTTCAAGCCTCCATAATCTTTAGTAAAATAGAAAAGCTTAATTCTTGTAACAAATTCTGTGTCATATATTTTATTTTGATGCATCGAAGCTAGTTTGCTTGGAATGATTTGACTAAAGGCCAATGCCTAATGGCGTATGTAAATAGGTCAAAAGAATGATATACCTTTTTTAACATATCTTTTCTCCACCAAGAGTAGACTAATATTTAGATATTCACCTCTGTTTTACTTGTTTAAACTTGAAATCAAAAAGCATCTACACATAAGAGTTTATCTTATGAAACCAAATAGTCTTGAGTTTAGAGACTCGTCTGTGCATTTACTTTTGTTTTATATATAATCATTCACTAGATGCATGTGTTGGATAATGCACCGAAATTTACATTATGTAGTAAAGAAGAGGAATTGCTTAAGGCCAAAGCAATGAACATGACCTAACGATGAGGCAGACACTTCAATGAGGCTTTTGAAACAAAATGAAGATGTGATCGATGAAGCTCCAAAGTGGTGATGCTGTGATGCAGGTTGTTCTCTATTTCCTTGATTAAGTGAAATTATGTAATTTTTTTCCCTTTATTTTTTGGTCCATTTAATTTCGTTTGTTGCACAAGTAGGTTTGAGCATAAATTGAAACAGAGCCTAGAGACAAGAAATTGAGGGGGCGAAAGTGTTCTACTTTTGGAGGTTATCTTACATTTGTGATTTAAATTATCACATCAGAAGTTAAGGTATTGTTTAGAATTTGAACACTTTTTCAAGAGTACAGTTGATGGCCTTAGTACCATTTGAACTTGCAGCACAGAGTAAAAGTAAATGCTAACACAGAAACTCCTGGAATAGCAAATTAAAAGGTGGTAAATGTGCAAATATGGATAAGTGTCTAAAATTTATTTTTAGGAAGAAATTGATATTTCAAAATTTTAATATAATCTGCTTTGATTACCAGTGAAGAGTTGTTAGGTTGCGATGGATATTGTTAAAAGGGCATTGAGCTACGGATGAAGTTAATTTCTTCGAGTCCAAGGGTTAATGGAAGTTTCATAATTGCCAAGGTGTGTAGTTCTAGAAGCACATGTTAATTCAAAAAAGCATCATAAATCTAATAGTTCAGTCATGTTGTGTTGTTTTCCTTTTTCTCCATACAGGTGCTATCTTTCATAATCCTAAATACATTTACAATACTGCACATGAGAAAATTAAATGAGGATTTTATGTTGCTGGTGTTAGTTGATCCAAAAAGGTGAGAGTTATTTGCTCTTTAGTAGAATCACAAATTTTACATATCAAGTCTTCTGCGGACTTCTGTTGAGGTTATAATATTGCTTAGTGGCAGATTTACTGAAAATAACATAATCAGCCATCATGTTGAATAATGCCATTTAGTCACAGTTCTAATTTTATGGTTCAATTCTCCAATGTTGATGTTGTTTAAACCTGAATATAAGATGAAACATTTTAGTCTCGTTAGACAATCGTATGCTAATTGTCACCAAATGAATGTATTGGCAAAATTCCTACTTATTTATGTGAAGCATAATAATTGGCTATGCAGACAGGCACACAGTGTGCCTGTAATACAGAATACAATTTATTTCAAAGCTATTGTAAGGTAAAGTTGGTGCTGGAATGACCTCTTATCTATGATGTTGTGAATCTAGAGAAAATTCCACGGTAATCAAAATAATTGAATTTTGAATTATGAGTTTGTAGCAATCTGATATGTCAATTTGTGTATGTGATGGTGTGAATCTAGAGAAAATTCCACGGTAATTAAAATAATTGAATTTTGAAATACAAGTTTGTGGCATTCTAATCCTAGTTGATATGTTAATTCATATTTGCATTCATAAGTCTAATAGTTCAATCATAATGTCAAAGGGCATTGAGCTACACAAATGAATTTACTTGCCAAGAATGCTGGTGTGAGTTGTATTGTTGTAATTGACAAGACAAACAAAGCTGCAAGTGTTGGTTTATTATGCATATGCATTAGTCTAGTAAGTTTAATTGTGTTATCATAATTTATAATTTTATACAAGTTCAATGACAATCTAACATATGAGGATATCTTATTGTGAGAGTGAGAGGTTTTGCTTCAAACATAAGGAAATGGAAGTGATTTGTTTTGTGTGTAATAAATATTACAAATAATTTATATAAATGACAATTAATAGCATAGTTATCCCTTAATTAGTGTTTACATTGTGCATTGGATAATCTTGTTTTACTTGGTGCATGCAGCTTTTGTTGTGAAGAGAATCCTCACATTAGACAATGTGGTTATTGACATCAACAAGCCCAAATGTGTGGTTGTTGAAAACTCCATCCATGGATAACTCAAGTTTTCATTGGCAACATTGTCTTCACTATTTTGATCAACATTAACGTGCTTGTGAGTGCTTTACATTATTTACAATTTTAAGAATCTCTGCAATGCAACACATGGACTCTTGTTTATGCAACTGATGCCTATGGTCAAGAATTGATTGTGATCTGTTGCTTATCAAATGCCATGTTTGCATTGGGTTGAAAATCTAGTTTCATCTGCTCACTTCTACCCTTTCTATTTACAGTCTACATGATATTTTTGATCTATATCTTTGCTGACGTTTTTGGGGTGTCTAAATAGGTTGCTTCATGAAGAAGGGAAGAAAAATTAGTGGATCTACCAAAAGTTCTTCTAAAGGAGCAGTTACCAGAAGTTTAAATCATTACTACAACATCCTCTGTGAGCAAGAAGTATATCATTGGAGATGTTCACCTCACTCTTGTCAATGATCTTCTGGTTTGTGACTCTACTAAGTTGTTTTCGTCTTTAAATCAAATCAATCTGTTAGGAAAACATGATTGCTAAAAAATTCTTGTTTTATTTTATTTTATTTTATTTTATCTCTCTAATTAAGGTCTGTAGCAAGAATAAGAGAAATGTTAATGGAGCTGCACAACTTAGACATGATCAAGTGCTTGGCAAATTCCTTGATCAAGCAAGCTGATGACTTAAATGCACAAATGCTAGTAGTAGTGCAGATAATGGTGCTTTTTGCCTAAATCTTTCTATTGCTTAAGCTACAAGCCATTAAATATCTTACTTGCTCACCATTGTCAATAAGTTGTCATCTTCTGCACAGCTGATTTGCAAAACTTTGCTAATAACTTGGCTAATTTCTTTTTATTTAAGCAAAGCAAGTGTTCAAGTATTTGGGTTTGAGGGACCAACACCATTCATATCCAGGTCTCTGAAATTGAACTCTTTTATCTTTTAAATTTTTGTATAGTTGGTTTTGAGAGAATACATTATAATCTTCTCTGATTTATGTGACCATTCTTTATTTGCCTTTCATGTACCCATCTATTACTTTCTGTAAATCTTTTGTTATGCAGATTTTATGAGGAAAAGAACCTAAGCATCTTATTTTGGGCTTGTTTGTATATAGAAATGAAAATTCCTTAAACAATGACAAATTGATTGAAATTTTTCTTGGCAAACAACAATGTTGCTTCCATGTGATCGTATTATTATTATTATTTTTTTTTGAAATATCACAATTAATTTGGGGTGTAGGAGAGGGGAACACGATTCGAATTACAACTTTAAAAATACAAATGTAAGGAACATATCATAAAGTCAATCTCATATCATAATATGACTATATTCTCTAATAAGACATGTATTGCTCTTTTACTATTCATTTATTGTTCATTGTGCCTTACATCATTAGGCTTGTTTACGGTAAAGGATTGGATCTAAATATTTTAAGGAGATATTTGATTACATATGATAATATTAGACTACATTAATATTGTGATGTGTTTAATTGTTGAAACAAAAATTGTTCACACCTATAATTGGTATAGTGAATTGAAAAATGAATACAATCTAAGGAATTGAGAAATTCAATGCTGATCACCTTTGAAGATCACCTTTGAAGTCAAGGTCCCCTAAACTAAAAGGATTCTCACTTCTCACTTTTTGGTGGCTTGCTCTTCCATTTGCTATATGTCAAGCAAAGAAAGAGAGGTTAAGGGTCGTTAGTGGTTAATCGACGAAAACTATTTGACGCTCAAGTTAGTGAGATTTTCATGGGAATGTCCCTTTGCAATGAGACTAAATGATAGAAAAAGGGAAGAAATTCAGATTATACTAGCTAACAAAATATGAGAGCAACACCTAATACTTGTGATGGCCTCTCCACAAGAAGTTCCCTCATATACTAGTTCATTCTCGGGGTTAGTGAGAATGACTTACATTCCTTTGAATAATATACATCCTTATATATTTCTTTCCAACTTCTAAGGTGTCCTCCCCCTCTTCTGTTGATGGTTAACTACCCTTTTATGTCCCTTCGCTTTTACACCTGCTTCCTATCATCTGGTTCCTCTTCGTCCTGTTGCTTTCATTTTTTCTTTGTCTCCTACTCTTTGTCCAACTGATTCAGATTCAGGGACATGTCACACATTCTCGTTCTTTCTTCTTATCATAGGAACACGTGCCCAACTATTGGCCCTTCTTTTTCTCTTACAACCTGGAGCTTGTGGCCTTTAGTTGCGTGTCAGTCTTAGTCCTTTACTAGCTTAGTCTCTTTATCCTTTAGATAAGATAGGGAACCTGGAAGTATAATGGGCATAATTTCGAATTATGAGCTAGTTTATATTTGGTTTGCTTTCCCACCACTTAGCATGAACTTTCTTATCCTTTCCACATCCTCTTTACAGGGCAATTGAGTTTGGGTTGTCATTTTACTTTGGGCTTGTCTTTGAAACTAAATTTTGGGCCTTATTGTTTGGGTTGATTTCCAATTAATAGTTTAGAGTTCAATCGGATTTTACGGAGCTAATTTTCTCTCAACAGTAGTCTCTCCCTTTCGATTAAAGAATAAAATGCATTGACCAAAAGTGGACATTTGAGCTCTTAAATTAGCTTCTGATCAGACCTTTAGTTTTTATTCTCTTAAATGGATTCTTTTCTTTCGTGGCTCTTATCCATTTGTGGGTTTGATTGATTCTCTGCATTACTTTTGTTGAGTCCTTTTTTTATCCTTTTTTAACCCTTTAAGGGCTTCTCCCGTGAATACACCAAAACACCATTTTGGTGTATTTTTGCACTCCAATGTGTACACCAAAGTGCCAATTTCGAGGCACTTTTTTGGTGTTAATGAATAGTATAACACCAAATTTGGTGTTACACTATTCATAACACTAAATATATTTTTGATTTATAAATTAATTTAACCAAAAATATATATTAAATTATTATAAAAATATATATCATTTAAAATATTTTGTTGAGATATTTAAAATGAGTATAATATTGAATATATTTTAATATATTTTTAAATTTTTAATATATACTAATTAAATAATTATATATAAAATATTCTTTAAATATATCATTTACATCAATTTGATATAAAACATATTGGAGTATAGAAAGTTTGGTATAAAAAAATTTAATGTAAACACTAAAATGATGTGAAATTTGGTATCCATACATTGACGAAGGTCCAAGCCATATGGTCTAGCCTCGTTTCCCTTCTGTTTTGGCCTTTCCCATGACCTGATGTGATTGACATGACTAGTGCATGCTGCTTTTAATATTGCAATTTCCTAGATCTATGAAAAAGGCATGCTGTCCTTTCTTTTTAGCTATTCCCATATTGAGCAATTGCCAACCATTTCCCACTTTGCATTAATTCTTTATTTACTGCTTTCCACTTCCAGTGCATCTTGAGTTTTGGGTGAGAGAATCTGGGCTTCCCTGTAACTTGCTTTCCCCATTCATTTTCTTGCTCTTTATGTCTCCCTCATGTGTCTGCCTTTTACGCGCCGTTCGACTTCTTTCTTATGTAAACTTTTTACTTTTTTTTTTCCTTTTTTTGGCAAGTTATGTGGGTTTTCTCTCTCTTCTTCTCTTAGTCGTTTATTTTCTGTCATCTTCCTTGATGTCATTGTCAACAGAGTACTAGGGTTCCCTTCACTAACTTTTAGTGGATATTCTCTTGACAAAGGTCAATGTTCAGAGGGTTAGATCAATGATTTTCTTTATAGAGCCATTTGAGTACCTCTTGGAAAGGTCTTGACCTCGTTGAGGGGGACCTACAAGTTTAGGCCTAGTAAAAGCTCTTTCCTTTCTTCCAACATCACCCTCCCCAAATGTCCCCATACTCGTAGCCTCCGTAAAACCAAGCCATTTCTCATTAGACAAGAGCCCCTAAGTCCAGGTCTATGTAGGTGTAGCAATTTTTTCCATAGTTGTGCGCCACTCATAACTCTATCCAAACTTAATGACTGTAGGTCTAGATTTAATATCCTTTTGTCCGTAGGGTTGAGGCTCTCTTTCCCTAATAAGGATCCTAATACTCCTCTCGATAGGGAAGTTGCTATATCTTTTAGGTCTTTAAAGTTTGGCTTCTGTCTCATCATCCAACCTTTCTTTTAGTGATTGTTCATTAATTTATATGTGGCCCCCATCTAGTTCAATCCCAACTTTTGGCAATTCATGTTCGAATGTCACACTTTGTGGCATGAATAAGGCTGAGGGAACCTTCAGTCAAGGAACTCTATTCTTTGTACACTATGAATGTCAACCCTATGTGGAAAGAATTTATTACTTGCATTCTTGGGATGCTTCCTTGAACCTAATCCCTTTTCGCACCATTAGTGATACTGTAGGTGGTTATTCGCATCAGGTGATTCGGGTTTTGAAGCCAGCATGGTGGATCATTGCTTTAGGGTTCTTATAGAGATCAACATCGGTCTCCGTTTCCTATTTTCCTTATTTCCCTTTCCTCAATTTTTTTTTTGTTTGCGTTGCTACCCCTTTAGTTTTACTAACGCTTTGCTCCCCCTTTATTTTGTTGACATTTGTCTTTGTAGTTATTGACGCTTTGAGTAGGTTTACGACATTGCTTCAAGCTTGGTTAAGGGAGATTAAGGAGCTTACCACTGCGAAGCCTATTGTAAGTGAAGCCACTGCCTCCTAGTGTGGCTAGGATAAGGGATGCTAAAGTTAGAGACATTTAAACTTCCACATGTCAATTATGCCCATTTTATTTGCCACTTTGCTCCCTTTTTCTTTCATTTTTTTTCCCTTTTTCTTGGTTTGCTTCTCCCCATGTATAGATTCGAGTCGTTCATCTTAGTTACTGAAGAGGAAGGCTGAGGTGCCTAGTAAGGGGGCAGACTAGTGCAAGGAAACCTAATGGAGGATGCTTCCTTAATGGAGTTATGCCAAGTCTCACTCTTCTAGCATAGCTCCCTTAGCCACCACTCCTATCAGCGTAGCCTCCCCTGCCATGGTCAAGAGCAAGCCTTCTAAGGCTTCGAAAGGGAAGATTTCGACTCCTTCAAACTCTAATGACATGACTCAAGTTCAATCCATGATGGAATATTTCTTCTTGTATCTGGCCAGTGATTCCATCTTCAAGGCGGTTTTAGCCTTTTCTACTCGATCTAGGGACACAATTGCCACGCTTGCATGCTTGATGAGCCCCTTAGTTGCTTAATTATATAGCTTCTTAGTCAATTCTTCTAAAAAGGTGGGCATGGCCTGATAGGCCCTTACATTAATAATTAACTAAAATACTTGTCACATTTATTCAATCTATCAATTCACGTGAAAATAATTGAAATTTATTATAGTCATGTGAAAATATCTGGAATATGTAAGAATCATGTGAAAATATCTTTCAAGATTTTATTCAACTTAGAATTGACTTTTACCTTGTTTGCATCGTCTCAACATTATATATATATGTATGTATATATATATTAAGTTCAATCCTCTACCTTTTTTTGCAAAACAATTATGATATATAACAATTCAATATATGATCTAGAAACATATTATGCAAAGGGCGAAGTGCTTAATAAAAATGGTTGGCATGGAAAAAATGGTGTTAATGGGATGAATTAGTCTTACATCTATGGTAAAAGGTGATTTCTAAACTTATTATTTATTCGTAATTTGTAGTTTAGCTTCACAATTTTGTTCATAAGTTAGATCTTCTTATTTAATAATAGATACTGAGTGTTGTATTATGTATTATATCAACACAAAATCTAGATGTATTGTATTTATTAATCAAAATAGAAGTAATAATTTAGATCTACATTGTTTATGGTTTTTTTTTTTTGTTTTTTTTTTTAGTTTGTTTTTGTTTTCATTTTTTGTTCTTCTAGTTGTGTTGAATAGAATTCAAATATGTTATAGGTGTTTTCACGACTGGACTAAATGAGCTGGCAAGGCCCAGAAGGTAAACCCAGTGACAAGAGAGCCCACGAGGGCCCATCTCTCTGCTTGTCTTTCTAATTCGTTTTATCTGCCCGTAATTCTATTCGCTTATCTGTTCATTTGTCTGCTCTGTAATCTGCTCACATATCGGTTCGTTAGGCTGATCGCTAATCTGTTCATTAATCGGCTTAGTTATCTGCTCATCCATATACTCATTTATGTGATCGCCTGTGTGCTCGTCCATTAGATCGGATATGAGCCCATTTATTTGATTGATCAATCTGCTCGGCCCTTACTCCCCATGTTTGCATATCTATTCTTCTACGAGAGCGATTGTTCGCCTATATATCTTATCACTAGAGGGCTCGTTTATGGCTTATATTAGTAACTATCAAGGTGACTAATTCATTATAACTTTATTTGCTCATTAGCTCAACAAAGTATCATACTCGCTGAAGAATTCACTTCTAATACATCTCTTAAATCACAAGTCAACGGAAGTTAAAAACTGTCAAGTAGATTACAATTCAAGGAGTGTTATGTATGCCAATCTCGTCAGAAATTACAGCCTGGATTACGGTGATCTCACCTAACCCATATGGGTTAGTCGTCTAAACCCATGCTTTGGGTAGAATTAGCCTAGCGCCATCAGCAGTATTAAATGCAATTCAGGTACATTAAATATGATTCAGGCACATTAAATGTAACTCATCATTACAATTTTGTCTTACTGTACATTATTTTATTATGTTTTACTGTAGCTCATCCCATTTCTCTATAAATAGGGGAGGACTTCCTTTGTAAAAAAGAATCCGAATGCCTTGAGTGTTGTTACTTTGCTAAAATAGTGAGAAAGTGAACAGTGAACATAAGCATCTTTTTGGGTCGAACCACTTAAAATTCTATGTTCTTTCTTCTTCCCTGACCCCATCTACTCTATTTGCTTTCTTTGCTTTTCTAATCATACAACAACAACCCAAAACTGTAGCTTGGGCCAGAAACGAACCTAGTCGGCTAATTCCGGATATCGACAAAATATATGCGGCTTTAGAAAGAGAATAAGTAATACGAGATTGAAAAAGAAAAATATAATCACATATTATATAAATGATTTTTGTTTATTGTGTGAAATTTGATTATTATATTATATTGTCTTAATGCTTGCTTGCCTTTTATCAAAATGTGATTATTCTAATGAAATTAGGTTCATCTTTCAGTTCTCTGTGATTAAAATGTTCATAATGGGTATATTTTGCTTTCCTGTACATTCCATTATGTTCATAATAGGTTTATTGTTTTTTATGCAACTAGGTCACCTTTGTTCCGTTGCATGTTGATCGAAGACGTACGTGCTAAAGGAATGATGCTTATTGCCTTTTTCTTCAACTCTTGCCATCTTGATTTTGCCAACTTTACATTTCTCTTTAACCCTAAGAGGAAATTTAAGAGAGAGAGTTGCAAAAGCTGGTATGGCAAACAATTCAACTCATTCTCAAGCAATGGAACCTTTTGTAGTTCCACCTTTAATATGGTGCCTGCAGTTAGGCAAAAGTCAAAAAGGCAAAGTGATCGAACTGATGGGAGAGCATTTGGATTGCCAGATGATGGATACTAGAGACTAAGGCTTGCATTAATAAAAACAACTCAGGAGATGTAGATCTTATTTTTTCATCACTCGATTAATTGTTATTAATATTTTTTTAGTTTACACATCTCGAGATGGTATATGATATAAACTACAAGCCTTTCTTTTTCATGTACTCAAAAAAAAAAAAAAAGTTAATTTACATTTGCATGTAGTTTCGAAAGTTGAGGTATTGATGTCAATTGGTCATTAACATACATTTCTTAAAGGGGCAATGACTCTTGGGTCTTGATTTGTGAAGGTTGATTGTAGTTTGTTCATGGGTTTTACTTGGTTATCAACTTACGTTTTGTTTAGGACAATTGACTTTGTTCCAAGATTGTTTATGTAAGATCTTATGGCCCCAGTAAATAAAATAATTAATGAACTTATGTTCAATATTCAAAACTTTAGGATTATAAAGTCGTTCAACAAGGATACATCTTACTTCTATTAATTTTCAATTTTGTGTTGGTTTTTACTTTTAAACCCTTGTTTTGTGAGGAATAGGTCATTTTTATACATTCTTACTATTTAATTTCAGGACAGTAATTTGAAGGGCTAATCTTAAAAAACCATACATAGTTTGAAAAAATATCATTTTTATCACCTATGGTTTCACTTTTATCAAAAATCCTCCTAAATATTAATAAAAGCACTCAAAATACCCCTAGAAGGTGTGTCAAAGAACGATAATATCCATTATGGTCACAGATTCTATTAAGCTAACTTGGTTCATTATTTGAATACGATTATAAACGAAAATGCAAGGAAAAATTAATTAAAATAATATTAATTACAATGTAAAAAATCAAAATTAAATTTAAAAATCATAACAATTTTTTTATATTTGAATATTATTTATTTTGATTTTTATATTTTTATATTTTAATATTATTCATTTTGATTGTTTAGTTTTTATATTTTTATATTATGGGGTTTTTATGAAGTACAGGTGCCTGGCCATCATGTGTGCTATTAAAATTTACTAACAAATTGAAAAGTGTTTTATTAGTTTCATTTTTTTAATGTAAGGGTATTATTGTATTTTCATCCAAGTAGGTGTTATAAAACAAGTTTTTTAATACTAGTTAAACATGATGACAGTTCTTTGGTACTATTGAGAAAGTAGGGAGTTGTATTGACTGAATTAGAGAAAATCTCTGACGTACAAAAATATATAGATTTTACCACCCATTATTTAATATTTATCCGAAATAACATTTGATATTAATAAAAATAGTTAAAATACCCCTCGTAGGCATATAAAACCACGATAATATCCTTAAAGGTAATAGATTCTACTAGGTTGACATGACTAACTGTTTGATTCTAAAAGTAAAATGAGAAAAACAATGAAAATAAAATAAAATAAATAAATATAAAATATAAAATCATAAAAAATAAGAATAAATAAATAATATGAAATATAAAAATTTTTAAAAAAATAAGATATTTTTATTTAAAATAAAAAAAAATGTAGATCAAAAATTTGATTTTGTCACCTACCCTCTGTATCTCTCCTCTAGGCGGTCGACTTCTCTCTCGCTTGCTCTCTCTCTAGTTTATGGTGGCTGATTAATCTCCAATGGATGAACCTTGACTCTCCTCTCGCACTCGTACGAAAACTCTCTCTCTCCTCACCTCTTTAAGATGGTCTTCACCATCATCCAGCGATTACGCGATCTAGACTCTTCTGTGAGATCTACCTATATTGTCGCCACCACCGCCATTACCAAACCCTCCTTCTTGATGCTTTCAAAACCATTAGTTCACTCGATTCTGGTGGGGCAAGATGTGAACTCACAAAATGGTAGAGCAATATGCCTATTGGCGATGCCAGATCCGAAGGCGGAGCATTGAGGAAGCCACTGCCAAAGCTAGGGAAGGTGGTGAGGAGCAAAACGTTTAAAGCAATGGCAGCCAAGAATAATTAGCGATGATTAAGCTGTGATATTGTGCCTACTACCTTTGGATGGTGCCATGGTTGGTGGAGAACCAAAATCACCAATTTGTGATTCCTCTTTGGGGTTTTAATTTTTTATTTTGTTGTTGTGTTTGATATTTTTGCTACAGTTTTAGGGGTATCGTGATAGATGGTGATGATAGAGAAGTTCATGCTGGTAGAAAGTTCACGCTATTGTAGTGTTGCTGTAGTGTTTGATGATTGAGAGTTCATGTAGAGATCTAGGTTGAATCTTTGCTAGATGGTAGAGAGATGTAATCTCCAATTTTATTTTTTATTTTTTCAATCTGCTAAGTTGATCTCCAAATCAATTTTTATTAGTATTTATCTTTTATTTTAAAATATTTGTATATATTTTTTAATTTTTATCAATTTTTTTTTTATTTTTTAATTTGACGTGTTGATCTCTATCGTTCATCTTTTGATTTTTATTAATTTATAATTTTTATTAAAAAATTATTTTATAATTATTATATTTTTTATAAAAATCTCATAGTTAAAAATATCATTTTAACTTTTGTTAAATTATAATATTTGTGAGACTTTGGATAAAAATAAAATAGTGAATGATGAAATGAGATTGTTTCATATGTCATGTGTTTTTAAGGATATTCCCATTTAATTATTTTATGGCATACCAAAACTGTTGAAAGTGGACCATGACAGCCTAGATAGCCTAAACAACTAGTCTTTACTATTTTGCGTTGGACATTTTTTAACCTTGGAATATGTTGTTAGGGTACTGATCAGCGTCTGCATACCCAACTAGACGTATGTTGTGACTTTGGTAACACAGGGACAATCTATAGTCTCTTTCAATTATAATAATATTTTTTTCGCAGCAATCCAATTTTTTTTATCTAGGATTGGATTGAAATTTACTTATCAGTCCAATTATATAGTAGATATCAAGTTTCGTACACATCATAGTATATATGAGACTTTTGATGGCACTAGAGTAAGGAATCATTTACATTCTTTCAGACTCTTATGGAGTCTTGAGGCATATTTTAACATTAAGAGTTTGTCCCTTCAAGATTCGAGTATCTATAGGCTTAAATAAGTCATATGGGGTCGTTTGGGAATTTTTTTAATGCAAGGCTTTTGTGATAAAGTTATAATTCTCCTTGAATGATTTTTGTTAATCTTAACTCCTAAAAAATAGGTAACTTCTCTCATGTCTTTCATCTTAAAAGTTGAGGATAATCATTCCTTTATGGTCATCATGAACTCCTTGTCATTTTTTGCCAATAAAATATCGTCCACATATAAAGACAAAATTAAAAACTTATCATTTACTAGCTTGACATGCTTACAATGGTCTTTTTCAGTCATTTGGCATCCATAGACATTATTATCTCATGGAAATGAAGATACCATTGTCTGAAGGATTATTTCAGACCATAAATATATGTATTGAGCTTACAAATCTTTCGCTTTTAACCTTTTGAAACAAAATTCACAGGCTGCTTCATGTAAATTTTTTTTTGTAGTTCTCATGTGAGAAATGCTGTCTTTACATCCATCTATTACGATTCTAGATCCATATGTGCAAGAACAGCTAAAATAAAATAGATGGAAGCAAACCTTACCACATGAGAGAAGGTTTCTTTGTAGTCTATACTTTTTATTGAGTATATTCTTTTGCTACTAACCTCGTTTTATACCTCTCTATTATGCTATCTATCTTACGTTTGACACAGAGAATGCTTTATTCCCAATGCCTTTACAATTAAGTGATAAGTTAACTAGGTTCTAGACATTATTGCTCTTTATTAACTCTACTTCTTTTTGCATGCCTTTAATCCAAAAATCTCTAACAGGTTAGTTAAGAGTCTCATTCACATTCGTTACATTCTCACTATCATATGAAACAAGCATAAAAACTTCTCCTTCAATCTCAAATCGATGATGAGGAATAGTTTTACGATCGCTTTTACAAATTGAAGATTTTAAGGGTACTAATTCATTAGTCTCTTTGCTCATACTATGAACAGATGAAAGAGCTATTCCAACAGCTCTGTCACTTTCATTTGGGATAACGTATTCAAATAACTCTCTATCTTCCTCGAGTGGAGTGTTTAGACGTGGAATGTCATTCGAATTATTCAACTCATAAAATTGAAATTCCTTTTCGACCTTACCTCTATTGAAAAATTCATCATTTAAGAAGTTCACATCTTGTGACTCTAATTTAGTGCTACTCTCATAAGTGTTTTCTCCTATGAGTACATAACCTTTTGAGTGCTTAGAGTAACTAATAAAAATACACTTCTTTACTCTAGCACCTAATTTTCCATATTTAATCTAAAGATCATGTATATTTCCTATGTATCCGAGGTCACATATAATAAGGTCAGGTTTCCTACCTATTTATAATTCATAGAGTGTGGAAGATACTAACTTACTAAGGACCCTATTCAAAATGTAAGTGGCTGTTAATAGTGCATCTCCGTGGTAAGATATTGGGAGGTTCGCTTGTATCATCATAGATGTTACCATCTCTCATAAAATTCTATTGCTTATTTTCACTACACCATTTTGTTATGGAGTCCTATAAATAATCAATTGTTTATCAATACATTCTCTTGACACAGTGTCTTAAATTGTTCAAAAAGGTATTTTTGCTCTCGATCAGTAAGACTTTGATAGTTTTATCTAACCGATTCTCCACCAAGATTAAATACAATCTAAAGCAATCTATTATCTCAGATTTATGGGAAATCAGATAGATATGAACAAAACAAGTGTAATCATTTATGTACATTACAAAAAATGAGACACCATTTCTAACTCTCACATTTATTGATCCATAGATATCAGAATAAATGAACTATAATGAATTTTTAACCCTAATTCCCTTTTTTAAATGGTTTTCTAATTGTTTTTCCTGCTAAACAACTTTCACATGTAGTAAAATCTATCTTATTAAGTGAACCTAAAAATCCCTATTTGCCTAATCTATTCATTCGATATGTTTTAGTCTATTCAGCTTAATATGTCTTAGTCTAGCATGTCAACTATTAACTTCAATATTGGCCAAATTAGTGGATAAGTGAAAAACAACCATCATCAATATTGCCATTAAATTCGATATGTAATAACTGAAACCATTTGACCAATCTCCAGTACCCAAACATAATTAATCTAAATAAATTCTCAAAGAGTTCTAGAGACAAGATTCAATCTCCAAAACGTAAAGGATATCATAGAAATACAACATTTGGCTACCTCGTAGAATGACTTCACATGTGTCAATTCTCTTACTTCAACTTTTGAGTTGTTCCTCATGCAAGTTCATTTTGTTCCTGGACTGATTCGACGATACTTTACAAATGCTTATCTATCTCTAGCTATGTGATCTGTGGCTCCCTAGTCTTTTCCTTTTGCTTAATGCATTCATGAGTAAAACACTACCACACTTACCTCTCTTGGGTTTTTCGGTCTTACCCTTATTTGATTTGGGATTCACTTTTCCTTTCTTCCAGCTCTTGTTATTTCCTCTTTTCTTACGCTTAGACCTTAAACCCTTGTGCATGTTAGACTTAGCTAAATAAAGTTGACCCAAAGTATTGGCCACCTCTAGGCACTCATCTTCGAGTTCAACATGATGTCAGATATCATCAAACGTCTTGATATTATCATTTGACAACTTTCTCAGATGTTGCCTCATGTTATGATCTTTCCGATATAAATCAAACTTCATTGTAAGTCTCCTTAGTTTGGTGATTGATGTCCCACCATATTTGTCTTTCAAAGGTCAATCAAATATCTTGTGTCGTCTCCTATCCTTTATACATGCACATAAGGTCATCAACTATACTGGACATCATTGTTATACGAACAATACTATTCTGTCTCTTCCAAGCCTGATAAGTCTTAACATCTTTTTCTTGTTGAGCAGAAGTACTATGTTCGAGTTCAATCATGATGTTAGTTAGGGTTCCAAGGGCTTCTTACTCCTCTAGGATATACTAAATCTTGCGGTGCCTAATATCATGGATTCATCATTTAATTTGTCACCCTTATTCAATTCAACAACTATATTTTCTGAAGCATATGCTATTTTTTTTTAAATAACATTTATCTACTTAGAGATTTATTATTTATATCTTTCTATATCTATACTAGCACATCCACTATCATCTTACTAAAATACTGCAGCAACTGTACACTTATAAATATGATAAAAAAAAAATTTATACGGGAATAAAAAATGTAGTCAAGCTACAATCATTATCTAGTTTTCAAATATTCACTAAACCATTTATATAAGTGTTTAGCACAAAACAGTTCTAATTAATATTATTCTCTAAAAGATTTTAGGACACCTATAATTTGAATCACATCATTTGAGATCTATATAACCTCCAACATCTCATCATCGTAGATCTTTATGACCTTTGACATTTTATCACCTAAGATTTTATGATCTTAAGATCTTGCTAGTCATTTGAGATTTCTATAATCTCAAGGTTCTAGTCAACATTTGAGATTTCGATAATCTTTGCATCATTTGACAGGACAATACATTTTAATTACTTTTCAATTGTACTTAGTAGTGTAGTACATGCTCCAAATGTGAGAGTGGTATTTGTTTTGAAAAACTAAATTAAGAACAATGGAATTTGTTTTGAAAACCTAAACAAAAGCAGATTTGACTCAACTTCTTTCAATCCATTCTCACTCATTTTTAAACAATTTACAATTCAAAATTCTATAGGATTGTCTTGATGTCTAGTTTTATACATAATTTGAATCATGCAAAACGAAGGCCTAACGAATCAGATATTATGCATAAAAGTTTCAGATTTCATGCTCTATTACTTAGATTTTCAACCAAAAATTCAAGTTTCAAGGTATTTTAATCATGAAATAGGGCTTAATCAACCAACAAACAACCTTAATATGCTCTGATACTAATGAAAACAATTATAGTAGTATAAACATTATCAAATACAGTAACACGAAACCGAAAACGTACTCGTTTCATACAATAAAAATTATTCTAGATTCTGGATTGTTCTACTTGTCAGGTTTCAATCACAAAGACAAAAAGGAACCTCAAATCATAGTGTGATTTGCCTTATCAAATAACTAGTTTTCTCTCTAATTTCTCATTATTTTTTTGCTCTATATGTGTTTTAAACGTATAAAAAAAATGATTTTACATAAATCATCCAAATTGAATCAACCACCCCTTTTATAATATAAGTTAACTGCCAAGGTAGTTATCTATTCAAATCCAAACTATATTTGGATCTTAGGTTAGGTTTGAATTATCTTGGGTGGACCAACCCATGACCCTATAGCCTAACACCAAATTTCAAGAATACAACGATTTTTTATAAGAAGATGCAATGTTGTAGAATATATGCCTTAATACAGTACTAGAAATATCTGTGGAATGGAAGTGATGAGAAGATACATGGAAAGCATGATGCTAGTCAAAGTTAACTGGAGACTGTAAGATCAGAAAACATTACTGAAATTCTATTTCTCATACTTCCGGTGTATATGCAAATTTCTCAGTTGTTTCCAATTGAGAGATTTTGAAGCAACTATAAATGCATAGCTATAATTCCTTACATGAAGTACAACTCGGTTCTCCTTACTAAAATATTAGAATTTTATGGGGATGGACCCACAGGCTATGGTGCAATTGTAAGGAATGCTATACCCATTTTGATTTCAACTACCTTATTTAGGTGAGAGAACAATTTCTAACATGTAACATGTAGAATATTCATCACAATTAAGCTTTAGAAATTTTCCATCTCTAATAATTAAATGTGGACGTGTTTCTTGGTATAAGAAATATCAATTAATGATACGAAATCATGTTGCTTTAAAAAATTCTTCTAGTTCTTTAATGAAGCTTTTTAAATTTTTATAATTTTATAAAATTTTTATAATTCCCCATATTTTTGTGATTGATTTTAGAAATTCTTATGATTTTGTAATGTTTTTATATTTAGATATCTTTCATAATTTTGTATTGTCTCAAAACCATCAAAAATTCAATCTATTATTATTATTATTTGTAGACCTTGAAAATTAGCCGACGAGATTCTTTCAGCCCAAACTGCAGTTTATGTTAAGAATTGTGTAATTGACATGGGAAAAAGAAAAAGAGAGGGTTGAGGAAGAATACTAGACAGGAGATTTTTAAAGTGGTTTGGCCCAAAGTATTTTTGGTCTACGTCCACTGTGATTTTACTATATCTGTAGAGTAAGTGTACTCTTCAGAAGTTATTGTGTTTTTTATACAATAAAAATCCTCTCTTATTTATAGGATTGAGATGTGCTATAGTAATGTGCAGTTATTCAAATTGTAATGATGAATTACATTTAATGCATGTATTTAATACGCCTAACATATGTCAAGTCAAGTAGGTCAAAGTAAGTTTTAGGCAGCTAATCAACGTGGATTAGGTAAGACTGCCGTAATGCATGCTGTAATTGTTGATGGGAACGGCGTAGGTGGCATGAAACAGTGTGGGTGGCACGACCTGCTAACTTTCGTTCTGACAATTCTGACAATATCTGATTTGCTTCAGACGAGCTGGATTAGTTGGGAGTTCGTCTGAGTGAACTGGAACATTTGAAGTTTGGCCACATTTGAATCGGTTGTGTTTTGATGCCGCATCCTGGCGATCTGTATGTATGATGCACAGGGTGGTGGATGAGCGAGACAGCGGGTAAACTGCATTGCGAATGATCTGGATAGAGAGTGAGTTGGATTCTACTATTTTCGGGTAGGCTGTAGAGTTGACGAGCTGTATTTTTTTATAGTCTTCGTGTATACTGAACTGACTCCTTTGATGGACTACACATTTGTCCCTTGAGCAGACTCTCTGATACATTGTCTGGCGAATTGGGTATCTCAGCGAATTGGATGTTGGATAAACCGAACTCTGTTTCCTTGACGAGATAGGTGACTGATACGTTGATTCCTCAGCGGGCTCTGCCTTAGCCAAAATGAGCGGTTTCTTTTCTTTTGGAAGGTTTTGGGCTTTCAACTATTCTGGGCCTTTTATGAAAATCTTGGACTTTTACCAGTCATTTAAGTGTGACCCAAAAATACCCATAACATCAGCCCCCCAGTTTTCAGTTCGTTTCACGTGCTGGAAGCTGAGAGACTGCTGGTAAAAGCTGAGGACAATTGATTCAGTAATTTGGTTTTGGAGGGAACAGTTACCTTATCTGTTCAAATTCTAACCTGTCTCGGGACACGTGGCGGGCATACTGGCTGTCTTGTAGGGTACATTTCTCTTGGGTGCATTAAATGCACGTCTTTGCACTGACAGCACATGATGATCATATCCCTTGAATCGTGCTGCACCGTTGGATTTAAGGCGGTTGAGGAGCCACCGGATCTGACGATTAGGGTTTTAGTTGTGCACCCCTATAAGGCAGACTACTTGTCATTTTCAACTTCCTTTTGTCATTTTCAATTGTTTCATTCTCCAATCGTCTTCAACCTTTGCTTCATTTCTTCTTCTAGCACTGACGTATCAGAGTTTATGGATCAGCACTCGATTTTGCTTTTATCTTGTTTCAGAGTAAGCTTTTCACACTTTTTTTGTCTTCTGGCTTTCATTTCTGATTTATTTGTATGGTGCATTTTCTGGCATTGATCTCTTGTGATATGCTTCGTATGTTGCCTTTTCCAAAACTTTGTTATGACGCTTAAGTTTCCGCCATTTTGATATTGTTTTACTGGGTTTTGTATATGTTTTTGTTGTTTGTAGGACTTAACAAGCGATTTGTAGGATGAAACTTACCCAGGCCGTTAGCTCGTTCTAGTAGTAGTTTGAACTTTTTCACCCAGATAGCGTTCTATGTCGTGCTTGTGACCTATAGACTTAGGAAATTTATTAGAAGTATAGGTGTAGATAGGGACGGTCTGTAGTCAAAGACTTGATTATTCCCTGTTTATGTGTAGATGTCTTCAGGTCGCACTCGATGAGTGCACAGAGTAGATGACGTTCCCAGTACTAGCTTTAGTATGGAAGGTAGTGACCTGGGAATAGCCCGTGAGGTCGGAGGAGCCACTTCCAATAGTGGGGACGTTGCTGAGGAGTTTACGGCTCAAGTGGATCCTATAACGACAGTACGTCCTCCTGGTAAGACTGCTAGTGATGTATTCACACACCATCCTTCAAGTCTAGAGCTAGACGATCTGGGTGGCATAGCTTTAGAGTATCGTCTGCCGAAGGGATGTCGTATCATGCTTCCATTGCCTTCTGATCATGCGGCCTTCCCTCCTCACGATTATGTTGCCGTGAGTATTCTCCATATGAAACACGGGCTCAAATTCCCGGTCCCTAGCTATCTCATCGATTTTTTGAATCGGTTAAGACTCAACCCGTTCCAGTTGACTCCGAACTTATATGCTCAGGTTACCTTGTTGGCATTGGTTTTCTTAAGTAATTGGCTGGAGGCCCCCAATCCATGCATCTTATCCCACATGTATAGTATAAAGGGAGTTGGTAGCCCAAAGGGAGGACCTCGCGAGGGAATATATTATTTAACAGCCAGTAAATCGGATTTCAAGGATCTTCTACCAAAGGGACAGGTAAAAGGCAAATCTAACGTAGGAGATTACAAGTCGACATGGTTCTATATCTCCTGCCTTTCCCTTACGCCTCTTCATTATCGTAGTTTTATCTTGACTCCAGGTAGTTATAGGATGGGTTTTGCGAGCTATATAATCTTTGCTTATATCTCTTTTAATACTTTTTTGTTTTGTTTTTTATGCAAATAAAAGCAAAAGAGATATAATAACAGAAGAGAAGAGTTACCTTAGGACGCTTACGGATTTCGGGGAGAGGAGTTCAGCACAAGTGTTTGACGATAATCTTTTTGCACAGTTCCAGCTCGCGCCAGCACAAGATAGTGAGTTAATAGATAGCAAGAAAGACATTGGCACTCGAGGATATTGCGAGCTCGTCTCCGTTCTTTAAGCTGCTAGAGGACTTATTGATCCGGACCTTTTAAACATTCCACCGATGGCGAAGATTTCTCTGGAGCATCGTTCTAAATGCCGCACTGCTCAATCAACTGTTACTTCTGTGGCTTCTGCGTCTACCGAGGCGGCTGCGTCCGAACGCGCTACGGTGTTTACATAGCCCCAACCCCCTGTATCTCAACCAATCGAGATCGAGAGTGATCAAGAGCGGGCCGTTGAAGGAATAGTTACAGGGGGCAATGTTTCAACTAGAAAGGTCCCTGCGGATTAGGTCCCAACTGAAGGGACGACAACAGGTGTGTTCCTGTTACGTCACGTAAAGGCACAAAGAGAAAGACAGTAGCAAAGCGAGCTCCACAGAAATGCTCCCGAGCTGAAAAAGGGGAAACAGCCTACGACCTTAGAGAGGAGTCAAAGATCAAAGTCCGAGGATGAGTTTGAGCGTATTCCTGGGTCGCTCTATTTTGAAGCGATGCTGAAAATTCTGTCAGAGTTTCTTAGAGATCATGCCAGAGAGCTGGACAAAGACGAGCTATCTGATCATGATCTGTTCTTCTGGTCCCTCCGTCATTCCGTTATGGTATGTTTTTGATACTTAGTCATTTTTCGTATATTTTCTTGCTTTTGATACTGACTTATTATTTTGTAGGCTTTCATAGGGATCAGGAAGCAGATGCAGGAGGCATTTGTTCTAGGAGAAGAAAATGAGCGTCTCCAATCTGAGTTTCAGAAGTCAGAGGTTAAGAAAGGAAAGCTCAAAGCGGAGAGGGACTAGGCGAGAAACGAGCTGGTCTTCATGTCTCAAGAAGGTTCCAGGACCAAAACAGCGGAATCCATGCTGGACACCCAGCTGAGGAATGCTCAAGCTGCTCAGAATGAAGCTGAAGATGCTTTACCTCGCTAGGAGGATGAGTATAGATCCTCAAGGTCACTGCTTACTTCTCAGCTTCTAAATGTTGAAGAAGAGAAAGATAAGGTGAAACACGACTTGGAAGTGATAACTCCACGAGCGGACGCCGCTGAAAAGAAAGTTGAAGAGCTCAAGAAGAAGATGGTCAAGGTCAAGGAAGAAGCAATAGAGGAGACAGCGGGTAACTTCCTCTAGACCCTTTAGAGAAATCATCTTGAGACAGACTTCACTTGCTTTGGTGAGAGAGGCCTTGCTGAGGTGGAAAGGTTTAAGGAGGAAGCTGCCATGAATGCTGCAGCTACTACTAAAGTTCCTCAGGCTTCTATCTCGAAGACCGTTCAAGCTGATGCCTCACCGGAGGCAACCCCGCATGATGCAGCTGCTGGGCTTTCAACTTCGCACGGACGGAGTAAATAAAATAATGTCACCGAGCTGACACTTAGGAAAATTGTTTATTCCTTTGTATTGTTTTCTTTTCTTCTTTGTAATTGACATTTGAACCTTGTTCTGAGGCTTTATATATAGCTTCTGTTTTATATATAATGTTGTTGGCTTATTTGTTTATATTTCCTGCAAAATAATTAATAAAACACTTAAGCATTTGCAATCTAGATATCTTGTGAGCCAACTGTTGAGTTTCTTTGCTGTTCAGCAAATGTTTCGCAAAACGATCTGTATTATAAACAATAATCTAAATTAGCAATTGAATGATGATGCTTTTGTGAAGATAGATGCTGATTATTTGTGCTAAAAAAGGTAAAGACCCGAGCTGATATAACGAATTACGCTCGCAAGGTCGGAACCTGAGCCTTTACAGCTAGTTGTGCTCAAAGGGTAAGAACCTGAGCTATACAACATAATAAATCTTCTAAGGTATATTGCAAGGGTTAAGACTCGAGCTGCATTCAAAAGATTAAAACCTTAACTTCTGTAGCAGGCTACGCTCACAAGGCGTACCCCAGCATTTACAGTATTTATAGCGAGTTATAGAGTTAGGACCTTAGCTCATTCAAAAGTTGAAACTTGAGCTGATACAGCGAGCTGTGCTCGATAGGCGTACCTAAGTGTTTACAGCGAACTGTGCTCAAAAGGTTAAAACTTGTTTTTGAATTCATCAATTTTCTCAGACTATGCTTACAGGGTTTTGACCCGAGCATTTATAGCCAGAGTTAGGGAGGTTGTCACCTTGGCTGCGCTCACAAGGTCGGAACCTGAGCATCTACAACATATTTCATCATCTTAGGGTATTTAAACCAAACTAAAAAGACCTTCTGTTGATGTGTCACGTCTGAGGTGTGACATAATTGGAATAATCGCTGGCGGGGTAGATCTATTAATGAGTTACGGCTGGGTACGTGAGCTCTCGATCTCACGGATCCTGTCTCTTTATAAGGCAGACGTGGGATCAGCCCTTTATCCTTGCTGGATCGTGTAGTTCGTTCCCTTTGTCTTATTGCTTTGTTTTTCAAGAAACACTGAATCAATTTGTGTTAGTATTTTTTGTGGGAACTTTGGAGCTTGTATTATATGTATAATTTTACAGAAATTACAAGTTGAAGGAAAAAGAGCATTATCTATAGTAAGGCCTGAGGTGTACTGCATTCTAAGCTCGGAGAAGTGTTGCACCGTTCATATCTATCAGGTGGTATGCTCTATTTCTAAGGTCTTCCTGGATGATGTAAGGACCTTCCGAGTTGGGTCCTAAAGTTCCTTCACTAGGATTTTGAGCTCCAAGGAGAATCTGTCGTAGCACTAGGTCGCCTGGTCGAAATTTACGAACTTGGACTCTTTTATTGTAATATCTAGCCACCCTTTGTTGATAGACAGCTACTCTTAGGCGAGCTACATCCCTAGTTTCTTCGAGGAGATCCAAGTTTGTCTCTAGTAGCCGATCATTTTCTTCGGAGTTAAAACTTGCCCTTTGTTGTTTGATTACTTCGAACTCCGCAGGGATCATTGCTTCATATCCGTAAACCATTAGAAAAGGAGTTTCTCTGGTGATGCTTCGAGTTGTCCTTCTGTAAGCCTAGAGTACTTTCTGTAGCTCGTCTACCCATGCTCCTTTCCTGACTTCAAGTTTGGTCTTCAGGATATGTTTAATGATTTGATTAATGGCTTCGACTGGCCATTAGCTTAGGGGTGATCTACTGTTGAGAAGCTTTTTGTAATACCCAGGTCGCTGTAGAATTCGAGAAACTGTTCACTCATGAATTGGGTTCTATTGTCCGTGACGAGTTGTTGACTCCAAATCTACAAATGATGTGATCCCATATGAATTTTATCACCTTGTAGAAATTTTGACAAGTTTCTTTGCTTCTGCCCACTTTGTGAAATAATCTACTGCGATAATGGCGTATTTGCATCTGCTCCGACCTATCAGGAGAGGTCCTATCAGATCCATGCCCCAGATAGCAAAGGGCCAAAGACTGATCATCTGCTGTAGGTAGGCTGGCGGAGCTCACAGGATCTTAGAGAATCTTTGGCATTTATCACATTTTTTCACCAGGTTGATAGCATTTTGCTTCATGTTTGGCCAGTAGAAACCCTAGCGTAATGCCTTCTAGGCCAAAGATAACCCTCCAGTGTGGTTGCCACAATGGCCTTCATGGATATCCTTCAGTATGGAAGTATAATTTGGTTCGTCAATACATCGCAAAAGAGGGGCTTAGAAGCCTTTCTTATAGAGTTTGTCATCCAAAATGCAATATCTGGCAGCTCGCGTTCGTAGACGACGGGCCTCCATCTTATCATTTGGCAGTTTACCTTCTTGTAAGTAATCCACCAAAGGTTTCATCCACGAGTCTTTTGCCAAGCATATGAACATTGTTTCTTTAATAGGTTTTGTACTTGGCTTGGATAGGACTTCAACTGGTATGCCTTCGGAGAAATCTGTATCTTGAGCTGTTGCTAAGCCAGCTAGAGCGTCGGCATGAGAATTTTGGGCTCGTGGGATTTGATTTATCTAGTACTTTTCAAAAGTTCCCAATAATTCTTGGACTTTCTGAAGGTAGATTGCCATTCTTGCCCCTTTAGCTTGGTATTCTCCTCTAATTTGACATACTACGAGCTGGGAATCATTGAAGATTCTGAGTCATTCAACCTGTATTTTCTTGGCTAAACGGAGCTCGGCTAACCATGCCTCATACTCTGCTTCATCATTGGTGGCACGGAACACTCCAACTCCAGCCTTTTGTTCGTTGGAAGATCCATCAATAAATAACTACCAGAACGGACCTTCTGAAGATTTAGCTATTTCGTTCGTAGGTCCCGTAAATTCTGTAATGAAGTCTGCTAGTGCTTGCCCCTTAATTGTTGTCCTTGGTTTAAACTCGACGTCGTACTGGTCAAGCTCTATAGCCCATTTCAGGAGATGTCCTGAAGTGTCTAGTTTTTAGAGAATGAGCTTAAGGGGATACTTGGTCAATACTTCAATTTTGTGGGCCTGGAAGTAAGGGCGCAATTTTTGGGAAACCACTACCAAATAATAAGCAAGCTTCTCGATCAGAGTGTACTTTATCTCTGTATCAACCAATTTTTTACTAATATAGTAGACTGGATACTGAGCTTTATTTCCTTCTTTTTGTACCAAGGCAGCACTTAAGGCATGCTGGGATACTCCGAGATAGAGTGTTAGGGTTTCTCTTTCGATTGGTTTTGACAGAATTAGAGCTTGCTCGATGTACTCTTTCAGCTGCTGAAATGCAACCTCGCGTTCCTTTGTCCATTCGAAGTCTTTAGCTCTCTTTAAGACTTCAAAGAATGGAGCACATTTATCTGAGTCATTGGAGACGAATCTGTTGAAGGCGGCGAGTTGATTGTTGAGGCTTTGTACTTCCTTTGGTTTTGTTGGCGATTTCATGTCGAGCAGAGCCTTTATCTTTTCTGGGTTAGCCTCGATTCCTCTATTGTTCACCATGAATCCAAGGAATCTCCTTGAGGACACGTCGAATGCACATTTGAGGGGGTTAAGTTTTATCTGGTATCTTCTTAAAATTTGGAACATCCCCTCGAGGTCGCTTACGTGATCGGCTGCTTTCCTTGATTTTACCAACATGTTGTCAACATAGACCTCCATTATTTTCCTTATTTGATCTTTAAACATCATGTTCACCAATCTTTGGTAAGTTGCTCTAGCATTCTTCAAACCAAAAGGCATGACCTTATAGCAGTATAAGTCGCGATCTGTGGTGAACGATGTATGCTCCTCGTCTCTTGAGTTCATCGGGATCTGATTGTACCTTGAGTAAGCATCTATGAAGCTAAGGAGTTCATGCCTTACTGTCGCATCTATGAGTTGATCAATTCTAGGTAGGGGAAAGCTATCTTTGGGATAGGCTTTGTTTAGATCCGTGAAATCTATACAGTTTCTCCATTTCCCATTCTTTGTTTTTACGAGTACAGGGTTGGTTACCCAGACTAGGTAGTGTGCCTCGCGGATAAATCCATTTGCCAAGAGCTTGTCTACTTCGTCTTTCAGGGCGTCGTAGCACTCTCTGGTCATCAAAATTCTTTTTTGTCAAACCGGTTTATGGTAGGGATTGATGTTCAGCCTGTGGGTCATCACTTCTGGGTCAATTCCCACCATATCTGTATGACTCTAGGCGAAAACATCCAAGTTCGCCTTAAGGAATTCAACTAGCTGGGTTTTTTCTTCTGGAGCCAAGTTCTTTCCCAGCTTGAGGCACCTGTCGGGGTCTGCCTCACTGACTTGAATATCTTCTAGTTCTTCAACTTGACCAGTAGTCTGGGTTGCCTCTAACTTCCTAGGGTCTAGGTCATTGCTAACCCCAGAAGTGCTGACTGTTTGGAGCTTGCCCTTGAATCTAGATTCATCTTCTTTCCCTTTGCTCCCATATTTACCGCGTCTTTGTAGCAGAGACGAGCTAACTGTTGTTATCCCCGTATACATTCAATTCCATTAGGAGTTGGGAATTTTATTGTCAAGGCCGTTGTAGAGGTGACCATATCCAGGTCGTTCATTGCTGGTCTTTCTAGCACCACGTTGTAGGTGGAAGAGGAGTCTATAATAAGGAAGTCTGCCATAATTATTGATTGTCAACATGCATCCCCAATAGTCAGAGGCAATCTAATTTGCCCAACATAAATGAATGCATCACCAGTGAAACCGTATAAAGGATCAGGGGAAGGATGTAGCTGTTCATCTCCAATCCCTATTTGATTATAGCATTTTTGTACATCACGTTAACAGAGCTTCCTGTATCCAGTATTATTCTTCTGACCTCTGCATTTTTGATACGAGCTCGGATTATTATGGTGTCGTTATGGGGCCAATGAATCTCCTTGGCATCTTCCTCTGTAAACACTATCTCTTCTACCGTCACCCTTGCTTTCTTAGTAGGTCCCCTGCTAGACTTCGTCTGGCGATCTGTACCTAAGCAGCCTCGCGTACGTAGCGTTCTTGTGACTTGTTTGACGTACCAGCAATATGGGGACCTCCATGAATTGTAAGGATTGTTCTTACAATAGGTTCAAGTTAAGAATCAGGTTCTTGCTAGGTTTGGGCCAGCTGTTCTAGTGGCCTTTGATGAGATTGCTGTTGTTGAGCGCACTGTCCTGCAGGTCGGACTACATAGTCCCTTAGATGACCATTTCTAATCATCTCCTCAATGACGTCCTTTAATGCCCAACAGTCGGAAGTGTTATGTCCCACCTCGTTATGGTAGGCACAGAATTTACTCCTGTCTCTATGTCTCTCAGGAGTTAGGACAAGAGATGGCCTCTCGAAGTTTTCCCTGTTCTTCTCGGTCGCATAGATTCTGTCCCTAGAGTCTGACAGGTCTGCATAATTCTCGTAGTGACTTGAACAGGGAAGGCGCTCATGTCTTTGGTCATTGCTTGATTTAGGCTCGTTCTTGGTCTTCTTGGCAACCTGATTGCTATTTCTTTTATTTCCACGGTTGCTTCCTTCGCTGCTCCTTTTCTTTCCTTGATTGGAGCTGCTACCTTCCCCCTTCTAGGTACTTGTTTTCTTTGAGCCAAAAGCTTCTTCCCACATGATTTCTTTCCATGCTCGATCATAAAATTCCCTTAAGTTTTTCATAGGGGATTTGTAGATGTTCTTGTATAGCTTCCCGTCTTTCCTCAATCCTACCGAGATGACTGTTAGGATTCCTTCGTCTGTGGGATTTTCAATATTGGTTACTTCTCGTCTGAACCTGTTAATATTGTATTTTAACAGTTTGCCAGGACGCTGGAAAATTGTTATAAAATGGCAAGGCGGTGCGAGCTGTCTCTTTAGTGTCTTGTATTGGTTCAAAAACTTTTGTTGGAATTCCTCCCAACTACTGATGCTGCAGAATGGGAGGTTCCTGAACCATGTTCACGGAATATCCCTAAGTGTTGCAGGGAACAAGCGACATTTTGCTAGCGAACTGATGGTCTGAAGATCCATCTGGACGTTAAAAGCGTCGAGATGGTCATCAGGATCAGAATTCCCTTTGTACTGTGGAATGTTCGGGACTTTGAATCTGGGGGAAAGTGGCTCGCTCTCAATTTCTGTTGTGAATGAGGTTCTTTCCCCATAGTGACCCCTATGTTCTTGAGTTCCAGGTCGAGCTTCCAACTGTCGGACTCTCTGAAAGATCTCTTCAACGATCTGGTTCTGCACTCAAGATCTGTTGACAGAGGATGTCTGCTTCTTCTACTATCTCTGTCCGGTGAATTTCGGTTTTGAATCCTATGCCTCCTTTCTTATTCAGGTTTAGGAGAATGACGCAAGGGTTCATTCTCGTGGGGAGGCCTATTCGGTCTGTCTTCTCTAGGCAGATCTCCACGTCGGGGTTGTTGTTCGTCTTCATTTCTTCGAACTGGAACTTGTGTATGTCTTTAACTTACCTCTACTTGTCAATGCCCATCCTGGCTCACTCTCACTCTTAATCCCGAGTAGTGGGCTGCATATTCTTCACCGCGAGTTCACTGAGCCCAAGCTCTAAAGTGTACATTTGAAGAGTGAATTGATGCTTCTACTGTTGGTACCTCCCTGGTAGGCCTTCCTTTTTCTACCGGGATCTGCATCGGGCCTTAAGCAGTCTGGACTTGTGTTAATGTTCTTATTGCCTCCACCAGTTATGTCACGATATTTTCCAACGTCTCCTAATGCCGTTGTAAGGTTTGGACAGCATTTTCTCTAGCATTATTAGGTGCGAATTGGTAAGATGGAAATGGAGCTATACTTGACGGATTCCTGGGTAAAGGAATACTTGAGGTTCCAGCCTCCAGGCTGGGGTGCTCTCTAGCAAACTAGAAACCTATTTGTTGATCAGTATTATCGATCTGGTCTGCAACTGCATCTGAGCCAGCTGCCACATCTGAACTTCTAGTGATTCTTCCTCGAACCATTGTACGTAGTACACGCATGATGAACTCACAGGTGCATAAGTTGGAACCGTGAAAGGGCCCTCATTCTAGTGCCAAAATGTCGATGTTGAGAATTAGCTGATGAGATTTCTTTCTGCCCAATCTGTAGTTTATCTTAAGAATGGTGTAATTGGCATGGGAAAAAGGAAAAGAGAGGGTTGAGGAAGAATACTAGACATAAGATTTTTAGAGTGGTTCGACTCAACGTATTTTTTGCCAACTCGGACTGACTCAGCTCAGCTCGGATTAGCCGACTCGGCCTTTTTTAAAAATCTTTTTTTTGCCAAAACGATGCCGTTTTGGCGTCATGTATTTCACTCAGAAGTCAGATCTGGCTGCTTCTTCTTTCACTCAGATCTAGCTGCTTCTACGTTGTGCACTTCTGCTTCAACCCGCTATTCTGCTCCTGTCCGCCGTGCTGCTTCTGAGTTCTACTACCGCCGGTTGGTGTGCTCAAGTCTGGTCCTGCTGTCGCCGATTGGTGTGCGACTTCTACTGTCGCTGTCGTCCTTTGGGTGCATATCTCTGCTGCGTTGCTGCCGCTATCGTCCGTTGGTGTGCGACATCTGCTGCGTTGCTGCCACTTTCGCCAACACCGAGTAGGGTGCGACTTCTGCTGTCGATGTCGTCCATCGCTCCTCCTGTTGCAGTCGTCGTCGCTGTGAGTCCAGTCATTTTGTTTGTTTTCAATTTTTTTTTGTTTTTTCATTTTGTTTTTTTGCTTTCACCAGTAATTTTGTTTTTTTTTTCACATATATTTGTTTAAGATTGATGATTGATGGATTATATAAACTATATTTGTTTAGAGTTTTGTACATTTGTGATTTATTTGTTGCATTGATGGAAATGAGATTATAACATAGGATTGGAAATATATTGTGTGATTTATGTTATGTGGCAGTGACATATATACAAAGGTGATATGATAATATAATACATATACATATATACACCTTATATTATAATTTAATTGATTGATTATAAAATGTAGTGGAATTTTTGGGAGGACTTGAAATTGTGATAGTCACTAGCAATCATTTTGGAAGGAAATGTTGGTACCATAGGAGTAGGGTAGAGGAACCCTCTTTTGTATGTCTTTGCTTTAAAATCTCTCCACATCATTATGGGTTATACATTTAAAGATAAATTTGTTTGATAATTGATGTTTGTTGTATAAAAATTTCTATGCTCAAAGCTATATTTGATGATTAGGTTGTTTTATATTCATCAATTATGGATAATGAATCTTTAGAAGCTTCCGTTACCCCATCTCTCAAACGAAAATCAAGTGATATTGGATGGGATTATGGAAAATTGGTTGATCCAAACATTATGGAAAGAGTGCAGTGCATATTGTGTGGGAAGATTATGTCTGGAGGGATACATTGATTGAAAGAACATGTTGCTCACATATCCGGAAACGTGGCTAAATGTCCAAAGGCAAAACCGGAGGATACAAATAAATGCAGGAATGCACTTATGGAGTCAAAAAATAAAAAGAGAAATAAGATGATGGAGGAGAAATTGAAGAGAGGAGAAGTAAATATCGATGAATCAGAGGAGATGGAAGAAGTAGAGGTAGGAGGGGTAAGGAAAGAGTCTCATCATCTTGGCCCAATAGATAAGTTTACAAGACCCATTAATCCGAAGTTATCATCAAATTCAAGGAAGTCAATGCGACAACAAAACATTAATGAAGCACTTTTTAAAGAGAGACTCGATCATATGCACAATTGGGTAACAACTTGGATGTTTAATAGAGCCGTTCCGTGGCATGTTGTTGTGAATGATGATTTCATGCGTGCTTATGAAGCAATTGGTCAGTTTGGGCCTGGTTATAGGCCTCCAAATTATTATGAAATCAGGGAGCGATATTTGCCAAATAAGGTGGAAGAAACTAAGTTATTATTGAAAAGGAAAGAAGAAGAAGAATGGGCTAAAAATGGATGCTCAATTATGACGGATGTTTGGACGGACAGAAAAATGAGGAGCATAATGAATTTGTGTATGAATTACTAGTATAAATTTCATATAATTTATCTATTATACAATATTAGTTTCATATTATATTATTTAATTTATGTTTAGGGTTTAAACCTAGTTCTACATTTGATATTTGATTATTGCATGTTAGGAACCGTTTTCCTTTCTTTTAAGGAGTGTTTTGATGTGGCACACACTGCGGAACACATTTTTGAATATGTGAATGGATGCATTGAACAAGTAGGGCCTGCAAATGTTGTTCAAATAGTAATCGACAATGCTAGCAACAATATGGCTGCTACTAAGATTTTGAAGGAGAAAAGGCCAAAAATATTTTGGACCTCATGTGCTGCTCACACCGTCAATCTCATGCTGGAAAGTATTGGCAAGCTTCCCAGGTTCAGCAAGTATATTGAGCAAGCAAAGCAGCTGACAATCTTCATTTATGCTCATCATAAGACTTTAGGAATGATAAGGTCTTTTATGAAAAAGAAGGATATAGTAAGATCGAGAAAGACTAGATTTGCATATGCTTTCCTTACTTTGCAAAACTTGATGGATAAAAAAAATGTTTTAAAGATAATGTTTGGTCGTGAGGAATGGGAGAAGTGCAAACACTCAAAAAGTAAAAAAGGGAAATTGGCCTACGAAACTATTATGAGTTTGGCGTTTTGGAATGGTGTAACATGTTGTTTAAAGGTTTTTGCACATTTGATTAAAGTGTTGAGACTGGTGGATGAGGATCGAAAGCCATCAATGTCTTGGTTATATAGATAACTAAGAAGGGCTAAACAAGACATTAGAGAGACCTTAAGCAACTTGGAAAATAATTATCGGCCAATTATTGAAAAAATTGATGAAAAAATGAAAGATCAACTAGATTCTCCTTTGCATAAGACGTCATTTCTATTAAATCCCTATTACCACTTTAAGGATTCAAGCATTTCCGATGAATCTGAGTTATTGAGTAGCTTTATGGAGTGTGTGGAGATTTTTCATCATGGTGATATAACTTCTCAAGATGTAATTATCATGACTAAATGGCCATTATATCAGATGAAGCAGGGTTCTTTTGGGAGACCGTTGGCCATTAGAGAATGTGATAGCGATTCTAAGGATCCATGTAAAAGATCGAATATTCTAATTCATATATATTATTTTTAGTTGTTTAACTTGTTTACTAATTTCTATATTATATTTTTCACATTGTATTTATGAAAATATATCTTCCAAAAACTAGTTCTATATTTGATTATGTTTTATGGTGTAGTTACTTGGTGGAGCATGTTTGGAAACCACACACCTAACATGCTTAAAATGGCAAAAAGGATTCTTTCATTGACAACTAGTTCATCGGGATGTGAAAGAAATTGGAGTAATTTTGAATGGGTAAGTGTAAATGTGTAATATCCATAACTTATTTTTAATGATTTAAATTTTATTTGTTTACTGATTTATTCAATTTTAATTTTTATATCTTATGTAAATACATTCGAAGAAAATGAATAGATTGAATATGGATCGATTGAACAATCTAGTTTTTGTTAATTTCAATTCATAGTTATCAAGCAAAATGAACAAACAGGTTGAGAAGAATGTTGATGTGCTACTAGCAGCTAATGCTGATGCTGCTGATGCACAAGGATGGCTTGTTCGAGGGGGTGATGAGGATGATGAAGTATCGACCGGTTTGGAACGATCGAGGCAACTTGATGAAGATGATTTTGATTCTGGAGAGGAGGAGAATGAGGAGGAGGAGGAGAGAGGGGAGAAGAACATTGATGTAGAGTTTGAGTCCGACAATGAACAAGTTATGGAAGACGTTTATGGAAATGATGAAGATTGGTTGCGTTTTCCTCTTCACCCTTAAGATTTTTAGGGCCTTAAGTTCTTAACATACTTTCATGGACTTTTATTTTTGATGACTATTTTATTGTTGGCTTCTTGCTATATTATTATTTACATACTATATATGATGTTGGTCACTTGGTTATATACTTGTGTTTGAGAATGAAAGAATGATGAGAGGCTATAAGTAATTTAGATGTGAATCATGTGATAGATTTTTAAAGTGTTGTTATTTTGGTATATTACAGGTGGAATTATTGAAAAAATAGTGGTTATGCTACCGAAATTTTTAAGGATATAATTATATAATTGTGTTAAAATGGTTTTGAAGGTTGCATGAGATAGATTTTAAAGGTTTTTGTGGTCATATAGCAATACATTCTTTCTTCAAGAGTTTGGTACAAGTTAGAAGATGCATGATATAGTTCATGACTTTGCCAAATTTCTTGTTAAGAATGAATGTTTTATTATGAAAATTAACGGTTCTGAAGCACATAGCTCAAGAGCTGTGGTATCTATCGTTGCCCTAAATTAGAGAAACGGCCGGTGATCAAGAAGTAGGTGATTGCTTCTACCTTCTCTTAGTTAACATTTTTTATGTTACATCCTTCCTTGTTCTTTACTTTGCAATAACTGAAACTTTTTTATTGTTAATTATTAATTATTAGAATGGCTCTGTTTTATTAATTATTCGGATGGTTCTCTTACTTCTAAATGTGAAAAGTTGTGATGATAAACATATCCTTCTTCAGTTCATTCTCTTGTTATGGTATATAATCGTCATTTCACAGTTCCCACCTTCTAATACACCAATCATCTTCAGTACCGGGTTGTCAAAATATAAACTTGTGTGTTTAGTTGAAACTTTTTTCTTGCATGTTGATGGGGTTTCTTGCAGCTTCATTTTTAAATGGATGAACATCAGCTTCATGTTGATGGGATTTCCACATGTTTATTTTTTGCTTAACTTTTATTGCCTTTTTACTCATGCAGTCAGGTGGGAAGGCCTCCAAAAGTTGATGTCATCACAGACACGGTTGCCACTTGCCAGTGATGAGAAAAAGGTGGTAAGTGTGTAATGTGGAAAGTTTTTACTGTTTATCTTCAGTGTGAAGTGCCTATTTCAAAATTTTGCTGCACTCCCCCAATTTAATTTCCAACTAATTGTTGTTTGGTAGGGACAAATATCATTAAAAGGGTTCTGATTTACTTGATAATGCTAATTGCAAAAATGGTAGTCGGTGGAACCAATGTAATCAAGAAGGTATGTAAATAATGCAGTTGATTCCTCATTTCCCACCATTCACTCTGAGAAATCCTTGCTTCTTTACTTTTGCTATCTTTTTGATTCATTCATTTCAGTTCGATGCTAACATGTTTCTTCAAGAATCAATGCCTAAATAATGTTTAACCATATTTTCAAAATTTATGTACTTATTATTTCTTTTCCCACCAGAGGTTGATTCATTCTTTGAAATAACATGTTTCTTCGGGAATCATGGCTAAATAATGTATGACCATATTTTCGAAATTTATGTGCTTATTATTTCTTTTCCCACCAAAGGTTGACTCATTCTCTGTTATTTTCTTCTGATTTGGCTTGTTTTGAACCAGACTTCAAATGCCATCTACAGATCAAAGTTCATCACGCTCAACCAAATTGTCTAAGTTAAGTAAGTGGTTGTGCCTTTGTACTTAGTCTTTTTCTTCTACTTATACACACACATGTGCACATATACTATGCATTCTAGCTAACGCACAGACATCTGCAATTCTAATGTTAAGCAGCGGAATTGCTTAAGGCCAAAGCAAAGAACAGGACTTAGATAAGTTGAGGCAGAATCTTCATCCAGCCTCTTGAATATAAGAGAATGTAGTAGTGTTGCTGTGACTCAGGTTCTTCTCTATCTGCTTATTTTAGTTAACTTTATGGACTTTTGTCATATTTTTTCTTGCAGTGATTTAATTTTTTGTTGAAACATCTAGGTTCAAGCATGTATTGGAAAAGAGCTTAAAGGAAATAAATTGAGGGCATGGAAAGTTTTAAGCAACAAAAGTATTATACGCATGGAGGTTATTTTAGCTATGTGTTTTTCATCATCACATTTGAGGTCAAGTTATTATTCGAGATTTTATCTTTCTCAAGTATCAATTTGGGGGAGGCCTTATTTGCATTTGCGCTTGTAGCTTGCCACAAATGTTGATGCCACCACAGAAACACATATCAATGATGAGCAAAAGGTGATAAAAGTGCAAGTATATTATAGCACGCTTAATCACTTAAATGACATCTCAACTATATAGCATAAGAATATGTTGCTCCAACATAAAGAAAAAGAATCATTTATAGCATTGTCTCCAGTTGTGATATTTTGGTAGATGTGCTTGATTTCTTTGACATTTATGTTCACTTAAACTTTCTGTCACATGTTAACGAAGTTTCTTGCAGCATCAGTCTTAAATAGATGAACGGTATTTCTTTCTCGCGTAGTTGCTTGTGTTTGTGGAGACTAATTGATAATTTGCCAGAGTACAAAGTAACAATATGATATTTCTGATTACTACTGTCTGAAACTTGATTTGTGTTGATTTTACTCATATATATGTTTAGACCTTTATCCCCCTGTCTCTCTGTGTGTGGGCTGAGTTCGTAACTATGCATAATCTCTATTTGAGTAGAAGGTGTTGCTATTAGGTTATATACTTTCATAGATCTATATGTATGTGATCATCAAGTTCTGTGACTCCTTGTTATGCTTTGCCTAATTGTAAAATAGTGCAATGGTAATAATTTATCCTAGCATGGATGTTAGGATGTCAATGTGCGACTCCCAATTACAAGATTCTAGTACTAGGAGTTGGCTTCATTTGTATTTGTGTTATTGCATTAAGATCAAAACTCAAATTTTCCATTTAAGCCATTGCGGAGTACTAGAATACAAATTTGTCGTCTGACACTCGGAACGTATATGAATTTATTTTCTTGTAAGTTAGTGGCCTGACATTTGAGTTATGCTCTACGTTTTTGTAGTATGTTATGATCCTTGACCAGTCAATCTTCTTTGGGGTGGCTGACATTCATGATCGGCATAGGGACAAGTTGCTGATGTCGATAACGTCATATACGGTAATATATGGGAAGAGTTTTGACTGATAATTTTTGTTCATAATGAAAATTGTTAGGATCACACAATGTTTATTGTAATTGTAGGAGTTATTGCTCTGACGGAGCATATTGGGAATGTGAGTACAGGATTGAGTAGGATCTCAGTGGGAAACAGAATCTTGTTGTATTTGTCAGGTAATGACTTGATTGACTTCTATCTTTTATCTTTGCAACGGAATGATCTTATCTTGTTGGTAGATTCCCACATGTTCATTCTTTGCTTAATTGTTGTTATTATTATTTTTTTTGTACAGACTACAGAGGAGGAATATGATGAGGAGGCACACCTTGGAACACTAGAATGTGGGTATGACTAATTCTGTAACTGATTAAAATAGCATTATCTCTTAATATAGAATTATTTTTATTTTAATGACTTCATTCTTTTATCTTTTATTCGTAATTTTTTTTTTTTTTCAAACAGTGGGGAGGGGAAGACCTCTGAAAGTTGTAGCCATCAGACACTCTTGCCACTTGCCTGTAAACCTAAAAAGGTGATAAATGTGCAATATGGAAGTCTCTAGGAAAAAGGAAATTGAAGTTATTTATTATTGTGTCAAACCTATCTCTAGGAAATGGAAGTGACTTGTTGATATGTGTAATATACATTAAGCATTATTATTATTATTTAGTCTTTATATCGTCCTGCCAACCAATGGTAATTATGTTTGGTCTATCAATAATTAGAGCTTGGATTGTTTGCTTTGCTAATCTTTTTGCTTATTAGTGAGAAGCTTAATTCTTGTAACAAAATTTGATTAATTTATTTTAGTTTGATGCAGTAAAGCAAGTTTGAAAATGACATTAGTTTCCTCAACAATCAATGCCTAAATGATGTATGACCAAATTTTTAAAATTGATTTACTACTTATCATTGCTTTTCCCCTCCAAAGGTTGACTCAATCTACGATACTTTCTTTTGTTTTGGCTTGTTTGAACAAGGCTTCAAATGCCACATGGAGATCAGAGTTCATCATGCTCAACCGATTGTCTTAGGTAGGTGATTAGTTATGACACTGTACTTTCTTTTTCTTCTTACACATGTACACATATTCTATGCATGCTAGCTAATGTGCATAAATCTGCTTGAGGTCAAAGCAGAACTGGACAGACTTAAATCTGCTTGAAGGCGGAAAAACTTCATCCAGCCTCTTGAAACATAGAGTGAATGCGAATGAATAGATGAAACTACGGTGATTCAGGTCCTCTGTTTACTTAATTTAGTTAACTTTGAATTTGTTTCTTATTTCACTTTCATTGATTCAAGTACCTTTTTTTGTTGAAACATCTAGGTTGAATATAAACTGAAAAAGAGTCTAAAGCATAGAATTGAGGTTAGAATATGCTTATGCACCAGAAGTATTCAACTTATGGATGTTATTCTAGCATTGTATTATTCGAAATCTTTTATCTTTCTCAGGCAACTGGTTAGGGAAGGCCTTATTCACATTTGAACTTGCAGCTTTCTGTAAAAGTTGAATTCATTAGGGAAACACTTGCCAATGTTGAACGAAAGGTAATAAGAGTGCAAATATGGCCATGTCTCTATCATTTATCTTTAGTATAGAAAAGATTAATTCTTGTAAACAAATCTGAATTCTTGTATTTCAGTTTGATGAAGTGAAGCAAGTTTGCAATGACATGAATTGCTTGAAGAATTGATGCCTAATAATATTGTATGACAATAGGTCAGAAGAATGATTTTTTCCCCTTTTATTTTTTCCTTTACATTTCTATTCTTCACCAAAAGAAAACTCATATTCAGACATTCTATTCTGTTTTGGCTTGCTTAAACCAGGAATCAAATGCCATCTACATATCAGAGTTCATCTTTTGGAACCAGATTGTCTGAGTTTTGTGACTTGTTATGCTAATGTGCATTTTATTTTTGCTTTATATATGTGTGTACAGAACTCAACATTCACTAAGCATGCTAGATAATGCTCTGAACTTTACAGTTCTGTTATAGAGAAGAAGAATTGCTTAAACCCAAAGCCATGAACATTGACACTTCATTGAGGCTCTTGAAACATAATGAAAATGTGATGGATGGAACCCTACGGTGGTGATTCTCTGATGCAGGTCATTCTCTATTTACCTGATATAGTTAAATTGATGGAATTTCATTCCCTCGCGCCCCCCCCCCTCCTTTTTTTTCTGATTGGTTTGAATTTTTTTGTTGCACATCCAGGTTTGAGCATGACTATAGCAGAGCTCAAAGAAAACTAATTGAGGGGTCAAAAGTGTTCTAGCTAGGAGTTTATCTTATTTGTGTTTTACACCTTCAAATTTGAAGTTAAGGTATTATTTAGAATTTTAAAAACTCTCTCAGGAATCTAGTTGAAGGCCTTATTCCCATTTGAACTTGCAGCTTGGAGTAAAAGTAAATGCTATCATAGAAAACTGTTGGGAATGATGAAGCAAAAGGTGATAAATGTACAAATATGGACAAGTCTTTATAACTAATCTTTAGTATGAAGTTTGTATTTCGGAATTCTAACACAATCTTCAATTTGATTTTTGATATATAGTTGTTAGTTTGTGATAAAATCATTAAAAGGGCATTTAGTTGCCAACGAAGTTCATTGCCAGAAGTCCAAGGTCAATGGAAGTGTTGTAATTGAAAGGTGTGCAGTTCTAGCAGCATATTTTAATTTAAATAAGCATTCATAAGTCTAATGGTTTTATCATGTTATCTTGTCTTCCATTATCTGCATTCAGGCTATCTATCAACTTACAATGCCGCACATAAAGAAAATGAGGATTTAATGGCTGCTGGTGTATAATTGATCCAATAAAGTTGAGAGTTAGATATTTGTTGTTTACAGAATCAGCGATTTTACATGTCAGCTCTTCTATGGATTTTTGCTGAGGTTTTAATGTTGCTTAGAATGGTAGAATTCTTGAAGAAAGACAATTCATGTTGAAGAATCTCATTCTTTTTTTCCTTACCTGTAAAATGTTAAAAGAAAAACTATTTAGTAACATTTCAGATTTAATAGTTCAATTCTCAAAATAACCCTTATGTAGTATGAAATATTTTAGTTGCATCAGACAGTCATCTGTTAACTGTCTCCAAATGAATGTATTGCCAAAATTATGTGTATTAAGTCATTCACTGGCACAATATGCCAATTATTAGAGTATGTTCTGAATATGATTTATTTCAAGGTTGTTGTAAAATAGATTAGGTGATGGAATGACCTCTTATATGTGGATGGTGTGAATCTAGAGCAAATTCCCCTGTAATCAGAATGTTTGAATTTTGAAACATGAGTTTGTGGCATTATAGTTCAAGTGGACATGTTAGTTCATATCGGCATTCATAAGTCTGATAGTTCAATCATTATCTTAAAGGGCATTGAGCTACACAAATGAATTTAGTTGCCAAGATTGCCGGTGTCACCCGTATTGTTGTAATTAACGAGACATATAATTCTTGCTGACCTGATGCATGACAAGTAATTAGTGATAATTTAGTCCTTATATTGCATAGTTATACATGACAAGTAATGTATAATCTTGTTTTGCCTAATGATGATTATAGTGTTTAATTACATGTTTTAACTTGTTGCTTGGTGCTTGTAGCTTTTGATGCCAAAAGAATCCTCACCAATGACGTAAGAATTATTGACATCAAGGAACCTGAATTTTAGGCTGCTAAAAAGTCCATGGATAACTCAGATTCTCATATGCAACATTGTCTTTGCCATTTTGACCCTAGACATCTCCATGGGTTTGTATTCTTCATTTACTAATGAAATCACAGACTCATATTAGAAACCACCACATTTGTTCGTTTTGGAGGCACTGGCAACACCAGGAATAGAGTTGACAAATGGCATGGACATTTCTCCCTTCTCTGAGAAAAAGACTTTGTCTGCAATTTAATATCACCATGTTTTAAATTAGTATGACAGTAAGTGCTTTACATTGTCTGCAAATTTAACAATTTGTCTGTTACACATAAACTCTTGTTAATGCAATTCATGCAATGTATCTTGAATGGATTGTGAACTGCTTCTTATCAAATGCTATGTGTTTACGTTGGGTTGAACTAGTAGTTTCATCTGCTCACTTCTACCCTCTCTATTCTACCATCAATGAAATATTCTACCTTGTTGATGGAATTCTTGAGGTCTAAAAAGATTAGTGGCAATACCAAATGTTTCTACAAAGGAGCACCTACCATTAGTTCATACTGCTGCTACAGCATCCACTATGAAAACGAAGACTAACATTGGAGATTTTCATCTCGCTCTTTTTGATAATCTTCAGGATTGTAATTCTGATCAGCTGCTTTCATCTTCAAGATTTAAGCAAATCAATTTGATAAGAGAATATATTTGCTAAAGTTTTCTTTGTCTCATTATCTTTCTAGCCCAAGCCCGTAGCAAGGGAAATCTTAAAGAAGACCAACAATTCAGAGATGATCAAGCACTCACCAAATTCCTTGATCAAACAAGCTGATGACATAAATGCACAAATGCTAGCAGCGGAGCAGATAATGTTGCTATTTTCCTAAGTCTGTCTGTTGTTTGAGCTACAAGCCATTGTCATGTCTTACATGCTCGCCACTACCCCACTTTTTGTCGACAACTAGCAGTTTCATGCACAGCTGATTTCAAAACTTTGCTTATATTTTATCATAAGGTTTTATTGAAAATTGTCCTTTTTTAAAGACCCTTGTGAAAAATAACCCATTTTTTTAAACCTTTACAGCATGACTTTTTTTGGACAAAAATGTCCTTATATAGTGTAACCAATCCCTCCTGCACCCACCCACCGTCCGATTCTTTGGAAAGCCGACCCACCCGCCGTCGAAGGTGCTCTTACTGCCGATTGTCAGCTCTCTTCGACCGACCCACTGTTCAACTGCTCTGTCCATTAGAAACCCGAAACTGACAGAAGAAGCAAGAGAAGAAGACGGAAGGAGAAGCAAGACGAAGTTGAAGGAAGAAGAAGCTAGAAGTTGAAAGAAGAAGAAGGAAGAAATTGAAGGATGAAGAAGCAAAAAATAGAAGCATAGTGGGAGGAGTGGCAACCAATCACAAACTCCACAATAAGAACATTATTCTCGTACTCTTTGTGGTGGATTTTCTACTAGCACTCAAATTGCTTGTGGAGTATTTTTATTCTAGTAGGCTTTGTGGTTGTAGGTTTTTTGTAGCGTAAATACTTTGATGTGGTTATTAAAATTTTTGATTTGTGGTTTGAATTTTGTAAATGATTCAATTTGTGGAGTGTGATATGGGTATTGTTTGACAGCGGATTCAAGGTGGGAATTCCAACCATCGGTTTGGGATCTCAACCTTTAAGAAGGGTGGGATTCTCAACCACCAGGTTAGATTTCCCAATCTTAAGGGTAAGATTCTTAACCACTAGGTTGGGAATCCCAACCTTTAGGTACGTATTTCCAACCATCGGTTGACATTCTTAACCTTTAGGGTGAGATTCTCAATCATCAGGTTAGGATTCCCAACCTTCAAAGTAAGATTCCCAATCATTAGGTTGGAAATTTCAACCCCCAAGGTGGGATTTCCAACCACCAGGTTGAAATTTTCAAGCCCCACGATGAGATTTCCAATCTTTAGGGTGAGATTCCCGACCACTAGATTGTAAATTTCGATCCTTAAATCTCATTGGAAGTTGGGAATGGATTGTCATTCCCAACTTGGGGGTTGGGAATCCTAGCCTAGGATTCCCAACCTCAAGGTTGGGATTCTCAACTTCTATTTTTAAACTTTGCAGTGCATTATGTTAGAAAAGAGGCTTGTGACTGTCCCCCCATGCATCATCCTGCATTTGAGAGGCAATCAAATTCATCAGTTCTTCATAGGGGAGATGCATATTGTTTTATGCGACGGACTGAGGACTTTGTTCAAAAGGAATAATTTTAACATTGTTCAGAGTAATCACAGGTCAAACAAGATGGCTTCATTTGGGAAAGTAAGAAGGATAAGAGAACTAAGGACCATGATGCTATCAAACAAGCTTCACATGTTGTTGACAAGGCCAAATGTTTAATAGAAGAGTTGGTAATGATGAATTTTGTTTTGTATTAGCAATTTCATAATTTTCGCATGCTCCTGGGTAGTGACTTGCTTCTGTTCAATAATAAGAAGTACGTCACTGTGAGTTTGTATTTATGGGATGTCACATGACAGGTTGTAGCCAATTTTTTTAACTTGTCTTTTGCTTTATATTCTATGCATTATTTATTGTTTCTAACACAATCTCTGTTTCAATTATGGCAGGTCACTCCATTGACTTGGCTCAAAGTTTGGCTTGATAATGTCATGGCTAGTGTGCTTGAGCTTGCAATCTGTTATCATGAAAATGGTATTGTTCAGGATTATGAACTTCTTAAAACAGATGACATTTTTTATTAAAAGGCATCTCTGAGGATGGCACTCCTGCTTTTCATCCTCATGTTGTGCAGCAAAATGGTCTTTCAGTTTTGAGGTTTCTTCAAGAAAACTACAAGTAAGATCCTGGTGCTTATTGGATATGTTTCTCTTTATTTCAATCTAAACTACTATGTTATTAAAGGTTAATGTTAGCTGACTTTGTTTTGCTGTCTGACTTATATATTACATGTATATAAAAATGCTGGTTAAGATTATTGTCAACTTTTTGATATTTCTGTTATTCCCAACAATCATTCCTTTAGTGCTTGTGCTGATAGCTCAAGCTCCCTACCTTTAATTCATAGAGGAATGAGCTATTCATTATTTTCATTTGGGACTTTTCTGTACCATATTGCTCACAGGCTTTCAATTTCAATGGTGTGAAATAGTTTTAAATTTTGTTTGGTGCATCACTTTACAGCCTGTGTTGTGGTTTACCATGCTAATTATTGATGGTAAATTTTCAGGCACCTAATAAAAGGGCTAAGTGTGCAAGGTTCCTTAAACAATGTTTGGATTTTCTAAATGAGCCAGATCATTTGGTTCTAATGTTAATTTAAATTATTATAGTATTAAAATTGTACTTATTCCACTTTAAGAAGTATGTTTACTCATACTTGATTGAGGAACGTGAATTCTAATGATTGGTGTAATGCTAACCAGGTTGCGCGTGCATTCGCTCATGAACAGTTTGCAAGACTCATTTTAAATTATGAGGATGACTTTCATTTATCATCTGAATCTCTCTCTGTGGGATGTGGAATTATAGTTATTGATGCTGAAGCAAAGGATGACAAATTGAGTAAAATTGACAAAACGTTGAAAGATTTTACCATAGACGATTCTGTGAGGATGACTTTAGAGTCAAATATATCTGCTTCTGGGTAATTGATCACGCCAGATAACCCAAAATTGGGTGATTAAGGTCTGTCAAGTTCCAGTGGTGATGAAAGCTTTGCATTGTCTAAAATAATGTCATCATCCATGAATGTGGTTCAAACTGTTTGTGATCCAATCTCTTTCAAGTTAACTACAGTACACCATGTTTCAGAAGCCATAAGTCTCTAAGATGGAGGCGCCAACTACAAAGCTCAGAACGGGAGTTGGTTGACCAGGGCATTAAGATTGATGATAGGCCTCCATCTGTTGATCTTTCTGTTTGTGCATATGGTGATGCTGAATGTATTGAAGTTTGTGAACATGTACCCAACCTGGTGTTCTTACTTGTGTAGCTTTTATTGCGCTATTTTCTGTCCTATAGTTCTATTTTGTTGTGATGAATGGATTTTCAAAAGTGATGACATGGATTTTATGCTGTTGAAAAGAGAAAACCTCTTATGTTAAATTGAAAAGATGACCAAACAGAAGCTATTACTGGAAATGGCCTCATACGTCTGACTTTGACATTTATATGTTTAATTCTTTTTATCCTTGACAAAAATTTGCTAAGTAATATGTATTTTTTTTCGCAAATTATAATTTGTAATATGCGACGGTGCCAAAAAAACCTTGTTTCAATAATTTTAATGTCATCACTTTCTCTTTTTTAAATTATGAAGTTATTTTTTTTATTGTACATACAGATTATGGTAAAAATGATTCGGATTTGAGTAAAGATATCAAAAAAATGGAATAGTATATTGTAACTTTGCTCTCAGAAGAGCTTACATTACAAAAAATGATAGCCAATGAATCTCTGAAACACATCAATGCATTGATAATTAATTTCAAGAAAACCTCTTCATAGTACCATAGAAAAGCAAAGAAATGCAATGCAGGAGTGCAAACATGCGAAGAAGCAAGGGAGAGTTTTTGCGTTGTGTAGGTTATGATTAATAAATTAGCTGTTCTAATTTATTATAGTGTGCTTAATACATTTTTTACCAAGGTATTTACTTTGTAAAAGTTAAGTCTTTACATCGTGTAGTATATCATCCCCGGGATTGTCTAAACCAAGAACCTTATTCAAAATCTTGATGTCTATTCTATGTGATGTTGTCATTTGTTATGATGGCACAATTAGAAATGTTCCTAGCAAATCCTTCTTTTAGTTTGAATATACAATGAGTGGAAGAAGTAAATTTGAGAGTTTCTGTAACCCCTTATAGTCGATTTTTACATTTCCTAGCTTTAGAAACTAAGTTATCAAATAAAAAGGGCGAAACGGTCTTTTAATAAATAAGAAATATAAATGGATGGCAAAATTGTAAAACTCTCATTAAGTGACTTTAATAAATTAATTAGAAATGAAATGGTAAAGACTTAAAAATTATAAATGTTATTAGTAAATAACATTACTAAGGGCAATTTTGTAAATCCAACATCAAGAAAGGACACGGTGGTCATTTAGCAAAAGATAGTTATATAAATACAAGACTTAGTCAATTTTTTTTTTTTCATTTCAAACAAGAAGTAGCCGTGAATCAAAGAAGCAAAAAGAAAACGTGAGATTGAGAGAGGGAGAGCAAAGTGGAAAGGCAAAGAGGAGAGACATAGGAAAAGAAGACCAAAGGTGTTTCCAATCCATTTTTGAAGCTCCAAACATCATTTCCAAGCAAAATCAAGTTAGGATAACAAATTCCAAGCAAGATTCAAGTAAGTTATTTGCCACTTTTTCAAGTTTCAAGTTAGTAGAAATTGTATGAAAATGGTTGGAATGGTGTAGATATTGTTTTAGTGGGTTTGTTGATTGGTATAATGGTTGTGTTGTTGTGAGAGGAATTTTACACTTCAAACAAGTGTAGAACCCTAACTAGATGATGTAGAGATTTAAATGGCATGTTGTGGTGTGTAAATGGTAGACTAGGGTTGTACAAAAAGGGCTTCCATAAGCTTAATAATAATAGAAACAAAAGTGGTTTTCATGCACTCTAAGTATTTGTCAAAAATTGTGAGTGAGTTGTGAGTGTAAAAATGATAAAATAGTGGATGTGTGTGTGTCATGACTGTGAATACCAGTGGAAAACCTCTGAGATTAGATGGTTTTGAATCCAAATTTTATCATAAATAAGGTTAGGAAGATAGGTAGAAGAGATAGAAGTTCAATTGTAGTAGTTTTGGGCAAATTGAAAATCTCGAGCTCAAACCATGGGCTGGAGATAACCTGGACAAAACTAACATATATGGGGGTGTTCTACACCTCAAATGATGCCTATGAGTCATAGAAAACTATAGGCTTTGGAACGGATCAATTCCGATAAAAATTGTGCAAGTTATGCACAAAATAGTGACGTTAGAGAAATCCCGAGCTTAAACCATGAGCTGGAGATAACCTGGGGTGTATATATATGGCCTAGAAGTCATAGAAAACCATGCCTTGTCGTTTTGGAACGGATCGATTCCGATAAAAATGTGCGCTAGTGCTAGTGTCGATAGATGAAATAACTATGCGAATGAAATTTTTATTACATGGAATGAGTTTAGATGATCATAATGAGGTAAATGAAGTTTAGATATGAAAGAAAAACTAGCGTCGCTAATCCGAAACGAAAAAGTGAATAAAACGCACACTAAAAGTGCCTAAAAATGGGGTTTTTCTTAGATTTGACATAGCAAACGATAGAATTTTTCAACGAAATTTAACGTGTGACTAGAATGTGAGATAATGAACCGTAAGAAAAAGAATGAAAGGAAATGGAGCTCTGAGCAGGGCTGTGCATAATATTCTGTTATAGGGTGTCAAAGTTGCTTGAATTTTTGAATTTTCGTTCCAGGCCTTCAAAAATTATACGAACCATATGGGGATGATCCTAGGGGTCTAAAAGTAAGACTTTTGTAAAGAAATTAGAATTTGAGAGTCTCGGTTGAGTTAAAATCGAGTCAGAAAAGTTATAGCGTAACGGGTTTTCAATAGGTTGATTTATATTGAAAACTCTAATGTTACGTTTTATTCGAGTAAATTATAATGGGAAATTAATGTGTAGGTGACGAGTACGCAAGCGAGGCACGAGAGGCTCGTTGAGATCGTTGCATTTACGCGGATTGAGGTAAGTATTACATCACTTACACTAGTTCAATTGTAATTTCAATTATTGTAATTATTGCTAAAGAATTTTATAAAGTAAATTTCTGATCGTAAGTTTGGTTTAAGTAAAAAACCTTGGAAGAAAGGAAATTTGTGCTTTTACATATAAGAGAAAAAGAGTTGTAAAAACCATGTGTAATCCCTTAATTTTTAGAGTATATATCGATACGTTGCGATGTAGTAAATTCCGCATGTAGTCGAGTATATTGAGAGCTATTGGTATTACGTTGCGATGTAGGAAATTTCGCTCGTAGTTGCCTAGATAGTAGTTACTTACAATATGCTACGATGTAGAAAATTTCACACACATTTGTGAGAGCTATCGAGTAGTTTGCACTACGATATGCGATGTAGAAAATTTTCGCATGTAGTCGCAAAGAATTACAGTTCATTAGCACTACAGTTGCGATGTAGAGAATTCAGAGTTATAGTTGCTCAGAGTTTGAGATTATTTCACCCTACGTCACGATGTAATAAATTTCGCACGTAGTGGTCGAAATACTATAGTAGCTTCACGTTGGCGCTAGTCAAGAAATCATCACGTGATGGTTGGAGTACATTTTTGATGCACATAGTTGTTTTATAAGAAATAGTTTGCAAAGATTAACCTTTCAATATTTCTTTAAGTTATGCTTTACTATGAACTTGAAATGGTTGTATTATTATGTAACGAACTAACGATTGATTTTGTCGTGTAGCTTGCTTGTTTTATCTAGTATAACTATAGGTGATTTTGTGACCGAGGAAGCGACGTTCCACTTATAGGTGGGGAACGAATGGATGGACTATGTGAATATTAAATATATTTTGAGATTGTTGTATATGCTATGATCTAAATGATTGCATGTTTGATATATGAATGTTTGACAGATTGTAAAGTTATATTTAAATATGTATATATAAAATTATACATTCATACTTATTGCACAATACACATGATATATCTACATAAGTTGTGATACCTATGGAATATATATACATGTTGTAAATGATTGGATATGAATGTCATATGACATGTATGGATGTGAAATTTGATGTGAATTGCATGTTTGTGGAAAAATCGAAGTTGGGTGGTGATTTCTATAGTTCGAAGTGTGTTTATTTTATAGGTAAAATTTTGGGAAATATTCAAATTTCAGTCGTTATGCTGCTGAAATTTTTATAAAAGTAATTAAAACAAAATTGCGAAAAAAAAAAAAATTTATCACTCCCAACCAGTTTAAAGAAAACTGAGTTACTAAGTTCTAAACTAGTAAACCGGCTAAGAAAGTTAGGGTTCGCTTATCGGATTAATTCGATTCGACAAGTCGGGTTCGATGAGTCCGTTGAAGTGTCCGGCAGGATCCTCCAGACAAGAGCCTAGATAAGGTTTGGGAAGGGTCCTGTCAGTTTTCCTGCCAGTGAACCTATTGGTATGCTTGCTATTATTGTCGAAGTGTTTGTGTCAATGAATGTTACTCTTTTAAGCAGTCTTATGAAGATGAATGTTCCAATACATCATGTTTGGTATTCCAATTGCAAGAGAGAGATTAATCACTTGATATTAAGTAAAAGTCACATATTCTTGCCAACATGATTTACCCTGTTCTGACATCTCAAAAACAACACTAAACAGATCCAAATTTCACCACAAAGAAACCAATTCAAAAAAACTATATGAATAACCAAAACCCGACTAAAGACAAACACCAAACAAAAACACTATAACAATATATTGTCAACTTTACAAACAAATTAAAGGTGCCAAAACCACCGTGGAGGTTGAACCCCTACAACTTCATCAAAAGCATCCGCTGACTACCAATTTAGAGTGAACTAAAAACCATAAAAATATTACCCCCTAATAACTGACGAGCCCATTTCCAAAGGTAATGTGGTATATGCGATTTGTCGAATGAGTCCACTGGCACACCGTTCACCATGTGTTCCACAAACTTAATTACAAAAATCCCACAATCACTACTACTACATAAAATAAGACAACATACTAGTTAGCACAAGACGTTGGGAAGTGCATAAAGATGACAAATTCTTGTGTATACAAAGGAACCAATTCAGAAAGCTATATCCATAAGCAGAACCCTAACAAAGATAAACACCAAGCAACAACCCTTAGGTTAGGATTCTGAACTAGTGTTGAGAATTCAACCTCAAAATTTGGTCTCAATAGGGACATAACCGATTCTCAACTACAAAGTTCTGATTCTCAACCTGGGGTTGGAAATCTCAACTTGAAGGTTGGGAATCCCAACTTGGGGATTGAAAATCCCATCATCGACATTGGGAATCCCATCTTGGAAACCTTGACTCCAATTCAAAATTCAATAAGCCTAAAAATTGTATCAGATTAAATATCCAAAGCATATCAAGTGTTTACCAAAATTCTTGAATAGCAACTCAATCCATCAACCCAAAAATTCTAAACTTTCAAGCAAAAAACCCAAGTTATTATTCAAATCTGAACTCAAACCCAATAATGTTCAAATGCAAATGTCCACTAAAATAACTTAACTTATATGTCATAAATCATTATTCGAATCCAAACCTAAACTCACATATTCTTACACCAAACAATCAAAATAGCACTCTATCATACCAAACGCATAGCCCCTGAGAATTCCAACCGGTGGCACAGAATCGGTCGACGACAAGCAAGGGTTTCTTGTCAGCGGCATAAGAGCAAAGAACCAATGGTCCAACAATGACGCGACGTGCAAACAAAGGATGCGTGGCAGTGTGCAAATCTGATAGCGATAGCCAAAAAAAATGAAGGAAGTATAAGAATAAAATAAGAGGAAGAAGAAAAGACAAGAGGAAGACCTTACTTGGCAGTGAAGAATCAGTCAGCGACAAGCAAGGGTTTCCTATCATCGGCGTAAGAGTGGAGAACCAACGGTCCGACGGAGGTACGACGTGTAAACAAAGATGCGTGGCAGTGAGAGAATCAGCACCAAACAGCCAAAAAAAAGGAGAAAATAAAGGAAGTATAAGAAAAAATAAGATGAAGAAGAAAAGAGAAGAGGAAGACCTCATCTGGCAGTGAAGAATTGGTCAACGACAAGCAAATGTTTCCTATCAGTAGCATGAGAGTGAAGAACCAACAGTTTTACGACGGCACGACGTGCAAACCAAGGATGCATGGCAGCGTGCGAATCAGCACCAAACAGCCACAAAAAAAATATATATATAATAAATAAATAAATAAAAGAAGTATAAGAACAAAATAGGAGGAAGAAGAAAAGAGAAGATGAAGACCTCACTTGGCGGTGAACGACTGTCAACAGCATTATGGTGGAGAAAGGTTGGCATCTCTGATGGTTGAGAATCGACAGTGAGAGAGGAAGGGTAGAGAGACATTTAGCTAATGAAGCAAACACTTTAATTAAGGGCATTTTTGTCCATTCAATGTCTTTTTTGTAAGGATGAAAAAAAAAAAGTCATTGTTGGAGTTCACCTTTCCAAATGGGTTATTTTATGCATTTTCTCTTTGCAAAGCAAGTGTTTAGATATTTAGGTTTGACAGATCAACACCATTCATATTTGACATTGAACCTTTTGATGTTTTCTTATAAATTTTGCATGGTTGGTTATGAAAGAATACATTCAAATCTTGTAAGTTTTATGTGATCATGCTTTATTCCATCTATGACCTCAAGTAAATGTTTTGTCATGCAAAGTTTATGGGGAAAAGTAATTAAACATCTGACGTGAAGCATTTTTTTTTAATGGAGAAACGGCAAAGTGTGTCATTGTTTAAATACTGATTAATTGAATGAGTTTTCTATTAACAGGCCACAATGTTGCCTCTATATAATCTTATTACTTGGTTAAACATCTATTAACTCTTTTTCGATTCACAAGCAGTCTCCTACCAAATCTAATTAATCATTTAACATGTTTAAAGGCATTTGATATAAGTGAGAAGTTTTGATGTGGGGGTACAGTTGATTACACATATTTAAATGATAAATTTGAGATATTTTCACATTTTCACTTCACCGGATATAGAAATTTAATTAACATATCATGTTATAAATGTTAGATTTAATGTGTATGTAAAAGTCTAAAAAATATATTGGAGTAGGTCAGTTTGAGGTATGTAATACAAAATTGGTCAATTCAGGACACATAATGTTTCATGGAAATGATGCATTAAGTTATCTCTATAATAGAGTGATGGTTGCTTTTTACTGGATATGACTTGAAAACTTAAACAACTTTAAAGGATCTCCTATTGTTTAGTGTTAGGCTTTTTTAACCTTGGAATTTGCTGTCAGGGTACTGTAAATAATCTGGTGATTTTTTTTTTTTAATCTTACGTCATGATTCTGCAAGACGAGGCTCTATAAGACATTTATTCTTTTATTCTTGATTTTTAGCTGTTTGTTATTAAAATCAACATTAGTTAGATGCAAATTTTGGGATTCTTTTATTTTAAGAAGTTTAGCTTATGAAGTCTTTGAAATTTGTGAAAAGCAGTCTAATAAATCCTCAGTAATTTATACAATATTTTCAACTTACAATGTAGGCCACCATTTGTCAGAAGTAACAGAAAAGCAACTGTGAAAACATAGGTATGATCTTTAGAATTTTATTCTCAACTACCATCTTGTTGATTCCAATTGTAAATAGCACAACAAATTCTGACAAGAAGGTGCAATGTTGTAGAATACACACCTTAATACAGTATTAGAAATATCTATGGAAGTGATGGGAAGATACATGCAAAGCATAATGTCAGTCAAAGTCAACTGGAGACCGTAAGATCATAAAATATTATTAAAAGTCTGCTTCTCATACTTTGGCGTATATGCATATTTCTCAGTTGTTTTCAATTGAGAGACTTTGAAGCAATTATAAATGCATAGCTATAATTCCTTATGAGGAGTATAATTCCGTTCTCTTTATCAAAATATTATGATTTTAGGGAGATGGATCCAAAGGCTTTGGTGCAATTGCGAGGAATGGTATAGCCACTTTGATTCTCAACTACCATATATGTGGTTGACTCTAAAACGTAGGTCTAGGTGATGGTATAATTTATGACATGCAGGGATATTGTTGTAGAACATTTATCATAATCTAGCATTAGAAATTTCTTTGAACTTGTTGACAAGATACATGGAAACTGTAAGAAGATCAGAGACAAGTACCCAAAGTCAGTTTTTCAGTCTTAATTATTATTAGATTTCTCAAACGTTTCCAGTTGACAGACTTTTGAAGCAACTATTGCTGCATAGCTATAACTGCTAGCAAGGAGTGTAATTTGGTTCTCCTTAGCAAAATATTAGAATTTTAAGGGGATGGATCCAAGGGCTTTTGATGCTATTGCAATAAATGACATACCCTCATTCATTAGATTATGTTGAAGTAAATATGTTATGTTTTTTGTTACCGTTGTAGTTTATGTGTTAATGTATTTAACTTGTGTTAGTTTAGTTAACTAAGGTTGTGTTAACTTGTGTTATATTTTTTATGAATATAATTAAGACACTTGTATGGTGGTCTTAGGATGTAAAGAACCAGTATAAAAACTGGTTTGATAACTTTTGTAAGGAGCTGAAAAATGCAGCAGCAAACACAGAGGAAACAAAAAAAAAAGAACTTCGATCATGGGTGGACAGTAGAAAATAACTCTACTGTCCCCTGTTTTTAGAAGTCATTCTTCTTGTTTTTTAGCATAAAAACTATTACCTTTGTGTGTTCTTTTGTGTGCCACAGCAAGTAGCCAACATATTTTGGTGTCAGAGTTTGAATCAAAAAGAAAGAACTATCAAAAGGTGGGAAAAGCTTGGGTCTTCAGAGGCTTTACATGGCCAGCACAATTTCTGCAACAAGTCTAAATGTACCAGTGCAGCAGCTTTATGTACCTGTCTTTGATGGGGAAATTTACGACTTTTGGTGTGTAAAAATGAAGACCATCTTTCTTTCTCTTGATCTATCGGACTTAGTGGAAGATGGAGTTGCAGAATTAGCCCCCATAACAACACTATCAGAGATTGAATCAAGATTATTGAAAAAGAGAAAACAAAAGGATGCTATGGCTTAGAGTAAAATTTAGCAGGCAGTATTAGCTATAGTTTTTCCAAGAATCATGGCTGCTACAATAGCAAAGCAAGCTTAGGATGTTCTTCAGCAAGAGTTCCAAGGAAACACAAAGGTACGAACCATAAAACTCCAACACTTGAGAACAGAATTCGAAAATATCAAAATGAAAGAGGGTGAAACTTTGAAAAGTTCTCTGATAAATTTATGGAATTAGTAAATCAAATTAAAGCTTATGGTGAGAGCTTTGATGATAGAAAAATTACCCAGAAGATATTACTTGGTTTGCCTGTTAAATTTGATCCTATTGATACTGTGATTGAAGAAACAAAGGATATCCTTAAGTATTCATGAAGTGACGAGTTCACTAAAATCCTGTAAGCAGAGATTGTTATGGCACTCTGAGAAATCCATTGACAGTGCATTTCAATCTCAACTCAACATTAAATATTCCAACAAATAGCCTCCAAATAATAATCAAAACAAAGGAGAGTCCTTTAGGGGTGCAAAAAGAGGTAGAGGTAGTGGAAAAAGTTTGAATAATAGAGGTAGAGGTAAAGGAAACTATGACAGAAGTTCTATTGAAGAAAAGCACTCTTAAAGGTGTAATATTTGCAAAGGAAGCAGCCATGTTGAAAATGATTGTTGGTTCAAAGGAAAGCCTCAATGCCATAATTGTAAAAAATTTGGTCACTTGCAGAAAGAATGTAGATACAAAAGCAACGCAACAAGCAAACAATTCAGAGGTGAAAGAAAGTGAAGCAAGTTTGTTTTGTGCTTGTCAAAGTGCACTTGTGTAGCAAGACAATATGTGGTTTCTTGATAGTGGTTGCACCAACCACGACATGAAATGGGAGCATCTTTCTTGACATGGACACCTCTATCAATTCACAAGTGAAGTTGGGGAATGGTGTTTTTGTACATGTCAAAGGTAAGGGGACAATTGGAGTTCAAACAAAGAAATGTGTTATACATATTTCTGATGTGTTATTAGTGCCTGACTTGAAACAAAATCTGCTAGGTGTTGGACAGCTTCTTGAAAACGGATACTCATTGAAATTTGAAGACAAAAGCTGCACCATTTTTGATAAAGAAAAGCAAAAGATGGTTGTAACAAAAATTGAAATGAAGAATTGAAGCTTTCCACTTGGCTTCAGATGTGCAAATGAACTAGCTCTCAAGGTTGAACTTTCTGATGAGTCTAGGTTGTAAAAGGCTTAGGCACTTGAACTTTCAAAGTCTCAAGTTGTTATACCAAAAAAAACATCGTGCAAGGTTTGCCAAGAACCGAGGAGCAACAGAATGTATGTGAAAGGGTGTGCACTTAGCATCATAGAAAAACATTTCCTAAAGGAATTGCTTTTGCAGGTTATCTTGCATTTGTGATTTACATTATCACATCTGAAGTTAAGGTGTTATTTAGAACTTGAAAAACTTCCGCAGGAGTCTAGTTGAAGGCCTTGGAGTAAAAGTAAATGCTAACACGAACTCTTGGATTAGCAAATTAAAAGGTGGTATGTGCAAATATGGATAAGTGTCCAAAATTTATTTTTAAAATGAAATTGATGTTTCAAAATTTTAATATAATCTGCTTTGATTACCAATGAAGAGTTGTTAGGTTGGGATGGATATTGTTAAAAGGGCATTGAGCTACAGATGAAGTTAACTTCTTGGAGTCCAAGGGTTGATGGAAGTTTTGTAATTGCCAAGGTGTGCAGTTCTAGGAGCACATGTAAATTCAAACACGTATCATAAGTCTAATAGTTCAATCACGTTTTCCTTTTCCTCCGTGCAGGTACTATTTGTCATAATCCTAAATACAGTTACAATACTGCACAAGAGAAAAATGAGGATTTTATGGTTACTGGCGTTAATTGATCCAAAAAGGTGACAGTTATTTGTTGTTTTGTTGAATCTCAAATTTTATGCATCAAGTCTTCTGCGGACTTATGTTGAGGTTATAATATTTCTTAGTGGCAGACTTCCTGAAAATAACATAATTAGCCATCATGTTGAATAATTTTATTCTTTTTTTTTTTTTGTGTGTGTGTGTGTAAGTTCAGCAATGGGAAAAAAATAGAAAGCATTGAGTCACATTTCTAATTTTATGGTTCAATTCTCCAATGTTGATGTTGCTGAATGAACCTGAATAGAAGATGAAATATTTTAGTCTCATTAGACAATCATATGCTAATTGTCACCAAATGAATGTATTAACAAAATTCCTACCGAATTATGTGTAGCACAGTAACTAGCTATACAGACAGGCACTGTATGCTTGTAATATAGAATACAGTTTATTTCAAAACTATTGTAAGGTATAGTTGGTGCTGGAATGACCTCTTGTCTGTGATGATGTGAATGTAGAGAAAATTCCACAGTAATAAAAACAATTGAATTTTGAAATACAAGTTTGTGACATTCTAGTCTTAGTTGATATGTTAATTTATATTTGCATATTCATAAGTCTAATAGTTCAATCAAAACGTTAAGGGGCGGCATTGAGCTACACAAATGAAGTTATTGCCAAGAATGCTGGTGTGAGTTGTATTGTATTATTGTAATTGACAAGACATACAAAGCTACAGGTGTTGGTTTATTATGCATATGCATTAATCTAGTAAGTTTTAATTGTGTTATCATAATTTATAATTTTATACAAGTTCAGTGACAATCTAACGTATGAGGATCTTATGATGAGAGTGAGAGGTTTTGCTTCAGACATATGGAAATGCAAGTGATTTGTTACGTGTAATAAATATTACAATAATTTTTGTGAACAACATATAAATGACAATTAATAGCATAGTTATCCCTTAGTGTTTACATTGTGCATTGGATAATCTTGTTTTGCCTATAGATGATAATTACAGTCTTAAATTACAGGTTTTAACATGTTGCTTCGTGCATGCCGCTTTTGTTGAGAACAGAATCCCCACATCAGACAATGTGGTTATTGACATCAATGAACCTGAATGTGTGGTTGTTGAAAACTCCATCCATAGATAACTTCTCAATGGCAACATTGTCTTCACTATTTTGACCCACATTGATGTGCTTGTGAGTGTTTTACATTGTTTACAATTTTAAGAATCTCTGCAATGCATGGACTCCTGTTTATGCAACTGATGCCTTTGGTCAAGAATTGATTGTGAACTATTGCTTATCAAATGCCATGTTTGCATTGGGTTGAACATCTATTTCATCTGCTCACTTCTACCCTCTCTATTCTACAGTCCGCATGATATTTTTGATCTCTTTGCTGACATTTTTGGGGTCTAAATAGGTTGCTTCATGAAGAAGGGGAGAAAAATTAGTGGATCTGCCAAAAATTCTTCAAAAGGAGCGGCTACCAGAAGTTCAAATTGCTGCTACAACATCCTCTATGAGCAAGAAGTATATCATTGGAGAAGTTCACCTCACTCTTGTCAATGATATTCCGGTTTGTGATTCTGCTCAGTTGTTTTCTTCTTTAAATCAAATCAATCTATTAGGATAACATGATCGCTAAAAAATTCTCGTTTTTTAATATCTCTCTAGCCAAGGTCTGTAGCAAGAATAAGAGAAATGTTAATGGAGCTACACAACTTAGAGATGATCAAGCACTCACCAAATTCCTTGATCAAACAAGCTGATGATTTAAATGCACAAACGCTATTAGTAGTGCAGATGATGATGCTTTTTGCCTAAATCTGCCTGTTGCTTGAGCTACAAGCCATTGAATATCTTACTTGCTCACCATTGTCAACAATTAGCCATTTTCTGCACAGCTGATTTGCAAAACTTTGCTAATAACTTGGCTAATTTCTTTTCATCTAAGCAAGGCAAGTGTTCAAGTTTTTGGGTTCAAGAGACCAACACCGTTCATATCCAAGTCTCTGAAATTAAACTCTTTTATCTTGTAAATTTTTGTATAGTTGGTTTTGAGAGAATGCATTGAAATCTTCTCTAATTTATGTGACCATTCTTTATTTGCCTTTCATGTACCCATCTATTACTTTCTGTAAATGCTTTGTTATGCAGATTTTATGAGGAAAAGATACTGAACATCTTATTTTGGGCTTGTTTATGTATAAAAATTAAAATTCCTTAAACAATGACAAATTGATTGAAACTTTACTTGACAAACAACAATTTTGCTTCCTTGATTGTATTATTATTTTTTTTGTTTTTGAAATATCACAATTAATTTGGGGTGTAGAAGACGGGAACACAATTCGAATCACAACTTTAAAAATGCAAAAGTAAGGAGCATATTATTAAGTCAATCTCATATTATAATATGATTATATTACCTCATAAGACATGTATTGCTCTTTTCCTATTCATTTATTGTTCATTGTGTCCTACATCATTAGGCTTGTTTACAGTAAAGGATTGGATCTAAATATTTTAAGGAGATATTTGATTACATATGATAAGATTAGACTACATTAATATTATGAAGTGTTTAGTTGTTAATACAAAAATTGTTCACACCTACAATTGGTACAATTAATTGAAAAACGAATACAATATAAGAAATTGAGAAATTCAATACTGACCCCCTTTGAAGTCAAAGTCCCTTTGGCTAAGGGGATTCTCGTTCTTGGGTGGGCTACTCTTCCATTAGCTACCTATCAAGCAAAGAAAGAGAAATAAGAGGTCGTCAGTGGTTTATTGACGAATGAGAATATCCCTTTGCAATGAGGCTAAAGGACAGAAAAGAGGAAAAAACTCAAGTTATATAAGTTAACAAAATCCAAGAACAACACATAATACTTGTGATGGTCTCTCCATTAAGAGTTCTCTCGCATACTAGTTCGTTCTCGGGGTAAGTGAGAATGACTTACTTTCTTTGAAAGTAGACATCCTTATATACTTCTTCCATTTCCTACCCCTTGTTTTTTAATGGTCAATTGCCTTTTTACGTCCCTTCACTTTTACAATCGTTTCCTATCGTCTGGCTCCTATTCATCTCGTTGCTTTCACTTTTTTTGTGTCTTCCGTTCTTTGTCCAACTAATTCAAATTCAAGTGACATGTGGCACCTTATTGTTCTTTCTTTATATCGTTGGACTACGTGGCCAATTGTTGGCCCTTCTTTTTCTTTTGCAACCTCGTGCCTGTGACCTCTAGCTACATGTCAGTCCTAGTCCTACAACTAGACTTGGTCTCTCTATTTTTCAGACAAGATAGGGGACTTATAAGTATAAGGGGTATAATTTCGAATTCTGAGCCAGGTTCCTTTTCATTTGCTTTTCCACCACTTGGCATGGACATCTTTATCCTTTTCACATTCTCTTTGCTAGGCAATTGAGATTGGGCCATGGTTTTACTATGGGCTTGTCTTTAGAACTTAATTTCGGGCTCTATTGTTTGGGTTGATTTACAATTAATAGTTTTAGAGTTCAGTTGGACTTTAGGGAGCTAATTTTCTCTTAATAATAGCCTTTCCCTTTTGATTAAAGAATAAAATGCATTGATCAAAGTGGACCTTTGAGCTTCTAAATTAGCTTTTAATCAAACCTTTGATTTTCAATTTCTTAATTGATTCTTTTCTTCTATGGCTACTTTCCATTTTGCAGGTTTAAATGATCTCCTGCATTACTTGTTAAGCCCCTTTTTGAAGCCTTTTTAGCCATCTGGTCTAGCTAGTTTCCCTTCTACTTTGGCCTTCCTTATGACTCCACGTGATTGACGTGACTAGTGCCGCTTTTCAAGTTGCATTTTTCTAGATCTGGGAAAAAAGCATGCTGTCTTTTCTCTTTGCCTTTTCCCATGTTAAGCAATTGCCAACCATTTCACACTTTACATTAATTCCCTATTTACTACTTTCCATTTCTAGTTCATATCCTGCATCTTGGGTGAGAGAATTTGGGCTTCCTTTTAACTTGCTTTCCTCATTCATCCTCTTGCTCTTTGTGTCTCCCTCATATGTTTGTCTTTTGCATGCTATTCGACTTCTTTCTTGTGTAAACTTCATGCTTTATTTTCTGTTTTATTTATTTATTTTGTGTGTTTCAAGGGTATGCTTTCTCTTTTTCTCTTAGTTTCTTCTTTTCGTCATCTTTCTTAATGTCATTATCTAAAGAGTCCTAAGGTTCCCTTCTCCTAACTTTTAGGGGATCTTCCCTTGATGAAGGTCAATGTTCGGAGCCCTAGATCAACGATTCTCTTAACGGAGCTGGTTGCGTACCTCGCGAAGGGTCTCGATCTCATCGAGGGGGACTCATAGGTTTAGGTCTGGTAAAAGCTCTTCTCTGTCTTCCGATGTCACCCTTCCTAAATATCCCCACACTTGTAGCTTCAATAAAACCAAGCCATTTTTTATCAAACAAGAGCTCCTAAATCTAGGTCTACTTAGGGATAGCAATTTTTTCCATGTATGGGTCACTCATGACTTCATCCAAACTCAATGACTGTAAGTCTAAGTTTAACATCCCTTTGTTTGTAAGGTTAAGGCTCTTATCCCCTGATATGGGTCTTAATACTCCTCTCGATAGGGAAGTCGCTATATCTTTTTGGTCTTTAAAGCTTGGCTTCTGTCTCTCTATCAACCCTTTCTTTTAGTGATTGCTTATTAACTTAGATATGACCCCCATCTAATTCAATCCCAACTTTTGGTGATTTATGTTCGGGTGTCACACCTTGTGGCATGAACAGGGCTGGGGGACCCTTCGATCATGGAACTCAGTTCCTTGTACAATGTAAATGTTAACCTCTATCGAAAGAGTCTATTACTTGCGTTATTGGGATGCTTCCCTGAACCTAGTCCCTTTTCATGCAATTGATGTTAACAGATGGACTCCTGTTTATGCCATTGATGCCTTTGGTCAAGAATTGATTGTGAACTGTTGCGTATCAAATGCCATGTTTGCATTGGGTTGAACATCTATTCATCTGCTCACTTGTACCCTCTCTATTCTACAGTCCGCATGATATTTTTGATCTCTTTGCTGACATTTTTGGGGTCTAAATAGGTTGCTTCATGAAGAAGGGGAGAAAATTAGTGGATCTACCAAAAATTCTTCAAAAGGAGTGGCTACTAGAAGTTCAAATTGTTGCTACAACATCCTCTATGAGCAAGAAGTATATCATTGGAGTTCTTCACCTCACTCTTGTCAATGATCTTCCGGTTTGTGATTCTGCTAGTTGTTTTCTTCTTTAAATCAAATCAATCTATTAGGATAACATGATCGCTAAAAAATTAGAGTTCTTTAATATCTCTCTAGCCAAGGTCCGTAGCAAGAATAAGAGAAATGTTAATGGAGCTACACAACTTAGAGATGATCAAGCACTCACCAAATTCCTTGATCAAACAAGCTGATGATTTAAATGCACAAACGCTATTAGTAGTGCAGATAATGGTGCTTTTTGCCTAAATCTCCCTGTTGCTTAAGTTGCAAGCCATTGAATATCTTACTTGCTCAGCATTGTCAACAATTAGCCATTTTCTGCAAAGCTGATTTGCAAAACTTTGCTAATAACTTGACTAATTTCTTTTCATCTAAGCAAAGCAAGTGTTCAAGTTTTTGGGTTTGAGAGACCAACACCGTTCATATCCAAGTCTCTGAAATTGAACTCTTTTATCTTGTAAATTTTTGCATAGTTTGTTTTGAGAGAATGCATTGAAATCTTCTCTGATTTATGTGACCATTCTTTATTTGCCTTTCATGTACCCATCTATTACTTTCTATAAATGCTTTGTTATGCAGATTTTATGAGGAAAAGAAACTGAACATCTTATTTTGGGCTTGTTTATGTATAAAAATTAAAATTCCTTAAACAATGACAAATTGATTGAAAAGTTTCTTGACAAACAACAATTTTGCTTCCCTGATTGTATTATTATTATTTTTGTTTTTGAAATATCACAATTAATTTGGGGTGTAGGAGACGGGAACATGATTTGAATCACAACTTTAAAAATGCAAATGTAAGGAGCATATTATTAAGCCAATCTTATATTATAATATGATTATATTACCTCATAAGACATGTATTGCTCTTTTACTATTCATTTATTGTTAATTGTGTCCTACATCATTAGGCTTGTTTACAGTAAAGGATTGGATCTAAATATTTTAAGGAGACATTTGATTACATATGATAAGATTAGACTACATTAATATTATGAAGTGTTTAGTTGTTAATACAAAAATTGTTCACAAAAATTGTTGACACATACAAATGGTACAGTTAATTGAAAAATGAATACAATATACGAAATTGAGAAATTCAATGCTGATCCCCTTTGAAGTCAAGGTCCCTTTAGCTAAGGGGATTCTCGCTCTTAGGTGGCCTGCTCTTCCATTAGCTACCTACCAAGCAAAGAAAGAGAAATCAGAGGTCATCGGTGGTTTATCGACGAATGGGAATATCCCTTTGCAGTGAGGTTAAAGGACAGAAAAGGGGAAGAAACTCAAGTTATATAAGCTAACAAAATCCAAGAACAACTCGTAATACTTTTGATGGTCTCTCCATTAAGAGTTCCCTTGCATACTAGTTCGTTCTCGGGGTAAGTGAGAATGACTTACTTTCTTTGAAAGTAGACATCTTTATATACTTCTTCCATTTCCTACCCCTCTTTTGTTAATGGTCAATTGCCTTTTTACGTCCCTTCACTTTTACACCGGTTTCCTATCGTCTGACTCCTATTCATCTCGTTGTTTTCACTTTTTCTTTGTCTTCTATTCTTTGTCCAACTGATTCAAATTCAAGTGACATGTGGCACCTTATCATTCTTTCTTTTTGTTGTAGGACTACATGGCCAACTGTTGGCCCTTTTTTTTCTTTTGCAACCTAGTGCCTGTGACTCCTAGCTACATGTCAGTCCCAATCCTACAACTAGGCTTGGTCTCTCTATTTTTTAGACGAGATAGGGGACTTATAAGTATAAGGGGTATAATTTCGAATTCTGAGCCAGGTTCCTTTTCGTTTGCTTTCTCGCCACTTAGTATGGACATCCTTATCCTTTTCACATCCTCTTTGCTAGGCAATTGAGCTTGGGCCATGGTATTACTTTGGGCTTGTCTTTAGAACTTAATTTTGAGCCCTATTGTTTGGGTTGATTTCCAAATAATAGTTTGAGTTCAGTTGGATTTTCGGGAGCTAATTTTCTCTTAACAATAAATCAAAGAATAAAATGCATTAACCAAAAGTAGACCTTTGAGCTACTAAATTAGTTTCTAATCAAACCTTTGATTTTCAATTTCTTAGATTGATTCTTTTCTTCTATGGCTACTTCCATTTTGCAGGTTTAATTGATTTTCTGCATTACTTGTTAAGCCCTCTTTTGGAGCCTTTTAAGCCATCTGGTCTAGCCAGTTTCCCTTCTGCTTTGGCCTTCCTTATGACTTGACGTGATTGACATGACTAGTGTCGCTTTTCATGTTGCATTTTTCTAGATCTGGGAAAAAGGCATTCTATCCTTTCTCTTTGCCTTTTCCCATGTTAAGCAATTGTTAACCATTTCACACTTTACATTAATTCCTTATTTACTGCTTTCCATTTCTAGTTCATATCCTGCATCTTGGGTGAGAGAATCTAGGCTTGCTTGTAACTTGCTTTCCTCATTCATCCTCTTGCTCTTTGTGTCTCCCTCATATGTTTGTCTTTTGCATGCTATCCGACTTCTTTCTCATGTAAACTTCTTGCTTTATTTCCTGTTTTGTTTTATTTTGTTTTATTTTTTTTTTTGTGTTTGAGGGATTTGCTTTCTCTTTTTCTCTTAGTTTCTTCTTTTCATCATCTTTCTTAATGTCATTATCTAAAGAGTCCTAAGGTTCCCTCCCGCTAACTTTTGGGGATCTTCCCTTGATGAAGGTCAATGTTCGGAGCCCTAGATCAACGATTCTCTTAACGGAGCCAGTTGCGTACCTCGTGAAGGGTCTCGATCTCATCGAGGGGGACTCATAGGTTTAGGTCTAGTAAAAGCTCTTCTCTGTCTTCCGATGTCACCTTTCCCAAATATCCCCACACTTGTAGCCTCCGTAAAACCAAGCCTTTTTTCATCAAACAAGAGCTCCTAAATCTAGGTCTACTTAGGGATAGCAATTTTTTCCATGTTATGGGTTGCTCATGACTCCATCCAAACTCAATGACTAGAGGTCTAAGTTTAACATTCCTTTGTTTGTAAGGTTAAGGCTCTTATCCCCTAATAAGGGTCCGAATACTCCTCTCAATAGGGAAGTCGCTATATCTTTTTGGTCTTTAAAGCTTGGCTTCCATCTCCCCATCCAGCCTTTCTTTTAGTGATTACTCATTAACTTAGATGTAACCCCCATCTAATTCAATCCCAACTTTTGGTGATTTATGTTCGGGTGTCACACCTTGTGGCATGAACAGGGTTGGAGGACCTTTCGATCATGGAACTCAGTTCCTTGTACAATGTGAATGTTAACCTATATCGAAAAAGTCTATTACTTGCGTTCTTGGGATACTTCATTGAACCTAGTCCCTTTTCGCACCAATAGTGATACTATACGTGGTTATTCGCTTTAAGTGGTTCAGGTTCTAAAGCCAAAGTGGTGGGTCGTTGCTTTAGAGTTCCTACAGCAATCAACAGTGAAGGTCTCCATTTCCCTTTTTCTTTATTTCCTTGTCATCCTTCTCTCTCTCTCTCTTGTTTTTTTTTTTCATTTTTCTTTTTTTTGCATTGCTCCCCTTTTTTGGTTTACTAAAGGGCCCTTTTATTTTGATGATTCTTTGTAGTTGTTGACACTTGGAGTAGGTGTACGACACTACCTTAGGCTCAGCTAAGGGGGATTAAAGAGCTTACTGTTGTGAAGCCCATTGTGAGTGAAGCCTTGGCCCACCAATTTGGTTAGGGACCAATAGTGTTAAAGTTAGAGACATATAAGCTTCCACAGGTCAGTTGTGCCCATCATTTATTTGCCACTTTGCTCCCATTTTCTTTCCTTTATCCCTGATTTACTTCTCCCCAAGCATAGATTCAAGTCATTCATCCTAGTCACTAAAGAGGAAGGCTGAGGAGCCTACCAAAGGGGTAGACTAATGCGAGGAAACCAAGTGGAGGATGCTTTTTCAATCGAGTTCTGCCGAGTCTCACTCTTCTGGCATAGCTCCCTTGGCCACCACTCCTATCAGTGTAGCCTCCCCATGCCACGATCAAGAGCAAGCCTTCTGAGGCTTCCAAAGGGAAGATTTTGACTCCTTCAAACTCTTTTGACATGACTGAAATAGAATATTTCTCCATATATGTGGGCAGTGATTCTATCTCTAAGGCAGTTTTAGCTTCTACTACTCGATCTATGGATGTAACTCCCATGCTTACATGCTTGATGAACCCCTTAGTTGCTTAATTAATAGCTTCTTAGTCAATTCTTTCGAAAAGATGGGCATGGCCCTATGGCCCCATTAGTTACATTACTAATTAACTAAAATACTTGGTATATTTACTGAATCTATCAATTCACATGAACATAATTGAAATTTATTATAGTCACGTGAAAATATCTGGAATATCTTCGAATCACGTGAAAATATATGTCTATCATGATTTTGTTCAACTTAGATTTGACTTTTACCTTGGTTCCATCACCTCAACATTAAATATATATATATATTAAGTTCAATCCTCTACCTTTTACTGCATAACAACTATGATAAATAACAATTCAATATGTGATCTAGAGACATATTATGCAAAGGGCGAAGTGCTTGGTAAAGGGCATAATAAAATTAGTTGGCATGGGAAAAATGGTGTTAATTATGCAAAAGGTTATTTCTAAACTTATTATTTAATCGTAATTTGTAGTTTAGCTTCACAATTTTGTTCACAATTTAGATCTTCTTATTTAATGATAGATACTGAACGTTGTATTATGTATTACATCAATACAAAATCTAGATGTATTGCATTTATAAATCAAAATAGATGTAATAATTTAGATCTCCATAATTTATGGTTTTTTTTTTCTTAGTTTGTTTTTGTTATCATTTTTGTTCTTTTAGTTGTGTTGAATAGAATTCAAACATATGAGGTTCTAGAAAGAGAATAAGTAATACGAGATTTGTTGACGTATGAAATTGGTCAACTAAGTTCTTCCAGACTCAACACTGCATGAACGACAAGCAGAACAAGTAGTAACAAATAATAGGAGTAAAGATGGCAAAGCTAGAACGCAAGACAGTGATGTGTTTAAGTGGTTCAGCTAAGCTTGCCTACGTCCACTGTTTGTTCTCTCAATATCTGGACAGAGTAATAGCCAGTTTTTCACTAAGTATTTCGCTCTTACGTTACAGAGAAAAGTTTTCCCTATTTATAGGAGGAGAAGTGCTACAGCGATGTTTAATGCGTTAAACTAGAATGATTACAACAGTTAATGAACCTGACCTCCATTTGATGCAGCCGAATTACATTAAATGCAAGGGACAGGTGGAAGACATGCATGACTAACCCACACGGATTAGGTGTGATGATCTGTAATTTGAACAGTAATCTCTGACAAGATTGACGTGCAAGGCAAGTTAAGTGATGATCTGGCATGGCCTGACATAGTAGTGAGCGGACTGGAGTGCAGAACGATGGGGAGAGCTGAACGACGATCTCAGCTTCTCGTTCTCATAGACAAATCTAGCTTGAAATGGAACGGACTCAGCTGTGCGACGTGGGCAGGGAGGACCTCGCACTACGCTTGGTGGTGTACCTTGTATGCTCGTGCCTCACTTCGCTGGCATGTCACTTCGCTATAGATGTTTGAGCATACTGCACGCTGCAGGCCTTATGCAGGGCTTGAGGGTTTCTTCAAATGTTGTAATTGGGCCTAAACCAGATAGGCCAATTAGTTGAGCTTTTATCAGGTCTCGTAGGCATCACTAAAAATACCCACAACATAAGCCCCCTAGTTCTTAGGGTGTATAACGGACTGAGAACTCCTAGCTGAACCGGTATAAGTTGAACAGGTGGGAACCGTTAGTCTTTGTATTTTCAAATTTGTCTTATCTAATACGTGGCAGCCGCCCAGAGGAAGGTGAAGAGACGTGTTCTGTGCAACGTGTGCATTTAATGCACGTCTTTCAACTGCAGGCGCCATGATGACCGCTCCTGACATCGCGTGAGACCATCAGATCTGAGGCGGTTACGAGATCCAACGGTTGGGACGCGCTAGGGAAACAAATAAAAATAAGCGACTGTTTGGATACTTCTCTTGTTCACTATTGTTCAATAGTCATACAGCCATTGCCATATAGAGAGTTTCTCAGTTTTCCGCCCGCAATCGTGATTTTCATCTCTGTTCTTCACCGGCGATCAACTTTATCTTTTCAGGTCACTCAAACTTTGCTTTGTTCAAGTAAGTTATGACGATTCCTCTTTTGCTTTGATGTTGTAGTAGACATAGTTGTTTGGGTCGCGTTTTGAGTGAAGTTTGCTCTTCATGTTCTTGCGACTTTGCATGATTATATGAACGTAAATTAGATAGATGACTGACCTTTAATCCTTGCAAGTGTCATGGGGTAGATTGTTAACTGTTTTCCCTAGACTTAGGAAATATTTTGTAGAAGTGTAAATGCGCAGTTCGTAGGTCGCGCTATAACGGCCAGAGCCTGACTTCGCTTAGTATTTCCCATAGTGTCTACGACCTGTTGTTCATAGGAAACTTCATAGGAGAATTAGCTTTAAAATTAGGGATTTGACAAGCTTTTAGGCTGGGTGTGCGTACTGCGGATTGACTATTCCTTGTCTTATTGTGTAGATGGCTTCAGGTCGCAGACGCCAACATATAGTAGGAGAAGGAGAATCCTCGAGCTCCGAAGAGCGGATAGGCCAGGAGTAGGCTCCTCAGGAATCGGTTCCACAATTTGGGGAGGGTGCTCCGAGTGTATTTCCTCCGTGGGCTTCTATTCCTTAGCCCAAGCTTCGACGATGGCCGAACGAGTTGCTGAGGAGAGGGTGGTGAGGGAAATGTTCAAGCGCCACCCTTCTAAGGTCGCTGGGATAGACCTTATAGGAGTAGTGCTTGAATTTCACCTCCCTAGAGGCTGTCGTATCTTAGCGCCCTCAACAGAGGGTCATGTAGTGCGTCCTCCTGATGGTTTTGTAGCTGTAAGCCAGCAGCACTTAGAAGCGGGACTTAGATTTCCAGTTCCTCTTTACCTTATCGAAATCCTCAACGAACTGGGATTAGCCCCCTTTCAACTTACCCCAAACACATACAATCAAATAACCTCAATAGCTATCCTGTTTAGGAAAAATGGCTTCTCCTTTCCTAGTCCAAATATAATCAAGCACTTGCTTACCTTTAAAGGGACTAGTGCGGGGTAGCCACAAGACGGGTACTATAATTCTTCACCTCGTCGGACCTGTCATAAAGATATTTTGCCCAAAGGACAAGCAAAGGGGAAATCCAATGTAGGAGATTACAAAACACATTGGTTTTATATTTCATGTCCTTCGCTTGTCACTTTACAATATTTTACCTTCCGAGCTGAGCCAGGTACAATGTTTTGCACAATACTGCTGATGGTATGACATTTAGCTTAAACATTCTGACTAATCTTTCATTCTCATGATTTACAGACTTAAAGGCTAAGAAGGTCGACTTGACGTCGGAGGAAGAGGCTCAATTAGATATCCTCCTGACAAGAAAATCAAATGAGGACGACGCCAAACTGACAACTGAGCTACTTCGAGAATTTGACCTCTCGCCATCTTCCAAGAGTGCAATCATCAAAAGCAAGCACATGGGAACTCAAGGAATCGACGATATAAGGTCGGTTTTTACTGCTGAGGACATCAGTGAAAGTACCGGCACTCCTGAAGGACTGAGTTCCCCTAGCGAAGTGGAGGTGTTGGTTATTTCTGAAGAGACAACAGAGATGACAGAGCCGAGGGGTAAACTGAATTTACTACTGCTCCTAAAGAGGAAAGCCAAACTTGGGAGTTCAATGGCTGCCACTTTTGCAGTTCCTGGCTCTTTCTCAACAATGGCAAAGGAAGTGCCAGATCTAAACACTGCGGAGTCGTCTGCTACAATTGATCCAGCTTCTACTGTGCAGGAGACAAGTGCTGAGGTCCGGCCTCCGAGCTCCTCATATCCAATCCGACCTCCGAGCTCTCAAGGTCCAAAGGATACAACTGCTGCTAAAGGCAAGAAAGCAGGGGCTAAAAGAAAAGAGACTGGGGAGTCCAGCAAACTTCCTCCTGCAAAGAGGACACAAAAAGAGAAGGGCAAGCAGGTCACTGGTCAGCCCCCGCAAGTCAAGACCAAAAGTCCTAGTGGGACTATCTCCTGAAGAGTTTCCTGGAGGGACCTATCTGGACTTTGCGTGTGAGCAATCTTCTTCTCTGGTTAGTATGGCAGCTCAGAGGCTTGAGGACGAAGAATTTACTAGTACAAGGCTACTTTCATGGGGACTTCGCCAGTCGCTCAGGGTAAGACACAAGATGAATATACTTTCTTTGCATGTCAATTTTTGATCAAATATATCTTTTGCAGACTACTATGGCACTTATGAAGGCCATAGATGAGGAAACTTATGCAGAGGAAAGGTACGACGGGCTCAAGACCACCAATAAAAAACTGAAAGAGGCATCCAACAAGAAGGATGAGAAACTTCTTTTGGTTAAGAAGGAGCTTACAGGAGTCCAGGAGGCAGCAAACAAGGCCGAGCAGACAACGAAGTCATCCCAAGAAGTAGCAACTAAGGCTGAGCAAGCAATGGCGGAAGCTCAGGACATGGCTGCGAAGGCCAATGACAAGGCCACAGCGCTTCAGGCCAGGTTAAATGCAGCAGACGTCGCTAGGCACGTCCTTGAGCTCGCTCAAGAGAAAGAAAAATAGCGCCATGAATTAGCCTCTTCCAAGTTGCACTCCCAGCTCAAAAATACCCAAGATACATTGAGAGAGCGGGAGAAAGAGGCAGAAACTGCTTCTCAGGAGATAGCCAGACTAAAAGAGCAGCTCGTCGTAGCAGAGACCCATGTAGAGGAGATCAGGATAGAGACGGAGACAAGGATATTGTATACTCTCTGGAATACCTATCCTACGCTTGACTACTCCATCTTTGGCAAAGGCGGAGTTAGAGAAGTTCAGCAGTTCGCTGAGGATGCAGCAGAGGAACAAGCTAAAGCGCAAGATCAAGCTCCAGAGACACTGCCTGGGGGAAATGTTCAAGATCCTCCTGCTGGAGGTGCAAGAGACCAGGCACCATCCTCATCAGCTCTTCGGGACCCTGCAGCATGATTTTATGGCCTTCTATATGCATTTATTCATAATTTTAGCGATTTAATTTTTTGAAACTTGGACAGATATTGTCATTGACCTCGTTGACGAGGAGATTGTTTATGTTATGCACATTATTCCAACTGAATTTGACTTCTGCTTTTTCATGCCAAATTAAATGTCAGAAAAATAAGCAGATAAGAAGTAATAATTTCTATATCTCTTAAACAACATTACTTGCCTTATTAAAAGACACTTAGAATAACAAAATGAATGTTATTAGTACGCAGGGCCAATAGGAATGCAATAATATGAACAAGTATGAGCTTACTTGAAAGCTTAAGCATCAATACCATCGTAATAGCTTAAAGGTTCTTTGTTTGCACATGATGGTGATGACGATAAATACTCATACGTTGTGTCAACAAAGGTTGACAAAGTCACTGAAAGTAGGCGAAGTGAACGCACGTGGCCTATCAACAAAGGTTGACGATGTGAGCACACGCGGCCTGCTAATCTTTTAACCACAAGGTAGGTGTGGAGTCGGTTAATATATCGATATTAGGCCCCTTACCCTTGTGGTACGTTTATAGTCAGAAATCAAAGGAATACCATCCTTAGTGCCACCTTTCAGTAGTTGTTATTAGCAAACTAACTGTTAAAGACAATCACAAACGAAAGTGAGTTGGCAATGTATAAGGATGCTTTTATTTACTTGTGAAAATATTGATATGTACAAAAAGGTATAAGAGATTATTGGAAATAGGGTCTGAGGTGCTCAGCGTTCCAAGCTCGAGTCAATACATCTCCTTCCATTGTCACCAAATGATAAGCCCCGTTTTCCAAACTCTCTTGGATAATATAAGGTCCTTCCCAGTTTGGACCTAGTGTTCCATCACTTCGCTGACGGACTCCAAGTAAGATGAGGCGGAGTACGAGGTCACCAGGGTTATACTTCCGGACTTGAACCTTTTTGTTGTAGTATCAGCCATTTTTAACGATAGATAGTAGCTTTTATATTGGCAGTCTCCCTTAATTCTTCAAGAAAGTCCAGGCTCGAAGTGAGGAGTTACTCATTGTCAGTTGGGGCGAAGTTCGCTCGTCGGTGGCTAGCAATTTCAAACTCAGCAGGGATCATGGCTTCAGAGCCATAAACCAGAGAGAAAGGAGTTTCTCTAGTAGTACTACGGGTTGTTGTTCTGTAAGCCCATAATACTTGCTGCAATTCGTCCACCCATGCTCTTTTCTAGGCCTCCAGCTTGGTCTTCAGTATCTGCTTGATTATCTTATTGACAGCTTCTACTTGACCATTTGCTTGAGGATGATCAACTGCTGAAAAGCTCTTCTTGATACCGAGACCGTTGCAGAATCTGATGAATTTCTCGCTGTTGAATTGAGTACCATTATCGGTCACCAGCTACTGAGGAATTCCAAACCTACAAATAATGTTGTTCCAGACAAATTGTTTTACCTTCGCAGTGGAGATTTGAGATAGCTCCTTCGCTTCAACCCATTTGGTGAAGTAGTCTACTGCTACGATGACGTGCTTACAGCTACCTCGTCCTACAGAAAGTGGCCCTATCAAATCCATACCCCAGATTGCAAAGGGCCATGGACTGATCATCTGATACAGGTAGACAGGGGGAGCTCGTGGGACTTTAGCAAACCTTTGGCAAACGTCACATTTTTTTCACCAAATTGAGCGCGTCCTGCTTCATGGTGGGTCAATAATATCCCTGTCTCAGGGCTTTTTGGGATAGGGAGATTCCCCCAGCATGATTTCCACAATGACCTGCATGGATTTCAGTCAATATGCTAGTACAGTTTGGTTTGTCAACACACCTTAATAAAGGGGCGGAGAATCCTTTCTTGTAAAGCACGTCGTCGCAGAGACAATATCTGGAAGCTTGCGTACGTAGACGGCGTGCTTCTAGTTTGTCGCTGGGCAGTCTTCCGTCTTGTAAGTAGCTGACCAGCGGACTCACCCAGGAATCAACTGCCACTGCCAGGGCCAAGACCTCTTCTTGAGATTCAGTGTTGGGTTTGGGCAAGTACTCTATGGGTATTTCCCCAGAAAAAGTAACATCCTGAGCAGTTGCCAGGCGGGCTAGAGCATCAGCATAGGAATTCTGAGCTCGCGGGATCTGGTTTACTTCATATTTATGGAATCGTCTCAATAAATCCTGTACCTTCTACAAGTAGACCACCATTTTTATCCCCCGAGCTTGATATTCCCCTATGATTTGACATACCACCAATTGAGAATCACTAAAGATTCTAAGTTACTCAATAAATAATTCTTTTGCCAAGCAAAGTCCCGCCAGTAGAGCCTCATATTCGGCTTCATTGTTGGTGGCTTTGAACCCAAATTGGAAAGCGTAGAGGATTTTCTGTCCTTCTGGGCTAACTAATAACATATCGGCTCCAGCTTTTTTGTCATTGGAGGAACCATCAATATATAATTCCCAGTAAGGGCCCTCCGAGGTCCCAGCTTCAGATTCATCAATGGACCCAGTAAACTTAACAACGAAGTCAACTAAAATTTACCCTTTGATAGCTGACCTTGCTTTGTACTCAATGTCGAACTGAGCCAATTCGATAGCCCATTTGAGGAGACGACCTGAAGTTTTCGGCTTCTGCAGGATCTGTCCTATGGGATACTTGGTGATGACGGAGATCGTATATGCTTGGAAGTAGAGACGCAGCTTTTTGGACGCCACAACCAGACAATAAGCGAGCTTCTCCATGGGAGTATACTTTGTCTCAGCATCGACTAGTTTCTTGTTGATGTAGTATATTGGGTGCTGAATACCTTCTTCTTCTTGCACCAGAGCTGCACTCAAGGCATGATGAGAGATCCGTAAATAGAGTAGCAAAGTTACCCCCTCTTTTGGTTTTGCCAGGAGCGGAGCTCGCCCCAAATATTCCTTCAATTGATGAAACGTCTCCTTGCACTCTTCATTCCATTTAAAAGTTTTTGTTTGCTTCAAAACGTTGAGGAAAGAATGCATCTATCGATGGCCTTGGAGATGAATCGGTTGAGCGTAGCGACCTGACCATTAAGACTTTTCACTTCCTTTTACTCTTCATATCTAATAGAGCT
>CM041013.1:2322647-2518982 GCA_022984855.1 Dimocarpus longan | reverse complement strand
GCCAGTTGGCGTATTTGGACATTCTTTCTTCATGTGTCCAAGCTTTCTTGCAAAAGTAACAAGTAAACTCTCCATCTTGTTTCTTTTGCTCCTTATGTTGTGATGTCCCAACTGCAGCTTCTTTTCCTCTTTTCCTTTTCTTGTCCTTAGAGATAGTTGCTAAGTTAACATTTTCAACACCTTCTCGCTTCAATCTTTCTCTTCTTACACACAGTGAGATATGAGCTCGTTAAGAGTCTATTTGTCCTTCTGAGTGTTGTAACTCACTTTAAACTGACTGTATTGTGCAGAAAGAGAAATCCAAACTAAGTTGCACCAGCAAATCCTCAGACAGTTGTAACTTTAGTGCCTTTAGTTTGGAAGCGATATGAGACATCTCCATGATGTACTCCCTTATGTTCCCTTTTCCATTATACTTCATTGAAACAAGTTTCGCCAAATGGGTACTTATTTCAACCTTTTCGTTTTTCGCAAAACGTTGTTTTATTTCCTCAAGGAACTTCTTAGCACTTTCCTCTTCGGACATAGAGCCCCTAAAAGTTTCTAGAATGGAACGTTTCACGATCATAAGACTCATGCGATTAGAACGGTCCCCTTCTCCATTCTCGCCTTTTCATCAGTAGAACTATTATCATTAAGAGAAGTAGGACGTTCTTCCCGAAGCGCAAGGTCAAGATCCATGCAACCGAGAACAATCATAACGTTCTCTTTCCAATTCTTGAAATTCGTGCCATTAAGCACAGTAATGGAATTAATATTGGCAGATATTGTTGAAGCAGAAGTAACTGAATCGAGAACAAAATCAAATACAAGCTCACAATCAATAATCATGTCACAAAAAATATATATATCAATTAATAAATTCATACATGACATGATTAAACAATTCCCATTATAGTGGGGCCCTAAAACAAGATACCTAGCACAACATTGACATTTAATCTTTGGACAGAAATATCAACTATAAATGGTACTCTTCGTGTAGTAATCAAATATTGACAATTAATCATGTCAAGTAGTAAGTCTTTCTTTAGACCGACTTATTACTCACATGGAAAAACCTAATAATCATCACATATTTATTACCACAGGTATGCCCATTATTTAGTCAAATAATAACCTTCCTTTGGACCGATCATTATTCACATAAATAATAGACACACACATCTTAATATTTCAAAATAAATAAATTTACATTATAGAGATTACTTTGGCAACATATAATTTCAATTCAATTTATTTTGAAACATCAGACTATTTTTTTTTTAATTTCCGAACCAAAATAATATAATATAATTGTTGTAATAAATTTTAATAATTTATTTTACAACATATATTCACATACTGATATTTCCAAACCAAAATAGAACAGTAGGCTGAATCACAACAAATATATTTTATCTGAGAACATTAGAACCAGAGAGACAAGCACATGCATGTTGTATAGGACAACACACGCACCACTTTATCTGAGAACAAGAAAAACTTATATATATATTTTAATAATTAACTAGAATGATGCGGCTTGCTTTAAAATAAATATATATATTATATATATATATATATATATATATTCTTGCTTTAACCATACTGAATGCAGTACAAAGAGGAATTGTGCATAGGAATAAAACAAAAAAAAACCTCACGTCTGAATCCACACGGCACAAGGAAACCAAAACAAAACAAAGTGAGGCCCAACATCCATTAACTGCATGTATATATATACATATTTTATGCTATCGCCGTCTTTTTTCCCCAAAAGAAAAAGAAACTGTGACTTTTAAACTATATCATATTCTGATTCCTCTCAAAACAAACAAACATTGTTAAACAAACGCAAGCAGAAAATATATATATATAGTTTTTCTTTAACAATCGATCGTCACCTGATTATAGAATATATAAAATATATATTCTTCGATTGGTCTCTAAAAAAAAAGTCACCGAATTTGAAAAACACCATCATAATAAATTAAACCAATTAATCTTAATGATTCAATATAAGTAGGCTCTGATACCACTTGTTGGATAAACTTTAATAGGTATAAATCTATATCATAATCTTGAAACTCATATTAAATCATTAAGAATTATTATAGAGAAAACATACCCGAATCCATGTTGATAATCTTGAATAGAATTGGATCTTCCACAATCAAATCTCCTTAGTTGCTCTGTAATTTTTCTTCTTGAATGGGGAAAGAGAAAGAGAACAAAATTGTTGTAATTTGACTTGGGGACCATAACCCTTTATAATGTTCTTTATATACTAAACCAATTAGGTTCCCATTAACCCTAATCCTATTAGTATTAGGTTTCTACACATTAAAGCCCATATCCAATAAATATTTCTAAAACCCAATTAATAGATAACTTATTTGGCCCTATTAAAATAGATAGCCCATAATATAATTGTTATAAAATATGTAAGTCCATAATAGAAAATATAAAATATCCTAACAATGTCTACTCCCTCCGGGCCCGAAACCATGGCCAATTGTTGGAAACCTCCTAGAAATGCTCAAAAACAAGCCAACTTTCAAATGGATACTCAACCTGATGAACGAGATAAATACACAAATCGCTTGTATCCGTCTTGGAAATGTTCATGTTATCCCTGTAACATATCCTGAGATCGACAGAGAGTTCCTGACAAAACAGGATGCTGTTTTCTCTTCGAGGCCAGTTAGCATGTGCACAGATAATATATATTTTTTATTTAAGAAATAAGTAAATTTGGATGAAAAAACTGTACCCGAACTTTATAATTAAGCAAATTTTCACGTGCATGGATGCAACAGGAATGATTTGACACAAATTATTCAAAATTTAAATGATCAAGAACATGATTTTTGCACAAAAAACGTTGTCCACCAATAATATAAATAGAACTAGTTGTTCGACGAAGTTCGACACTTGCACAATTAAAGCTCGATTCCATGGATAAGTCCACCATAGCAATTATACTAAGCTTTCCATACTCACTGCTTCTCATTGCAATTCCTTTATTTTACCACTTCTTTAAAACCAAGTTACTAATTAGCAATGAAAAAGCCAAGAAATATCCACTCCCTCCGGGCCCGAAACCTTGGCCAATTGTTGGCAACCTCCGGAAATGCTCAAACACAAGCCAACTTTCAGATGGATACATAACCTGATGAACGAGATGAACACACAAATCGCTTGTATCCGTCTTGGAAATGTTCATGTTATCCCTGTAACATGTCCTGAGATCGGCAGAGAGTTCCTGAGAAAACAGGATGCTGTTTTCTCTTCGAGGCCAGTTAGCATGTCCACGGAGATGACTTCAAAAGGGTACTTAACAACTATCCTCGTACCCTTTGGAGAACAATGGAAGAAAATGAGGAGAATTCTCTCCACAGAAGTGGTTTCTTCAGCAAAGCATCGGTGGTTTCATGCCAAGAGAATTGAAGAGGCGGATCATCTTGTTCGTTACGTGTATAAACAAAAGGATCGAGGTGGTGGGTTGGTGAACGTGAGAGTGGCAGCTCGGCAATATTGCGGGAATGTGATAAGGAAAATGGTGTTTAACAGGAGGTTTTTTGGGAACGGAATGGAGGATGGAGGGCCTGGTTTGGAGGAAGAAGAGCATGTTAATGCAATATTCAAAGTTCTTGACCATCTGTATGCGTTTTGCATTTCTGATTATGTGCCATGTTTGAGGGGAGTGGTTGATTTGGATGGTCATGAAAAAGTGATGAAAGAGACTATTGGGATTCTAGACAAGTATCATGATCCCATTATTGAAGAAAGGATTCAACAATGGAGGAATGGTTTGAAGAATGAAGTTGAGGATTTGCTTGATGTTTTCATCACTTTGAAAGACGAAGATGGCAGCTCATTATTATCAGCTGAGGAGATCAAAGCACAAATCATAGTAATCCAAACTCTCTTTTACACCTGAGCATTTCATTTTCATGTTATCCAATTAATCACATAGATAATAAAGGAAAATATGTTTTCTGAAATGGTCATCATGCAATTGACATAATTATTTTTTTCATCCATGCTAAAAAAACTAAATAGACATGTCATATCATCTATACATAGAAGCGGAGGATATATAGAAAGGACTATGCCTGACTTTAGCCGGGCTTAGCTTCGGTAAACATTTCTCTAAGTCACCATTTAAACTTTGTTGTAAATATTATAACAAAATCTGAATAGCCTTATTTTAATATATATATATATAATTTAATACAATAGAGGTGTATATAATAATAAAAAAGCATAATATGACGTTAGTAAATATGTTTTATTGGGTGCATGCATGTTCATACAATTAAAAATTTTCTACTTTTATGTATGTCATGCTTTAAATACGATTGGTGCACCTAGGTATAGTTACATCCGCACTAAATGGGTTTCATATCTGCATGTGTTATTATTACACACAAGCCTTTAGTAAAATTGGTTAAATACTTTTCTTGATCCTAAGAAGTTAAGAGTTAAATCCCACATTTATTCAAAAACACACAATATAGGTAGTTTTTTTTGAATTTAATGCCTCCTCCCTACCATTAATGTATATATATTTTTAAAATGGGCTTAATTTATTCCTCATAGTTATTTATAATTTTTTATACTATTATTTTGCAGGAAATAATGATAGCAACAGTGGATAATCCATCCAATGCATTAGAATGGGCACTTGCTGAGATGATAAACCAACCTGACACACTTCAAAAGGCTATTGAAGAGCTAGATAGAGTGGTGGGAAAGGAAAGGCTAGTCCAAGAATCAGACTTCGCTCACCTCAACTACATAAAAGCTTGTGTAAGAGAAGCGTTTAGACTCCACCCAATGGCACCATTCAATGTTCCTCATGTCTCTCTCTCTGACACCATAGTGGCCAACTACTTTATCCCAAAGGGTAGCCATGTGATGCTTAGCCGACGAGGGCTTGGTAGAAACCCCAATGTTTGGCCAGATGAGCCACTAATGTTCAAGCCAGAGCGACACCTAAATGATGATCGGTCTGAGGTGGTGTTAACCGAGCCAAATTTGAGGTTTATATCCTTTAGCACAGGAAAGAGAGGGTGCATTGGAGTTACACTTGGGGCTTCAATGTCAGTGATGCTTTTTGCTAGACTTCTTCAATGTTTTATTTGGACTGTGCCACCAAATCAGTCCAAAATTGACCTTTCTGAAGTGAAAGAAACCTTAGCTTTGGCTAAACCACTAGTTGCTATTGCAGAACCAAGGTTGGCTGAAAATGTTTACCCAGCTTAATTAGACCTAAGGTATCAATCTATAATGTATAACTATGAGCTATGAATAATAGTAGATTGTATGTAATGAAACAACATTCAATCTTCTTTAAGTTGTTCGCTCAGTGATTAATAATTTTCTAGCTCAATAAAATGTTGTTTATGGTCAAGTTTTATGTTTTACTGAACAAGTCAATGATTTCATGGCTCTTAGATATTAATTTACATTGGCCCAATTAATCTCTCATGTCTTGAAGTTTCATGCCTTTTACTTTTAAGTTATTGTAGTGAGTTATAACTTGTAACTCACATTTTGGGCTTGGTGGTAAGTTATTGATTTTTAGTTTGTCACTATATATTAATGAAATGAAAAAATTGAAAGTGATAAAGAATTTTTGGGGTCATTTGTTTTCTTCACTTTTGACTTAATGGTTATCATGCAATATTTTAGTATTCGTAAGTGCAAAAGTCTATTGTAGAATAGATTATGCAAGTACGGAGTCAAGTCTATAAAGATCGATAAACTATCCAAATTAATTCAATTCTAATATAGTTGACAAAATTTAAAAACTTAGCATTAATAAAAATAACAAATAAAATGGGTTATTATTAATTAAAACCCTGAAATAAAAAATAAATAGAAAAGTGAATCTATCAATAAAGTAACGAAACCATTAGTTTTGAGGGTAAAAGCATCATTTGGCCTTGTTGATATACAAACAACTAGAAAGCATTTGTAAAAATTTTAATTAAATAAAAAAGAAAAAAAAATATAAAACTAAATAAAAACAAAAAAATTCATCAACCACTGTCTCTCTCTCTCTTTCTTTCTCCCTCTTTTATTCTTCTTTTTCTTCTCTTATTCGAGCCCAATGAACCCAGATGTTCAAATTTGAAGCTTGTCGGCATGGTCAAAATAGGAGACCTTTAAACCAAATGCCTAGTTGAAATGGCTTTTAGACTTGATGACTCATATTAGTTTCTTTGAAATTGACGGTCGAGATCAAACCTCACAAATACTCTTTTATTTATTTGAAGATATTGAGTGAAACGAAAAGAGAGAAAGAAAGAATCGATTTTCGTTTCATAGAAGTCATGTGATTCTTTAATTATCGAAGGCGAAGGGGGGAGAGAAAGAGATAGAGATGGCAGAGCATCCACATGAGCAGTAGCAAACAGAGGAGATGTTCATGGACAAAGTTAAGGATAGGATCCACAACAATAATTTGTTATCATTGTATTTCAACGACGATGACAAGAAGCATAAGAAGTCCCCATCATCACCGTTAGCGGTAGAGTCAATCAAGGCTTAGGTTTTTCGTCTCTTCAAAATAGAGAAGCCCGTCTACAAAGTTCTCGATGGTGGAAAACGTATGTTTTTCAAATTTTATTTTAGTATTTTTATTTTTGACATGTCATTTTTCATTTTTAGGTTTTGTTTTGTTGAAGATCTAGATTGATCTATTGATGATGAATTTGTTTTTTTTAAAAAAAAAAATTGAAATTTATTGTTTTTACCTAAATTTTTGTTTTCACCCAGCTTTGTAAAAGAATTTGTTTTTGACCTTTCAAACAAATTATTTTCATTCTATATCCAAGATTACTAAACTACCCTTAAGTTAAAATCACTCAATTGCCCTTACTCGAAATTACCAAAATAGCCTTCTTTTTTCTAACAACATCTAAGCTCTTTTCTCTTATCCATTCACCGTTTTTGTTTTTTCCAATCACCATTGTAGCCAAAAAACAAACCTCTTAGCAAGAGATTTTTCATTGAAGCTTCTTTGTCCATTGAAGATTTTTGATCCATTCAAGTTTCATCTATTGAAGGTTTTGAAATTTCTTGTTCCATTTGAAGTAATTCGAGTTTTGAAAGTAATGTATGCTTTTTTGTTGGTTGGTTTCTAGGTTGTTTTGTTTAGATTGCAAGGTAAAGCTTTAAGAATGATTTGGTTGTGATATATGTATATATATATATATGGTATTCGTAAGATAGGTAGACTAGTCATTTCTGCAAAATCTGCGATGAAATCGGTTTTTCATTTGACTGAAAAATCGATATCAATTTTTCATATAATTGAAAAACCGATTTAAGAATTAGATCAATTTTTTATTGGGTTGAAAAAATCAATCAGTCCAATAAAAAACTGAAATAACGAATTTTTTCATATTTTTTATATTTATTGTATTTTGAATGTTGTATATTGAATTTTAATGTCATATGTGATTAGATATAACTGTATTTTATTCTATTTGGTTATTTTGTTGGAGAGTGTTGTGAGTGTATAATAAATCTATCTAACTTGGTTTTTGGTGGATTAAAAACTAGTACAAGTTTTTTGTCCACTTAAAAACTAAGTTAGATAGTATTAGTATAATTTTGATATTTCTTATATTTTTTATGTTGGGTACTGATTTATAATGTTAGATTTGATTCGATGTAATTGTATTTTGTAATGTTAACCCATTGGAGTGAGACTAATTTATTAATAATATTCTTTGAATGTTATATTAATGACTCAAGAGATGATCATAATCAACTTTGACAAAGAGTAGAATGGATATAACTACATTAGAGGTGAGTCGATCATGTGTGGGGTCTAAAATGATGGTAGTTTTTCATTGTTGTTGGATGTTGTGTATAGAGAAGCTGGTATTGATAGAAAGTGGGATATCCGTATTTATTATTTACTACATAGTATGACAAATAACTAAGTTAAAAAGATACGCATCATATTCGATCTTGATATGGTTGGTTTGATGGTGATGAAAAATATTGATATTAAAGATATTTATATCGATAAGATTGTTAGAGATTTTGGAGGTAGAGTTAGTAGACATACCATTCATCCAAATGTCATTGATTTAATATGAGACACAATACATGACGACGTACAGACAGATAGACTTGTAAACCCACACATGTTTGAAAGTCAATTTTATCTTCATGTATTAAGAGTAATTACATTGATGGTTCTGTTGCCCGATTTACATCTATGGAAAGTCCTATTTATGAGATTGATGATGACTATATGAATGATGGTACTGATGATAAAGATCGAGACACAGATGATGATAGTGATGAGACACAGGATAGTGATAAAGAGCAAACTGAAGATAGTGATGAAAAGGAAACTCGATTTGATGAGTCCTTTGAGGAAGAAGGTTTTTCAAAATAAGATTTTTAGGTTTACAATTTCAGAGCAATCCTGCACAACCATATTAGATTATTCTTAGTATAGAATTAGGCGACATTAAGGCTGCTTTAAGTACTATATCGACGGTCTACCAATGTGGTACATAGTATAAATGTGCAGTCTTTAACAAGAAATAGGAAATCAGTATAGCCATTGGAGAATATGCTCTGAAAGCTAAGTTTGAATATCAGGTTAGACGTTTAGACACAAAGGGATTTAATGGTCGATTGTAAGGATAATAGTTATAGCTTTATAGTTCTTGCAAGATGCAAAAATGGTTGTTCGATGTGGTTTGTGTTCAAGTATATGGTGGAATACATGTGTCGTTAGACAATTATGGAATCATATATGAACACTGTGAAGACTATTATCATCAAAAAATTATATGTAGGAAAGGTGGGGAGAGATATTTATACACCTAATCATTTGATTAGAGAAATGCTAGAACAGTATGACATATAGATCTTGCATAATAAAGCTTGAAAGGCTTTACAATGTGCAAAGAAACTAGCATATAGACAAGCGAAATAGTCATATCAATAGTTTTCGTCTTACTTTGAAATGTTAAAAGTATCAAATCTTAACACAATGACAGCAATTGAGAGGGATGAAAACAACCAGTTCTTGTATTCGTTCGTTACACTTGTAGCTTCCATTGAGGGTTTTCAGTCTTACATAAGATCGATTATTGCTATTGATATCACTCATTTGAAAGGATAATATAAAGAGATGATTTTTTTTTTATTGCATGCAAAAATGGCAAGGAGATTATTTATCCATCACTATTAGATTTGCTGATGGAAGGTTAAACCGTTCATGGACTTGGCTCCTAAAAAAATTACGAGAGTCGATTGGTGTCTCAAACGACTTGCTTATCACATCCAATCATCACAAAAGTAAATCGAATGGGATGAAAATAGTTTTTCTTGAAGTGTAAAACCCAAAACTTCATCCGATGGAAAATAAATTATTTTTTCATGGATAATATTTTCCAACGAAAAACGTCCCTGGGGAATAATAATTTTTTCGAAAGCATACTTAGTGAATAAGAAATTTTGAAATTAATATTAGAGTTAAGGAAAAGTGAATTGGGTTGAAAACGAATCCATTTGAATAGATTTCGAGTGATCCGAGAATTTATTGGACAGAAATATCCTTTTCGATTTAGGATCGTATGAAATATTTTTGAAAAAATAAAATGATTTAGAGTGCTCAGAGATGAAATCGAATTCAAAAATAATTTTCGAAAGTGAAATTGAGTTATAATAGGATTTCTAGATGGACGGAAATAAATCCGAATACGAAATTGGAATGGGAGAATGGATGGAATAACGCATGACACTAATGGAAGCATGGATTGGACAAGTGTCATTCATGCAATAAAGAAGCAAAACAAATCATCGAGCTATCGTGCATGTGCGCCAAGTGTCAGAAGTTTAAAAAGCATATATATATATATAGAAATTGAAAGAAGAAATGAGAGCCATAGATTTCATTTCGGTCATAACCATTTAAAAACCAAAAGAACAATCAAAGAGAGTACAAAAAAAAGCCAAACCTGTGAGTGTGAGAAAGAGAAACAAAAGACCCATTTGGTCTAGAGTAAGAAACAAAAACCGAAAGCCATTTAGAGAGAATTGAGAGTGTGAGTCGGTCAAAGTGAGAGAGAGAGGAGCTGTCTTCACCAAGCAAACCAGAGAGCACCATCTAGAGAAAGAGGGAGAAAGTCAAAAGGGAGAGAGATATAAGGATGAGTGTTATTCGGCCTTTGTGAGGACAAAAAAGGAGAATATGTTCTGCTGAGACTTATCAAGGAGAATAGCAGCTTTGTGTCAATGTTTCAAGATGATTTTGGAAAAATTTTAAGCCTTTGAGTTGCATGCAAAGGAATAGAGGTAAGTTATTGTCTTGTTAAACCTTTCTAAATTGATTTTGAGTGAGTTTTTATGCATGCATGTCCCTTTGGATTGAAGGTAGCTCTTGGTCAAGGAAGAAATTAAGTAAGCTACTACCTTGATGATTCTTTTTATGGTTTTTGATGTGTTTTCTAACCCATGCAGCCCGTTAATTCAAAGAAAAAGCATTTGGACAAAGGGAAAACATATGGGCAGTATTTGCATATGGTGTTTGAGTTGAATTTAAGAGGGAAGTTGTGTTTTTATGATTCTCATTTTGTTGGAAGTGTTTAGGTTATGATATTGGATGAATTTACATGAAGAAATGATTGAGTTTTAGGACTTGGAACCTCATTAGTATGGAGGTTCCATTGCATGTGATTTTTGGTGTGACAATAGATGAATTTTGATGTTGGAAAGTTTGTGTATTTCGGCTATATAGGGGCTGACATAATATAAATTTTATTTTCGACTGTGTTACCTTGGAAAATGATGAATTTCAATGTGTTTGAAAGTGTCAAAGTGCTATTTTAATAATCAAAAATTGTTTTCGGGCGGTTCGGATGATTTATGGATTAATTAGATAACGAAATGGGGAGTAAAATCTAATGTGTATATAAGCTCCCATAATTTTAGTTTGGGAGTGTTAAAATGTTTAATCATGATTTCAGGATGGTTTAAGTTATGTCTAATTTATTAGGACAATTTTTATTGTGTGCAAATGCGTTTAATCGTTGAATTTCGATGTCGAAACGAAAATTGAACTTATAGTGATTAAGCTGCCATGATTCGATATTATGAATATCGAAGTGTTAGACTTTTTTTTTTTATATGGTTTGCATGAAATTATAAGTAATATTGACGTTAAAATTGATTGAAAAGCTAAAAGAAATGCTTGAATTGTTAAAAATGATAATTCGCGACGAAACTTTTCGTCCTCGTGAAAGTATTGCGTTTTATGGTTTAGATCAAAAATTTCACCACATTGAATATGTTTAAATGTAATTGCGATGAAAATATTTGAATGAGATGGATGACATAAATATTGGTTTAAACTTGGTCAAAGTAAGTAGAATGATTATAAGTTCCATTTGATACGTTAAGTATGAAATTATGTTATATCAAAGTGATTTTTGTATGTGGATGTTAAGATTTTCGAATTGATATCATGTGCGATTAATCGAAGTCACGACTTGCAAAAAATAATGATTCGAAGCCCTCGCATAGTTAAAAGTTTAAGTGTTATGGCGAACATTAGTTTTAACGGAAATTCGATCGTAAATAATGTAGGTGAACCAGCGAGCGGAAAGGAAATATAACAAGAGTGGTTTCTATACTATTGGAAGTAAGTTGTAAATGTGAAATTTTATTAGTTTTAAATACATTTTAATGATTGAATAATCATAATACGGTACTATTGTATTTTCGAATTATTATATTTATTCATGGGAGCTTTTATCACATTATTATTGTCTATAGTGATGCATGTATAAATTTCTTTAAAGTGGGATATAATTGTATTTATTTTAATGTAAAGTAGAAAGTTGATGAAATACAAGCTAGGAATGCTTCGAAAAGATTTTAGGCTTTTGCCTTAGAAAAGAAATTATTCGGTTTTAAACCGCAAGTTAGAAACTAAACATTCAAGATTATCAATATGCTTTCCTACTAATTAATACAAGTTTAAGCATAAGAATTAAACATATTGAAGAAATTTTATATTGCTTTTGGTTTACCTTAGTCCCCATTTACACCCAGCAGAATTATCCCATACATGTATTGATGAGACCCTTCCTGAATCCCTCCTCTAGACATGTAGCACACCGACAGAACTCAAATGAACCTTAACTTTGGTTCGAAGAAACTCCGTCGGAGCACCGAATTTTTAAACTTGTTTTTAGTTTATTTACTAGGTGGCAGAGGTAAAAATTTTTCGTTTTTCTAATGAAATTCTGGCAGTATACCAACTGCTTATTGAACTATGCCACCTTACAAATTCAAAAACAATTTAAAAACACTTCTAATAGCAATCAATCTCAACTACCAAAGGCCTTTGGCCCGCATCTCAAAACTAATTCCATCATGAAAACCGCAATCACATAAATTGAGTGACAAACTAAAACTTTCTAACTTTCGTTTTCAAAAAACAACTTTATAAAGCTATGCATCCAAAAACTCAAGTTTACCTTTACAATTTACATAATTCTTTAATACAAAACATGCACATGACATAAATATCAACTACACAATGTAGTAAAGGTCGTCTGTCAGTCAATCTATGTGTCGGTCTGAGCCTCGTCTGCTGGGCGACTCACTCCTACACTTGAGGGAGAATTTTTAAGGGAAACATTAAAGGAAAACTGTGAGTAAAACTCAGTGAGAAAAATAGTATAATAATCTAGAGTATTTTTCTAAACTACTTTATAAAAACTCATTCAAAAACTGTTTTTGAAGTTTGTTCTACATCTCTTTCTAAAATTATCTTATGCTCACCTGAATAGCAACCCAAGGAAACTACTCATGTTGTGACAGTATAAAATCTTTCACTCGCCACTTTGAATTAAGGAATCTCCTATGTGTAATTGCCGATGCGGGAACTCTGGGCACGCGCTACCCCCACACAATCAGTCTAAACTATACTACCCTATACGTGTAGAGGGTGACTCAAATGACTCTCTCTTTCAGGAGTCGTTCGGACTCCACTCCTAGTTAGTGATTCTCTCACATCTACCGTACACGCATAGGACATTCAATTGGGTATTCAACTGGGGCTAGGTTTGTAAACCCCTAGTCCCGATTCTTAATTTCCTAGCGAGTGAAACTAAATTGTGAAGTTAAGTAATAAATCTAGTTAGTATTAATTTAAATAGATTTATTGATGAGCGAACGCTCATTCTAGAATTATAACAATAAACATTAGTAAGAATAAAATAATTTATCCATAATCAAGTAATAGATGATAAATGATGATACGTTTAAATTCAAAAATAAACACTAGAGGAAGTGTCATATAGAATTAGTAGTTAACAAGTGAGTAACCAAACATTTAACTAAGAGTGATAGACAAAACAAATCAAAGGGACAAGTTTGATATTCCATAAAATGTTAATGAGATATATAAATAAAACAATTGAAGCAAAATTAGACAAGAAAGAAGCAAAGAGTAAGTTGCCGTGTGATGTAGGAAAGAAAGGGGGGATTGACGTGACAATGATAAAAAGGGGACATGGGAGACATTTTTGGAAATTTTAAATCTATAAATACAACACTTACAGTGAAATTTGAGGGAACAAACACAAGAGTAGCCGTGAAAATCAAATTGACAGCAGCTGCTTGGCATCCTGGCGTGAGAAGCAGAGCATAAACGGAAGAGCAGAAGCCAAACCAGAAAAGTGGAAGAAGACAGCTCTATCCAGCCCTTCCAAACCTCAAACCCCCCTCTCTAGGACCTCTTCCAAGTCCCTCTCACTTCCATAAACAAGAATCAAGTGAGATCTCATCTCTTTCTTCCTTATACTTGTTGAAATTGAAGTAGTTGGGTTGTGAGTGTTGTGCAGAATTTTTGTGTTGTGTTGAGTAATTTTCCCTCAAAATTATGGTAGAACTCTAAGTGATTATGTAGAGAGTTAAATGATAAGTTGAAATATGTAAATGGTAGCTTAGGTTTGTAAATATGGGCTGCCATCTACTTGATTAAAGTAGAAACAAAAATCTGTTTTGCATGCACATCAAGTAGTCGATAAAATTGGTGAGTGAGTTGTGAGAGGTTAAATGACAAAATGGTGTTTGTATGTGTGTCATGGCTGTGAAGATCAGTGGAAAACCTCTGAGATTAGATGGTTTTGAACCCAAATTTTACCATAAATAAGATTAGGAAGATAAGTAGAAAGGATAGAAGTTCAATGGAAGTAGTTTTGAGCAAATTAGCAATCCCGAGCTTGATGAAGGGTCAGTAGAGACCTGACTTGTTCTAGATTATTTGGGGTTGTTCTACACCTCAAAACATGCCTCAGGAACATAGAAAACCATAGGAATTGGAACGGAATTATTCCGATAAAAATTGGCGAAGTTATGGCCAAAATAATGCGCGTAGAAAGTGTCATAGAGTAAAAGTGGAATCCCGAGCTCAAACCATGAGCTAGAGAAAACCTGACCAAGTCTGACATGTATGGGGGTGTTCTACACCTCAAATGATGCCTAGGAATGATATAAAACCATAGAAATTGGAATGGGATCGATCCGATAAAAATTGACGAAGTTATAGCCAAAATAGTGGGCGTAGGAAACCGAGATGTGTAATAGATATGCAAATGTATTCGTTGATGCCCAAAATAGATGTATTCGGTCATAATTAGGTAAAAGAACCTTAGATACGAAAGAAAAACCATCGTCGCTTGTCCGATGTAAAAACTCGCTTTGAAAAGTGCCCAAAATGGGGCGTTTTGCCTAGATTGACATAGCAAACGATGGAGTTTCTCGACGAAACTTTACGGGCGACTTAGTTATGTGATAAGGAGACGCTAGAAAAAGGAACGGAGGTGAAACCATGGCTGGTTTCAATTCTGTTTTTCGTGGTCAACCGTATAGTTAAAAAGTTGACTTTTTGTTTTAAGCTTCCGGAGACCAAACGAAACATATGGGGATGATCCTAGGGGTCTAGAAGTAAGACTTTTACAAAGAAACCAAATTTTGAGAGCCTCGATCGAGTCAAAAATCGAGTTGGGAAAGTGTGGTGTAGTGAGTTGTCAATGTATTGGAAACTCTATTTTTATTAGTTTTAGCTATGAAAGTGAGTAAGTTATAACGAGACTATGATGTGTAGGTGACGAGCACGCGGACGAGACGCGAGAGGCTCGTTGAGGCATTGAGAGCGTTGGGATCGAGGTAAGTGTCCTTCACTTCACTTACATCTAGTTGATTTCCATTTATATGGCAATGATAAAATATATTGTTTCAAAGAGTTTTGCAAAATGGTTTTTCCAAAATCATAAGTTTTATGTTGAGTAATGAGTTATGCCTAGAATCTAGAAATGAGATTCGAAGGCGAAAGTAAGTTGCAAAAAGGTTTAAAAGTAAAGCAAAGTAAAGTTGAATTAAGACCCATGTGCATGTTGCGATATTAGCATCTTGGCACTACGCGGCGATGTAGAAAATTCCGCTCATAGTTGTCAAGGTTGATAGCAATGTGATACGATGTAGAAAATTCCGTATCTAATTGCAAGTGATGAGTAAATTGCACTACAATATGCGATGTAGAAAATTCCGCATGTAGTTGCGTAAAGTATAAGCTATTGGCACTACAATGGCGATGTAGAAAATTCCGCGTTGTGATTACCTAGAGTTGAGAAAGTTCGCCCTACGTCGCGATGTAGCAAATTCCGTGCGTAGTGGCTTTGCACATGGTTGTCTTATGAGAAATGGTTTTCAAAAGAAAAAATAAAATCGATTATTTTCTAAGTAATGTCTATGCGGAGTTATACCTTTATATATATATTGCCTAACCTCTCTTTGTTTTGTGTAGCTTGTATACTTTAGTAGACGTTGGCACGGACGCTCTTGCATCAAAGACATTATTTTGATTAACTTTAGGTGGGGGAAATAATGAGATGAAATATATGGATGTTAATGTATTTTGACATTGTGTACATGTGTATATAAATCAACCATTACACTTGATATGCACATATTGCACAAGGCACATATTTTATATAAGTATGAGTTGTTATATGTTAATTACATATGTGAATTATGTTTGTAAAAGAATTGCATGTTGGTGAAATGAATGAAAAATGCATGTTTGAGATTGAAAGAAGTTGGACGGTGATCAAAATAGTTCGAAGTGTATTTCTTATGCAGGTTGATTTTGAAAATATTAAATTTACAACCGTTATGCTGTTCGATTTTTATAAAATTAGTTTTCAATCAAACGCGAAAAAATTCACACCGTTTCAACTATATTAAAAGAAAATAAAATTTTTAAGCCGAAAACGAGTAAACCGGTTAAGTAAAGTAAAAGGGTTCGCTTCCCGGATTTCTCCAATCCGACAAGTCGGGTTCGGGGAGTCCGTTGAAGTGCCCGGCAGGGCCCTCTAGACAAGAGCCTAGAGAAGGTCTGGTTTGGGTCCTGTCAAGGTTAAACCATCGATGTACTAAAATACTTTTTCTCAGTATTCTATAATAAACTCGTTTTTAAAGCAAAAAACCTAAAATCTTTAATTCTAACATGTTCTCGGTATAAATATATATTCAACTCAAAATTCACATGCTAGAATCTTAGTGTAAATTTTATAAACAACTCAATTACATAATGAAATAAATTTATATAAATAGGAAATATAAAACATTCATATATAAACAGGAAATAAGATTGCAATAAAATAAAGTTTTGAATGACTAGATTTTCACTCATGAAACGCCTTTCGACAATTGATGATACTCCTCCGAATGCCTCTGATATTTTTTGCTTTTACCCTAAAACATTAAATACTCATTTAGAATCACTAAACTCACTAATACAAAGCTATAAATAACTTCTAATGCAACTAATTTTATGCAATCCTCTTTACGCCTAAACTTTCGCAATTAAGTTTTAACTTATTCAATGCTTTTGAATTCCAATTTCTTTTCATGAATCCTATTTATTATCACCTACGAACACCTCGGTATGCTCAAAATAATTTTCTGAAACTTAAAACGAAAAATCCCAAAATAAGACCCCCTTTGGCCGTATATGATCTAGGGACCAATCCTTAGGTTCTTTTCCTTCCGTTTTCACTCCAATCATCTTCTTAACTCACGTTTAAATCAGCCATGAAGTGAATTCGAAAAAAATGACCACCGGGTGGAGTTTCCTAGCCAAAAACCTATATTTTTCACTACTTTTTCATGTCAAATTTTATCACATTCACATTATAAACTCAATTCTTTTTTTCATTAGTGTTCTTAGACTCATGTATATTAAATTAAGATCATACATGACATAAAAATACTAAGAGGAAGTGGCATTGCATGAAAATTATCAATGCCCTTCATCTAGCTTACAACGCACTTATAACTTTTCCTTTTTCAATTCTAACTTGTCCATGATATTTCATAACCTCTAGTGTTCCTCAATTCATGCTCATTAACATCAAGACTTAAAGAAATCACACAATCCCCCTTATGGCCGTGTACTACACATGCACACACATCACCTTGTTTCATTCATTTTTTAAGATACTTACTTAATCATTCTCTTGGGCATATCAGCAAACATATTATCTACAATTCAATTTATTTGAAACATGTTTAAATCAAATTCTAGGGTTTCACTCCCATAAACCCTAAATTTCATCTCTTGCATGATTATTTTCACATCAAGCTTCCTTTTCACTTAATTAGGGCTCTAAACTTGATTTAGATAAAAACTCCCATCTTTTGCACATCTAAACTAACGTAATCATTAACACACATACAACTCAAACTAATTTCATTTCTTAAGAAAATTCAAGAAAACTAACCTTAATCTTGTTAAATCTTTGTTATTCTAGCTTAGATCACCTCAAAGCTTTGATTTGGAGCTTTGATTTGGCTTGGAATTACTTTGAATCTTCTTCCTCTCCCTCCTCTAGTTATCGTCCCTTGGTCTCTCTATCTCTCAATTTTCTTTCAAAATTTTTCTAAGTGTTAATGACTAACACTTCTATATATAAGCATCCATGCACTTATGAAATTGCCCTAAAAGTTTGTCACTCATTTACATGTCATGCCACTATAACTTCTTGACCATTTTGCCCTCTTTGGTTGTTATAACTTCCATGCATGCTTACTAACTTTTATAAAATTTTTAGAATCTTATACAATTTAATTATTCTAACCGCTTCTATCCCTTTTTGGATATCCTCTAATCGACATCCTACTCATCATGATAAACAAATACTTTCAACTTTAAAGGCTACTGCTGGAATAATACTAATAAACCGTAAATAGAACTGAAGGTATACATGTATGGCTAGTTGGGGGGAGTCACTAACTTTAGGGGATTGAGTCTGTGTGTTACCCTCTGTGCGTATGGGATAATGTAGATATGCCTAATGTTAGATGGAATCGCAATCCTAGAGTTGTTCGACATCTGCAACTACACATGGTGATAGTTCTCGAATCCTAGTGACGTGTTTTTGTATCGTTATGAAGAATAAGTTTTCCTAGGTTGCCACGTAAGGCTAGTTAAAGAAATAAATTACTTCAATAGACATGAGTTTTAGAAAAATAAGAAAAGTTTTTAAAAGTTTAAATAAAAAGTATTTTTCGTATTATGCAAAATTTATAGTTTTCTATAATATTAATGAAATTAGTAATTTTCTAACCTATATTGGGAGGAATAATATTTATAAGTAAAAGTTACAGTTTAATAAAAATTATCCACTCATTGAGTTTGTACTCACCACTTTTTTCATTGTTTTATAAAAATCTTCCTTAGGTGCACGTACGAGCAAAGCAGCAGAAGCATCTTCATTGGATGCGCAGGCGAGTTAGAAACATGACGCTATTGCACTAGTTGTTCATTGAAAATATCATGTATTGCATATCTTTCATTTTAGACTTATCACACATTTATAAATATTATTTCGGATGACGTGTTTTAACCGTAACTTTTAATAAACATGTTTTAAAATTTTAAAGTTAACTAGATTTTCGTATAATTGATTAGAAGTTATATTGCGATTGTTTTTGAAAAATGAAAGAGAGCTTCAAGCCCAGTAGTGGAGAATCGAATGATTTTGAAGTGTAAAGGTTTTTATGAGATTTTACAGGGTGAAAATCTTTGAAAATAGTCATTGTGCTGTCGGAATTTCGTAAAACTTGTTTTTGTAAAAGTTGATTTAAAAAGAAAAATTTTCACCCATTTTCGTAATTGGGAGAGTTCCTAATAAGTTTTGAAAAGTTTTCAGTAAATAAAAAGGTTTAACTTTATAGGAACTTTTCAGTTAGAGTAGATCCCAACTGAAAAGCCACTATGAGATTACCAAGTAGGCTGCCTATCTAGTTAAGGTAGAGGGGGCCCATCATGAAGTCCCACACATGTTGTGTTTTTCCCACTTGTGACAAAACCTTAAGCAATATTATAAAAATCATTCGGATGTGGAAAATGCATTTTACAATGTAACATACAGTTATGTGTTTAATGACTACAACAGAATATTGGAAGATATTTAGGTGTTACATCCGAAAACACATGAATTTTTTGTTATGGCTACAGTAAGTAGGTGGTTATGGGCATATTATCCAAAAAGAAGATATGAAATGATGACCACCAATATTGTAGAGTCGCTCAACAATTGCATGATGCGAGCACACTATTTGCTAATAACAACTATACATGAATATGTGAGAATTGTGCTGCCGAGATGGTTTAATAATAGACGTATTATTACTAAAAAGGTCATGGCTTGATCACTTTTTCGACTTCTATCCAAAGGATTATTTTATTATATATATGAGTGTAACGTTGCTGCAATTTTTGATGAAATGAAAATAAATGTGCTAGCATAGATAGAGATAGATATAAGCCTCAAGTCTTTAAATTGAATAGATGTCATTTCAGGTAAAGTGGCATCAACTTCAAAATCAATTATAGCTTAACTGAACAAGGGTGACAAATTGAATGGTGACAACTATGATATCTGGCACCGAAAGATTCGATACATCCTTGAAGAGTAAGAGACTCTTGAAACCCTGTCAAACACTATGGTTGAACCCCAACATGGTATTTCTGCTAAACATAAAAAATATATAGAGGCATATCAGGCTTGGAGGAAGAAAAACAGCATTGCTCGTATAATAATGCTATCAAGTATGACTAATGACCTCATGTGTGCTTATGAAGAATACGATATAGCACAAAACATTTAGTTGGCCTTAAAAGACAAATATGGTGGTACTTCGACCATAAAATTGAGAAGGCTCACAATCAAGTTCGATACCTATCGAAAGCGCTAAGAGCATAACATGAAGCAGCATCTGAGAGAGATATCGAATATGATTCATGAACTGAAGTCTACATGCCTCATCTTGACTGATGAGCAACAAGTACAAGCTGTGATCCAATCCCTCCCAAATAGCTAGGAAAACATGAAAATCAACATGACTCATAATGATAGCATCAAAACGTTTGATGATATTGCTCATCATGTTGAACTTGAAGATGAGCGCTTAGAGGTAGCTAAAGCTTCAGGTCAGCTTTATATGGCTGAGTCTAATGTGCGTAAAAGTTCAAGCTCTAAGCGCAAGAGGGAAGGAAAGAACAAGTATTCTCAAAATGGGAAAGGGAAAAGAAATCCTAATCCCAACAAAAATCAGTCCGAAAAACGCAAGAAGAGTAAGCGCGGTGAGGCTAAAAAGGACAAGAGCAAGATGAAGTGTTTCAATTGTGGCAAGATAGGTCATTTCGCTTGTGAATGAATTAAGCCGAAGAAACAGGTACCATCTTATTCTGATCCACTAACTCATGTTCACGTTTCTAGCTCCATATTTCTCGCTGAATCTTATCCTATTTGGATTGTTGACTTAGGAGCCATAGACCACATAGCTAGAGACAAAGGAGCATTTGTGGAGTACCGTCGGATCAACCGAGGAACAAGGTGGATATATGAAGGAAACAACTCCAAGGTCGAAGTTAGAGATGTTAGCACCTACAGAGTGATTCTGCGTGGTGGCCAAGTGTTGTATCTACATGACGTCTTGTATGTTCCAAAGATTCAACAGAATCTCATCTCATGAATAGTCATTTTAAGCCTAGGATATAGTTTAACTTTTCATGGTGACTGTTTGACAATTTCTTTAAATTCAGTATGTTTAGGAACTGGTTATGTAAGTGATGGATTTATTGTGTTGGACACTGAATATATCAGTGATACTATTAATGATAATAATTATTTTTCGTTAATATCTTTCGCTGATATTACAAATATTGATGTTAATATTTGGCATGCTAGACTAGGCCATATAGGACAAGATCGCATAAACAGATTGGCAAATGAGGGACTTTTAGGTTCCTTCAGTAAAATAGAATTGCCTATTTGCGAGAGTTGTCTAGTAGGAAAAACAACTAGAAACCATTTGGAAAAGAAATTAAGGTTGGGAATCCATTAGATCTAATTCATTTAGATATTTATGGCTCAATTAATGTAAGAACAAGAAATGGTGCATCATATTTTATTACCTTTATAGATGATTTCACTCGTTTTAGTTATGTCTACTTGATCTCTCATAAATCTAAGGCATTGGATTGCTTTAGATTATACTTGAATTTGGTAGAGAATCAATTAGATATAACTGTTAAGGTTTTATGAACTGACTGAGGGTGAGAATATCTTTTTGAATAATTTAAGATATTATGTTATGAGAAAGGTATTGATAGATAACTGACCATTCCGAGAACTCCGCAACAGAATGGCGTAGTGGAGAGAAGAAATAGAACTTTATTGGAGATGGTCAGATCTATGATGGCACAAGCGAACCTTTTACTATCTTATTGGGGGGATGCGCTATTGATTGCTGCTTACATTTTAAACAGGGTACCTTCTAAGTCAGTAGCTACCACACCTTATAAACTATGGATAGGTAGGAAACCTGATCTAACTTACATCCGACCATAGGGGTGCGCAGGATATGTACATGATCTTTCAAGTAAATTTGGGAAGTTAGGTGCTAGAGGAAGAAAATGTATCTTTATTAGATACTCAGAGCACTCAACAGGATATGTATTTATAAGTGAGAATACAGATGGAATCATAACTGAATTAGAATCACGTGATGTGAATTTCTTAGAGAATGAATTTTTCAGCAGAGGTGAAGTTGAAAAGTTTTTTTAATTCAATGAGTTGAATGATTCGAATGATGTTACAAATCCGAACTCCCAATCAGAGGTAGATGGAGTTTATAAGAACACTTCATCAGTAATGGGAGTGAGAAAGCTAATGAAATAGCTTTTTCATCTGTTCTCAGTGGGAGTGAAGGAAATGATGGGTCAATTCCCTTAGATTTATCAACTCATAAAAGCAATCATAAAACAACTCCTCGTCATCGTTTTGAGATCGAAGGGGAAGTTTTTATGCTTGCATCACATGATAATGATGAGCCAAAGAATGTGAATGAGGCTCTTAATTCACTTGTCAAAGATTTTTGGATTAAACCCATGCAAAAAGAAATGGAGTCAATGAAAAGTAATCATGTCTGGGACTTCGTTGCCTTATCACATGATAGAAAAGCCATTGGAAACAAGTGGGTTCTTTGTATCAAACGAAAGGTAGATGGCTCAATAGAAAGATATAAGGCGAGATTAGTAGCGAAAGGATATACTCAACAAAAGGGTATAGATTATGAAGAAACCTTTTCTCCTATGGTAAGGTTTGCTTCCATTCACCTTATATTAGCAATCGTCGCACATATGGACTTGGAATTACATCAGATGGATGTAAAAACTACATTTCTCAATGGAGAACCAGAGGAAGAAATTTACATGGAATAGCCTGAGAATTTTGTCTTAATAGGTTAGGAAATGAAAGTTTGCAAGCTTAGGAAATCTATCTATGGCTTGAAACAATCCTCCAAACAATGGTACCTCCGTTTCCATGAAGTAGTCATATCTTATGGATTTCAGATGACTGAAGAGAACCATTGTGTGTATATAAAACGAGTAAAAGACAAGTTTATAATATTATCATTATATATGGATGATATCTTGTTAGTTGGAAATGACAAGAAGTTCATGGCAACTATCAAGGAATAGTTGCCATCGACTTTTGAAATGAAAAATATGGGAAAGATTGCCTATATTTTAGGAGTTAAGATTGTTAGAAACCGTTATAAAAGAATCCTTACTCTATCGCAAGAGACATATATTAAGAAAATTCTTGAACGATTCTATATGGCTGATTGTAAGCCTATGGATACTCCCATCTCAAAAAGTCAAACTCTTAGTCTAGAAATGTGTCCTAAGACTCCATAAGAACGTGAAAGAATGCAAAGAGTTCCTTACACTAGCGTCATCAAAAGTCTTAGTACATAATGATGTGTACGAGACCTGATATCTGCTATGTAGTCGAACTAGTAAGTATATATCAATCCAATTCTAGACAGAAACACTAGATTACTGTGAAAAAAATATTAGCTTATCTTAAGGAGACTGCAGATTACTCCCTCTATTACCAAGGTGGTAACTTGCGCCTAACTGGATACACAGATGCTGATTGGGGAGGAAACTTAGATGAGCGAAAATCTATATCTGGTTATGCATTTTTGCTCGGCCAAAGTGTTATTTCTTGGAGTAGCAAAAAACAATCATGTATTGCATTGTCAACCATGGAAGTTAAATTTATAGCATGTTTAGCAGCAGTACAAGAAGCAATCTGGCTTAAAAGATTCTTAGAGAATTTGAACTTGCAAAATGATGCAGAAAAGCCAGTAATTGTATACTATGATAGTCAAGCTGTGATTGCCTACACCAAAGATATGAAATATCACAGTAAATCAAAACACATAGAGACTAAATATAATTTTGTACGAGATATTGTAATGAAAAAGGGTGTGACAATCAAGTATATATGTACGCATTAGATGATAGCAGATCCACTCACAAAAGCTGTGACAAGAGATGTTTTTATATCACATGCTAGGTCATTGGATTTGCGTAGATTATGATAATTGTAATTGTTACATGTATCTATATCTATTTAATTAATGATTGATGTTTTGATCATTTAATAGTAGCACATATTCACTTCATCTATTTATGAAAGTATGTCGTCAGGTATGAGACTAGTATTTTTACACATACAGTCGTCTTGATTGCTAAGATAACAAGTCAAGACGAGATACATATATTTTAAAGGATAATCTAAAGATTATCCTCTAAGGGCTCGAATATATGATATGTCGCCTTGAATATAGACAAGATGAGGTTCTATCTAAGTTAATTATTGAACCATTCATGATCTTCTCCCATTATCATGAAACCTGATTTAGCCAGATGTGATTTTAATAGGCGCTTGAAAGCGAGCTTTTGAAAATCAGGTTAGATGTAAAGATTGCGATTAAACTAAGATCTGTACAGTGGATAATATAATAATCATAGACATATGCATCCTCATTTGATGACAAGATCCACGGTAACATGCTATTTATACCGCATGTGCTTGATAATGACCGACATAAAAAATGAGTGAATCTATCCTCAATTCCTCATTGTGTAAATTCCATTGAAGTTTATTCAAAACTTCAAAATTGTGTCCTCAATGACTGTTTTCTTTATTTCAAAGTAACAGAGTGATGTTTGTACCATTAGTGTATCTTCTATGGCTTTGATAATTTGGTCTATAGGATATGGCTATGGTATCAGTCATTTTTGTTGACTAAAGAATAAAAGAGTAACAGGAAGATTTAATGAATTTTATTTAAATTCATATATTTACTTGTCGATGAATTATAATTTTGAATTATAATTGCAAATATATGAAATGAAGATTTAGGTCATACATATAATTGTGGGGGATTACATATGTTTAGACAAATAAAATTCTATTGAATCTAGGACATACAATGAACAAATTTTCAAATCTCTTATAAATATGTATAATTGAGATTTGAAAAACGAGCTATTTTTTCATCTTTGTTCATAGGTCACATGGTGTATTTATCCGTATGAATGCCTTAATGTCTTATCAAGAAAGAGTTGATCAATGTGATTCCTTCAAAGTATCGTTTGGTTCATCTCGTGTGAACGAGAGATGTTGGATATATATATATTATTATGGGTCATGGGTCGGGTTCCACCCGAGATGACCCAAAGCCCAAGGCCCATAGTATTGGATAAAACCAAATAACTGCTAGGCAGTTTTTTGGTGGTTATCCACTTAAATTTAAATTGGTAGTTATCTGAATGTAAATTAGAGTTTAACATGAAGTTAAACTACTAATTTGAAATAGTTTTTTTTGTTTTTAGAAAAACAAAAAAATTAAAAATACTTACAATAAACGTTCATTGAAGAAAAACAAAAAAAAAAGGTTTTTAGATGATAGAACATGCTCTCTCTTTTTGGAATCTCTTTATTTTCTTAATAAATGAAGGTAGGATTCTTATGTTGTGGGAAGAATTTCGGATTCCAATTTTGGTGATTCGAAATTGATCGTTTGAACAACTATCAGGTTCTATTTAATTTTTCACGTTACTTTATTCGGATTTATATATTTCTAACAATAAGTAATTAGCACACCTTTCAGAGCTTGCTCGCTCACAAGTAGTGCTAATTCTTCCCAGCATATAAAAATCCACAGATCAAATATACCTTCCAAAGATTGTTTGCTCACAGGCTACATAGATTTTTCAGGATTATTTTGTAGGTCCACAGGCAATCAACATTCCTTCTAGAGCTTGGTCGCTTACAGGCCATGCTGGGATCTTCCAAGACGTTTTTAGCTTACAAATAATGATTACACCTTCCAGAGCCCGACTACTCACAGATAGTAATCGTATCTTCCAAAGCATTGGCTTACAAATATCAATTACACCTTCCAGAGTCTACTCGCTCACATGTAACAATTGAACCTTCCAAAACTTGAGTAGAGAAAACATTTTATACTCCCAATGAAGGTAAATGCGACTAGAATTGCTCTGCCCAGAGAGTTTTTATTAATGAATTAGTTGTATTTATACAAATCAAATAAACTTAAATCAATCAAATAAGATATGAACTAATTAAATCAAACATAATATGGTCGAAGATTCTCAGCATTTCATGCTCGAGGGACTTCTGCCCTATCCAAGGTAACTAGGTGATAAGCTTTGTTTTCAAGACTACTCTTTACAACATAAAAGCCTTCCCAATTTGGGCCAAGGGTTCTATCATTGGCTTTTCGAGCAGTTGGTAGAATGAGATGCACGACTAGATCAACAGGCTTGAATCTTCGAACAAAGACTTTCTTGTTGTAAAACCTGGCGACTCTTTGCTGGTAAACAACAATCCTCATTTGAGCTTCATCTCTTACTTCTTTGAGCAAATCCAAATTAACTGCGAGCAAATGGTCGTTATCTTCTTGTCTAAACGTTGCTCTACACTGACTAGAGACCTCATACTCTATTGGAAACATTGCCTCTGATCTATATACCAATGAGAAAGAAGTTTCCCCAGTAATATTGCGAGTAGTTGTTCTGTAGGCTTATAATACTTTCTGTAACTTATCAACCCAAACTCCTTTCATTGCTTCCAGCTTGGTCTTCAAGTTTTGTTTGATAATCTTGTTAACTACTTTGACCTGCCTGTTTGCTTGAGGGTGGTCCATAGTTGAAAAGCTCTTTTTGATCCCAAGATCACTACAAAACTTTTGAAACTACTTGCTACTAAACTAAGTTCCATTATCTAGCACGATCTGTTGAGGAACTCCAAACCTGTAAATGATACATTCCCAAACAAACTTTTCGACTTTCATGGTAGATATTTCTGCTAGCTCTTTAGCTTCTGCCCACTTTGTAAAATAATCCACCTCCACAATAGCATGTTTGCATCTTCCTCGAGCTCTCGGGAATGGTCTGATCAGATCCATACCCCAAATAGCGAAAGGCCATGGACTGACCATCTATTGCAAGAAAGCTGGCGAAGCTTGTGGTACCTTGGCCAATCTTTAGCACTTATCACATTTCTTGACCATCTCAATTGCATCTTACTTCATTGTTGGCCAATAAAACCCCTATCGAAGAGCCTTTTGAGCCAACGATAGCCCCCCGGTATGATTGCCATAGTGTCCCGCATTTATGTCATTCAGAACTGTTTAACAATCCAAACCATTAATGCACCTGAGCAATGGAGTTGAGAATCCTCTTTTGTAGAGTCTGTCATTGTAAATGCAATATCGGGCTACTCGTTCTCGAAGACGACGAGACTCTAATTTGTCCTCAAGCATTTTTCCATTCTGTAAATATTCCATAAGAGGATTCATCCAGAAGTCTTGCGCCACCACTATTACCATCATTTCATCTCGTGGTTCTGTACTCAGGATTGGCAAAACCTCCACTGGTATGGCTCCCATGAAATCTGCATCTTTTGTTGTGGCCAGACGAGCTAATACTTCCGCATGAGAGTTTTATGACCACGAAACATGATGTACCTCATATCTCTCAAATATTGCCAAGAGCTCCCGGACCTTTTACAGATAGATAGCCATCTTGGATCCCTTAGCCTGATACTCCTCTCAAACCTAACATACAACAAGCTAGGAGTCGCTGTATATTCTCATTCGTTCTGCTCATACTTCCTTGGTCAACCTCAATCCTGCTAGTAATGCCTCATACTCGATCTCATTATTGGTGGCTTCAAACTTGAACCTTAAGGCACACAAAATTCCGTGACCCTCTGGGCTTAATAACATTACACCTGCCCTAACTTTCTACTCACTAGAGGACCCATCAACATACAATTCCTAAAATGGGGTCTTAGAAGACTCGAATTCTTCACTCCTTGGTCTTGTAAATTTAACCATAAAATCTGCTAACACTTGCCCCTTGATCACTGTCCGGGGCTTGAATTCTATTTCAAATTGGGCGAGCTCAATTGCCCATTTAAGTAAGCAGCCAGATGTTTGCTTCTGAAGGACCTACTTTAATGGGTACCTAGTCGGGACTTCAATGGTATCAGCCTGGAAGTAAGGGCGAAACTTCCTTGATGCTACCACCAAACAGTAAGCAAATTTTTCCATGGGAGTATATCTTGTCTCCGCTTCGAGTAACCTTTTGCTAATATAGTATACAGGAAGTTGTGTCATGTTCTTCTCACGGACTAAAATCGCACTAAGGGCATGCTGAGTAACCCCTAGATAAACGATCAGTTTCTCCTCTTCTACTGGCTTAAAAAGCAATGGTGCTCGGCCCCTGTATTCTTTCAGTTGTTGGAAAGCCGCTTCACATTCTTCAGTCCACTGAAAGTTCCTTGCTTTCTTTAACATATCAAAGAACGGGGTGCATTTGTCTATTGATCTGGATATAAACCTACTGAGAGTGGTGACTTGGCCATTCAAGCTCTGTACTTCTTTGATCATGGTGGGCGATTTCATGTCAATCAGGGCTTTAATCTTCTCGGGGTTAGCCTCAATTCCTCTACTGTTGACCATGAAACCCAGGAACTTACCCAAGGCCACTCCAAATGCACACTTTAAAGGATTCAACTTCATTTGGAATTTCCTCAAGATCTTAAACATCTTTTCCAGGTCGCACACATGTTCACATGCTTGCTTAGACTTCACTAACATATCGTCTACATAAACCTCCATTATTCAGCCAATAAGATCTTCAAACATTATGTTTATGAGTCGTTGGTAGGTTGCTCTAGCATTCTTCAACCCGAACAGCATCACTTTATAGCAATAAAGTCCACGATTAGTGACGAATGAAATATGCTCCTCATCATCAGGGTTCATTAGGATCTGGTTATATCCTGAGTAAGCATCTATGAAACTAAAGAGCTGATGACCAGCAGTACTATCAACGAGTTGATCAATTCTTGGTAGAGGAAAGCTATCATTCGGACACGCCTTATTCAGATCGGTGAAGTCGATGCAAGTTCTCCACTTCCCATTCTTCTTCTTTACCATAACAAGGTTGGCTACCCAGACAGGGTAATGAATTTTCCTTATAAATTTGTTCACTAAGAGTCTTTCTACCTCTTCCCTGAGCGCTTCATAATGCTCCCCCGTCATTGGCCTTCTCTTTTGATAAACTAGCTGATAGTAAGGATTGATGTTTAACTTGTGTGACATCACATCCGGGCTGATCCCCACCATGTGTTCGTGATTCCAGGTGAAGACGTCTAGATTCTTTTTCAGAAAATCAGTGAACTGTGCCTTAACATCTAAGGGTAAATCCTTCCCCACATTTAAGCACCGCTTAGCATCCTGTTAACTAACTTGCATATCTTCGAGCTCTTCCACAAGGCTTATTGCTCGGTCTACATCTATTTCCCTTGGATCCAGGTGCAAACTCACTCCTGTCATACTAACTAGTTGTGGTTTTTTCTCGGCCACCACGTTGACTTTCTTCCATTTGACCCCCATTCCCCCTCTTTACTACATTTTTGTAACATCTTCTCGCCAATTCTAGCTCTCTTCCCACACATCATACTTCATTTGGTATAGGAAACTTAATAATGAGGGTTCTGGTCGATATTACTATATCTAAATCATTCATGGCTAATCTTCCGAGGATAACATTATATGCAGATGGGCAGTCAATGATAAGAAAATCTGCCATCATCATAGCTTATCGATTTGAATCTCCAACAACGAGGGGGAGTATAATTTGTCCTAACGGCACAATTACATCTCCAGTAAACCCAAAAAGAGGCTCAGGAGATGGCATTGATTGATCGGGCCTCAAACCTATCTGTTTAAAGTAACTTTTGTACATCATATTTACTGAGTTGTCTGTGTCCATTATGATCTTTCTCACTTCAGTATTTCCAATCCTAGCCTTGATGATCAGTGCGTCATTATGGAGGCCGGTGTACACTTCTAACATCTTCTTCACTAAACACGATGCCAGCTGAAGTTACTCTAGTTCTTTTTGCTGGCCCTTCCACCTCGCTATGCCTTGTCAGTAGAACAGGACTGACTTCTCGCACATAGCATTCTTACGATCTATTTGATGTCCTTACTATATGTGGCTCATTATGAATAGTAAAAATGGTTCTTACTACGGGTATATGGTCCTAATCAGCTATCTGTTAAGGCTGTTGTTGGGCAGGTGGCTGAGCCTGATCAGGACGTTTTTGTGCTGATTGATATCTTTGCTGGGGATACTGATTCTTTGGTCGTGCTACATACTCCCTTAAACGACCTCTTCTGATCATTTCTTTTATCGTATCTCTAAATTCTCTACACTGGGAAGTATAATGCCCATTTTCCCTATGATAGGCGCAATACTTCCTCAAATCTTGAAACCTTTTTGGGATATTTGTGAGACTTGGCTTCCCGAAATTCTTTCACCTTTTTTCTGCTTCAAATATTTTATCATGTCTTTCCGTCAGAATGTTGTAGTTCTGGTAGCGATTTCGTGATGGGGATGTCTTTCTTCCGGGCTCGTTCCTTACCTGCTTTGCTACCTAATCGTTGGAGCGATTTCTATGACTGCTCTCTTCGCTCTCACCTTGGCCCCTCTTTCTTCCTTAGTGAGAACTACTCGCTCCGTTCTTTTAATCGCTGGATCTTTTTTGCCCAAAAGTCTCTTCCCAACGAATCTCTTTTGATGCTCGATCATAAAACTCGTCAAGATATTCTACATGGGACCTGTAAATGCTCTCGTAGAGCTTCCCATCTTTTCTAAGCCCCGTTGAGATTGCTATCAGGATACTTTCATCTAAAGGATTTTTCACATTATTCATCTCACTTCTGAACCTGGTAATATAATCCTTTAATGGCTCATCCTGCTTCTGAAAGATTGTCACTAAATGACAAATTAGCGCGAGCTACTTTTTTAGTGTCTTGTATTGATCAGTGAACTTCTTTTGGCATTCATCCCAACTATTGATACTACAAGTTGGAAGACTCCTCAGCCATGCCCTTGGCACGGTCCCTAATGTGGTTAGGAACACTCGGCACTTAACCAGAAGGTTGGATGTCTATAGGTCTATCTGGACATTGAAAGCATCTAAATGGTTATATAGATCACTGTCCCCGTTGTAAAGTGGGACATTTGGCAGCTTCAATCTTGGCGGTAATGGCTCTATCTCAATTTTCCTTGTAAAAGGGGTTCTATCTTCTCGAACCTCTACTTGACCGTAGAGCTCAGCTTTTGCCTCCAATTGCTGAACCCTTTGCATTAATTCTTCCACCATTGGGTCCTACTGTTCAGCTCTTCTTGCAAGGGACCTTCGACTCCTCCGGCTCTCCCTATCTCTTAAGACACTATCATGTGATCTCTCTCAGTCAACTGGCATTCTTTCATGCGACCTGTGTCTTCTATACGAGCTCTCTACATGGTGTGACTCTCCTCAGCGCCCACATTCCTCACTGCATCCATGAGCTCGCTCATTCCAACGATCAGCCTCTATGTGGCAGCTGCCATCCCGGCTCACCCTTACCCTCAGACTGGGTGGGCGAGGCGCTACTTCCTCTTCACAAGCCTAGCGTTCGCCTCCCCTAGAATGTAAATTTGAGGAACAGACCGAGCCTACTGGCCGCCTTGCTCCAACAGCCTCTTCTCTTCTAGCGAGTATGACATTTGCTGGTTGGCGCTGGGGATCTGTATTCCTAAGAACTGTCTGAGCTTGGACCTATGTCAAAGCCCTAATTACCTTTATCAATTGCGCCACCGTATTCTCTAACGTTTTCTGGTGCTGCTGCCAAATTGGTACCGCGTCTCCACCAGTGGTAGCTTGATGTGGAGGAAGTTGAGGCAAAGCCGCACTGGAAGTTCCCGTAGCGTGACTTTGGCCTTGGTGACCTTTCGATTGGTTAGCTTCCGATGCAACAATCTTGGTTGTCTTGATTCTGGCCATGTTCACGAACCACAACTGTATTAAAAAGATTATAGAATCGTAGAGTTTGGGCTCTTCTTCTAGCACCAAAAGATGTTGAAACGTAATTTTGGTCAACCCGGTTCTTAAAGCCCAATACCTGCGAAACAGTAACTAACAAACAGAGCAATAATGACTATAATCAAAACAAGCAAGACATAATAATTTTTACATGGTTCGGCAAATCAATGACCTACATTCACAACTGTCACGCTTATTCTCTCAGAATAACAGTATATATTTCTTCCTCTATCCTTTACAATGAATTTCATCCCCTATTTATAGAGAAGATATTATAATTTGAATAAGTTTTAGAATCTTATAGATAAGGCAAAAAATAATATTCATTAATATAATGTCTCCCAAGATTATCTCTACTGTATCTGCAACAATTGTCAAGAATGTCGTGATTTGATTTACATGGAAATAGACAAGTTTACTCCTTTCCTGGATTGAATTGATTCGACATTCTAAAAGGTCAACTAGTCAAATTCAACGAGCACCTTGAGCGAACAAACTACTCAAGCGATCAGATATTGTATCCATCGAGCAAATTGACTAAGTGATATGCCTCTACGACTGACGATCAGATAAGAAGACCTCATGATAGTTTCGATAGCCTTTGAAGAATACTATCGAGCAGTTATTGACCACGACCAGATTGTCTTAATGTCATAACACTCGGTCAGACCTTCATGCAACCAGACATACGCTCAAACAATTCAATCAATTACTCAATAATAAAAACGATCATATGTTCAACCAGATGTGTTCGGGTACATAGGCTAGGAGTCAACCATATATTCCCTCTTTTGACCTTTTGATTAATTGACTAGCTTCTTAGGCTTTTCTTTATAAAGCACCCTATTGGGTCCATCCCTGGGCCTTTGTCAGCCCATTCTCATGATTGCAAAAATATCCACAACACTATTATTAATTTATAATTATCATCGTCTTACTTTTGCTCCACTTAGTCAAAATGACTTAGAGAGTTCATCTTTCATAGACTCATGTTAATTTCTTAGGTTAGAAGTGTTTATTCCCTCTTTACTTTTCCTTTTGACTACACCACTTTTCTAGCATTAAAAACTGTTGGTTTTTATAGAGACAAAACATAAATTTATAAGAAGGAATGATGAGGATATAAATTGAAAATGTTTACTTCTTCATTTAAAGCATCTTCTTTAAATATAAAAGGATTTTAATGGAAAACTAGAATTACTGTTAATTACAAGACATGATCTTCCCAGTTACAAGCCATAAACAAAAACCACTAACACAACTAACTTCCTAAAAATTTGGTCAGACATGGCATATTTAGTTTGACCACCTCCTATGCACATCTCATCACGCATCAACAGCTCATATCTGCAGCATAATACAGCTGCAGAGGCATTCTTGCAATAAAAACAAATCCTAAGATAATACCTAATGTGCGTAGGTTGAGAAAACATTACATCCACATTTAGGCTTTATTACCAATACACTATCAACTTTCATTTTTCTAATCAATTGAAATATTCACCATTTAAACGTATAAATTCAAGATTACAGCAGCAAAAACTTTATCAAAATGTTCATTTATTTTAATCAAATGAAATATTTGCCCTTTAATCCACAATAGGAAGGGTGAGCTTTATTAGGCATATACTATAAGCTTCCTTGATTACACTTGTCCCTTAGTGCCCATTTTGCTCCAGTAAAGAATTAACAATTTGGTATGACATCTATCCAGTTGTAATCTTGAGTATTTCCATATGGTTTGTTTTATGTTATCTGTACTTAAAATAGGTTTACTTCTTATAGAAATAGGGATGAAAGTAAGCAAACCATTTTAATTTATGCTAAAGTTAGATATTGACCTCCTAACCAAAATATATGCTTGGTTTCATTCGTTTCTAAAGTTGATTGGATTTTAACCTATAAAAACCATTTTAGTTTATGCTAAAGCTAGATATTGAACTCACTACTCACTATTCGACCAGTGACCCAACGAGACAAGTAATCGGTTTAACCATTAGTTAACAGTCAACCTATTGAACAATGGTCAAACTTGGTATAAACTTGTAAAAGAAAATTAAAAAAAAAATTATAGGTTAAAATATAATCATATGACCACTAAACATCATAAATCCATTTAAATTAAAATAAATTAAATCCATATAAATTAAAATCACAAAATCAAATAAATCCATATAAATTAAAATCACAAAATCAACTAAACCCATATAAGTCAAAATCAACTTTTCTTTTTTGAAGTAAAAATTAAAACCTACTAAATCCATATAAATTATAATCATAAAATCCACTTCACCCAATCATGCATCAATTGGAAAAAAATATTTAAAAACCACAAATGATATCAATAATTCAAAGAGCCCAATGTTTAGTGGTCTAATTATTTATTAAATGGTGTTGCTCTTTGATACATCCATGAGCCTTGTTTAATATCCTCTTCAATTTTAAAAAGAAAAAATAAATAATAGTAGTGGACAAATGTCTACCAAAGTTAATGGACTTTTAAAAGAAAGAAAACAAGTGCTAGAGAAAGAAATCGGGTAAAGCCAACCAGAAGTGAGAGAGAGCTGTGAGTGAAGTCAGGTGAAGCCAAAGAGAGGAAAGTTAGAAAGGGAAGGAAGAATCTAGATAAGGAAAAGAAAGAAAAGTCAATGAGAGATAGGTAGAGGAAATAAGCTCCAATCTCACCTTATGCAATAATTTTTAAGGTTTGTATTCGATTTCTTTGTTCAAATTAATTGATAAATAAAATTTAAGTTGTCATTCTCTGTTTGGATGTGAATCTCACTTTATATGTGGAAGATTTGAGCTTAATATGGGTTTATATTTTAATTTGCATGTTGAAGATTTAAGTTTATAGTTAAGTTTGTGTAAGTGTTGGACTGAGTTGGGCCAACCAATGAGCACTTATCATGTAACGCTCTAAATTTACTCTATATCTGGATGAATAGTATTTCGAAATAAATAGTGATTTTTGAATGAATAGTGATGAGTAAATAGTAATTTTTGAGAAACGGATCTCAAAAGTTATTGAAAGTAAAAATTTTTTATGAATAGTATTTTTGAATGTAAAGTGGTCGTGCAAATAGTGATTTTTGAAAAATAGGTCTATCATATTAAAAGCTCTGAAAAATTCTATTGGAATTAACGAAAACTGAATCGGATAAAAAACAAGTCAGTTTGAGGTAAAACAGAGCAGTAGATTTGACTGAAATTTCGGATGGATTTTTGAAAAATTTTAAAATTTAGAGAAGTGTCAAAATGAGTATAAAAATGCTCGAGAAGTATTTTAGAAACTCAAACGGCACTTTCGAAAGAGATTCGAATTGAAATAGAATCAATTCGAAAATCACTTAAGATAATTTAATGAAAAGCGGAGAGCCAAAAAGGAGCACGAAATGACTTTTAAGGGTCACTGAGGTTACTAAAAGTATGTAGGTAGTCTAAATATATGCCCTGGTAAATTTTGAAAAGATTTCAAAAAAAGTCTCAGAAAATCCGAATTCGAGCATCCCGAAAAAGTAAAAAATCAAAAAGATTAAGGAAGAGATAAGTATGAGAAAAGCAACCAATGAAAATGTGACATATGACGGTATGGATAAGCATAAGGACACATGTCAAGCATTTTATTGATGACATTTTGTAGTTTTGATAAAGTTTTAAGGGAAAAATGGTAATTTGGATGATAATATATATAGTCATAGCATGAAATGAAATTTAAAGGGGTGTATGTCGGTCATCAGAGTACAAAACGAGAGAGGAAGAAAGAAAGGGAGAGTGAGGTCATGAGATGAAGAAAATCGAGAAGAGAAGAAAAAGTGAGAAAAGAAAGAAAGGGAAAGAAGAAAGAAGAAGAAAAAGGAGAAGAATGAGAGGTGATCCAACATCTCAAACCTCTTAAACTCATCAAGGTCTTACAAGAAAAAGTAAAGGTATGTTGAGTTAAAATTTTGACTTAGTTTGATGAGTTTTTTGTTTTTCTGGGAATTGTTAACTAAATAGATTTTGATGAATTTTATGGATTGACTTGGGTTAGAATGACTTGAAATTAAGTTTAGAAGGGAAAGGAAGTATCAAGGAGCTTTGGGTCATGAAAATTAGTAAGGTATGATTTATGGGTTTTTGGTGATATGTTGAATTAAATTAATTTGAATTGACTTTTGGGTATTGATTGAGTTTTTGGAATGTTTGAGTGTATTTGATGTTGTTGAAAGTGAAAAAGGGATGGATGATGGGTGTGAGTTAAGTTCGACCAAAGGGGGTTTATGTGGGTGATTTGGTAGTTTTTGATACTTGATGAATTTATGTGAAAATTTAAGCAAATTTGAGTTGGTTTGTGTAAAGAAAATAAAATTAAAAAAAAAAATTTGGTTGGATAGTTTGTTGATGAAATTGGTTAGTGTAGGGATTTTATATGTTGTGTTGAATTTTGAATGATTAAAATTGTTTTGATGATGTTTTAGGTGGTTTTGAATTACATAGAATTGAGTGTATGGAAGGAAAATAAAGTTGGGATTAATTGGATGTGATATATTAGTATGCGGGTAATATGGGGTATTTGGTGTAATTAAATTTCTTTTGATGCGTTGATGTGCTTATATGAGATTTTATATGAATTTGAGTTGAATCATGGAAAGAAAAATCAAGTGAATAAAGTGATGAGAATTTATATTAATTTATGGACAATTTGTGTTTTTATATGTATCGAAGTAATTTTAAGTGTTTGAATGAATTGTTTGATGTTTTGGAGTGAATTAGAGTGGTTGGAATTAAAAGAATGAAAGAAAATTGAAAATGAAAAGTAAAGTTGGGTTGAGACTGAGAACTGGTGTAGATGTGTTGTTTCGACTATTTAGAAATATTTTAGCAATGTTTAGGATGTATTTGAGTAAATTGATGGAAAAAATTTTGATAAACTGGATGAATTTTGTATTCTTGAACCTAGGTGTGGGATTGGCTCGAGAAAACCACGAAAAGGATAAGGGTAAACTTCAATTGGTAGGGTGGAAAAACGAGAAATATTGCCCAAAAAGGTTGATGTACACTTTTTTCGAAAGCTCAATTTTAATTGTAAAGTTTAGTAATTATAAGTTTTTGAAATATTATGCTTTTGATTAAATTGGTATAGTAATCATAATTGAGATTTGATTTTTATATTATTTGGATATGTTATAAATGATTTTTTTTAAATAGGAAATAAATTGGAAACTAAAATTTTGAAAAATGAAGAGTTTTGGCCGAATATACCCTAGAAAGAAACTTAGGGGTATTTTTGTTATTTCAAACCTATTCATGTGTTAATTCAATGATGTTTGAAAGATTTATGTAATAAATTGATATATGAAAATGAAAGTTTTCAAAAATCACATGTTTATGCTAATGTCAGGTTAATTTGTTATCCAAGGGAAGTTTCGTCATTTTACGTTCAATTATATGTTGATTTCTTGATGTTTGAATGAAATATGTGTTGAATTCATGATTTGAAAGAAAAAAACTTACAAATTTTACCCCTTAATCAAATATATGAGAAAAGAAAAGGAAATGAAGATGTTACAATTTGATGTTAAAATAAGGGGTAAAATGGTCAATTGAAATGGCCAAAAATGAAGTTTTGAACAATTTCTAAAAATGGATAAAAATATGTGATTAAAAATTTACACGATAAAAAAAAATTATGTTTCCTTTGGTAATTTTGTAATTATTGAAAAATATCAAGGGTCCAAGTAAACCTGAACATTGGTAAGTAGAGATTGAAAATTGGTTAGCTAATAGGGTGATATTAACAGTATTATGCCGTTACACTGATACACAATGTGTGACGGATGGATTATGAAAAGCACCGAGTGTCCGATCCTAAAGTCGAAACCGATTGTGATATGTAATTGAGATTTGTGATCCGACAGGTAGTCATCAGGTGGTCAATGCTAGGGATGTCATTTATTCTGACGGATAGCCACCGAGTGGTCGATGTCAAGAGACCTGTTTACCAATCCATGGTATCTGTCAGAGTTTAGGAAAAGCACTGAAAAAATATAAAAGAAAACTGTGTTAATATGGCTGAAAACAACAATTTTTATGTTTTATATGCATATTAATTGGAAAATTGAGTTCCTTGTAAATTATTGGTAATAGTTTGAAATTTATGAAATATTAATTTACAACTTGTATTTTGAGAAATGAAAAATATTTGATGAAAATCATATGGTTATAATTTTGAAAGGAATGATTTATGCATCTCGTATGTATAATTGTTAATGAACTGATCAATTAGTGAATTTGATATAAACGTTAAGAATGGTCGTTAGAAATGATTTTTATGTTGACATGTCTTTATCAATTGATAAATTTAAGTGTGTTTTATTATGAATATTTGAAAGTGGTGAAATTTGATTTTGTAAAGTTATAATTGAAAAATGACTTTTATATACTTCATAGGTGTATTTACAGTTAAATTAATATCTTTATGATTTAAAATTAAATGTACACACACTAAGTAAAAATACTTAGCGCGTTGGGTTTTTCACACGCAGATTTAGGGTTTGGGAAATATAGATAAGGTCAGACGAGAGGAAAGTTGTCACGCTTCCTGAGAGTCACATTTCTCCATCTTTTGGGTAGTTATTGTGTTCATGAGATTATGTAAATAACAATGTAAATAAATATTATAAAATATTTTAGTATTGTAAAGTGGATTTTTAAATAAATTTATTAGTATGACATTTATTAAATATTGTGTTTATAATTGTTGTATGGTGAAGTGATTTTGAAATAGGAAGGAGGGTCCAAATTAGAAGTTAAGAAAATGAAAGTAATTTTAGAAGCCTTATCGTTTTTCTTGCAGGTTTTTATTATATTGGGTTTTTAGAAAAGCAGAGGAAACTCTACTAGATTTTTATTGAATTAAACTGAACGTTTTAACAAAACTTTTAGTAACAAAATTTAATGAATGGAATAAACGTTTTAAAATAATATTTATAAACGAATAAATCGATTTGGATAATATCCTTCGACTTGGGTTCTATCCTAATGAGAATCGGATGGAGTGTGTTACATATTAGATTGAGTAGAACCCCCAATTTGGGGGTTCTCGAATTAAAGGAACATTGATTCATGAGAACTCAGTTGGCTTGGGCGAGTTCTTACACAATTGGATAAATTTTTATTTTTTTAATTTCATTCAATTCTTTTTTATTTTTTGAAAGCAAATGACCTATTTACCCTCCTGCCACCCTCACACCTATTAATCCAAACGTTTAACCGTTTTGTCAAGATTAGCATTTTGTAATGATGACAATATTTCATATATTCTAGTAAAGGTAAGGGTACTGTATTACAAGTACCCCTAAAAAACTTTTAAAATAAATGTTCTTTCATAATTACTCTACAACTATATTCTAAATCCCACAAGTATATATGTTTAATAATACATTGATCCTCACCTCTAAAAACAAAACTAGCCTAAAAACAAGTTGAAAAAAAAATAATAATAAGAGAGAAAATAAAAATATCAAGTAACTGTCTCTGGTGAATGAAGGCACATCTAGCCCTACCCCCAACAATAATAATAATAATAAAACCGTCTTTAGTAAAATACAAGGCAATTAGATTCTAATGATACACCACCTTTACATCTACAAATTGAAATTGGGATTCGAGTTATATTTAACTTTTTTTAACCTCAAATTAATTGTAGTATTTCAAATTATATAAGGCAAATATATATAAAATGATAATGAAAAACGACAACAATGCAATCTCCAACTAGATTGATGATTAGGTTAGTTAAGTATATTCCTTTTAACATCAATTATTCTCGCTCAATATCTTCCTCCAACTCTAATTATTACTTATGCTTTATCACCCACTTAATCTTACATACACATGTTGTGAACCAATATTTATAAGGGAGCCCTTTGATAAGTGCCCTATCATAATGACTCTAAGCTCATGTCTACAGTAAATAACAAAGTATTGAAGCTTTATTATCTGTTATCGAAAATGACTGCAATTAATAATGTAAACTAAACTACTTTATTTTGCTTTTCATAGTTGATAACTCTATTTTTATATAGTTATTTTATCTGTTTAAACTTGAATTCTTACTTAATTCTTGATATTTTTATTATTATTAAATAAATTATTTCATATTTTTGTATTTTTTATTTTCAGAATAAAATTGATTAAAAAGCACATGTGAACCCCACCAAATGCTATTGTTCGAGATAAGATCATCGCTACAAAATGAATTGCATTCGAAACAGTTTATCGTCTCAAGAATTACTCGAATCAGAGATCGCATAAAATAGTTATTGCAGTTTAAAAATCAAGTATTCTAAAATTAAATATTATGTCATGCTAATATAAGAAATGATGTAATGAAAATTATAATGTAAGCAATGATGTAATATGAAAGTTGACTTGCATAGGGTAGGTGAACCATGATGTAATATGAAAGTTAACTTGAATGAGGTAGGTAAACCATAATGTAAGTGATGATGCAGAAGGGTGGAAAATTAGAAAAAGATTATGCATGCGATGATGTAATTGGAGGTGAACTTTACCTATAAATAGACCTTAAAATCACCAATGTTCCAAAACTCGTAACTCGTTACTCGACCGATGACCTAGTGAGCAACGAGTAATTGGCAAGTACTCGGAGAGTACTATTTAGGGGGGAAATTATTAGTTTTCAAATATGAAAGTGTAAATTGATATTTTATAAAATATGAAGGGCTATAACCAAACTTTCCCTACCTTATATAAAATCACCCCACATTCCACTCGATCCATTTCAAACCCTCAGCCTCACTTTCTGTCTCTATCTCTTTTCTGCTTTGTCTCCCTTATTCTCTCTCATCTCTCTCTAAAATCATTATCGTCATCACCGTTAAAGTGAGACATCGTTGTCGCCGTCGCCTTATTGACGTCATTAATTATCGCCGTCACTGAAATTGAAGCAAATCTCTCTAAAATGGCCGAGGTTGACATGGAGAGATTCCAATGGCGCCTATGGCGGTCAAGGGACGGCGAGGATGAGCGGCGGCATTGCAGCAACCTGTGATAGGTAAGCAAGCTTATTTGGATTCGGTTAAGGGTTAGGGTTTGGTCTTGGTGTGATGAACTGATGATTGGATTTAGGGTTCGGTGTGGGGATTTGGTGTGGTGACTGGTGAGTGATTAGGGTTTATTTTTGAAGTCTAGTTAGGAGATTGTTGAACTAGTGACTGATTTTTTGAAGTTTTGTTGTGAGTTTGGTGACCAGGTTTTAGGATAAATTTGTTGAGTTTGGTCACTGAGTTGAACCGAGATAGCAAGTGCTCAGTCAAACTCAGTCCAACACTCGGTCAAACTCGGTCCAGCACAGTGAATACTCGTTTTCAGTGAGTACAGTCACTGATCTGAGCTTCTCGGATCGGAAATCGGCCAACTTAGCCGAGTTTTTAAACCATGAGAATCACCATTCCAAGTATCTCATCAAAAACCTAAACAACAAATAGTTTAAAGAAAAAGAGAGAGAGCTTGGAGAGGAGGAGTAAAGCAGAGGAAGAAATTCTGAGGAGTAAAGCAGAGGAAGAAATTCTACGGCAAAACTTCAATTCACTAAGTTTTCTTATCTTTTATTATGTTTAATTTTTTAGTCTTTGTAAATTCTAATATGGAGTAGATTTATTTTTCTAAGGTTATAATGTAGCCTAACTTTGATGTTTCAATCTTTTGTTCAATTTAATTAAGGATTTTTTTATCTTGGTTGATGCATTTAATATTGTGCTTAATACTTCTAAATAACCGATCACTATTTAGTTATTGTTAATCATAATGATAGCGGAAGCTGATTTATGTGTCTAATTCATTGTATTGAATGTCATAAGTTACATACAGGATAAGAATATATACTTGCATAGTTTGTATAGTCTATAAAAGAGATCCATAAATCTTAATGGATCCATTAATATTTTAACTTACATAGAAACATAGTAGTTAAGCTTTATAGGGTATTTTCCTTAGACCTCGGAAGGGGCTATATAAATAATTCAGGGAATCTCGACTAGCAATTGGATAATTAATTCTTGTTAAAAAAGAACAAATGTGAGGAACAGATTAGTTATGGTGAAATCAAAACCTTAGAATTTTCATTAATTGAATTAATTTTTATTTACATTTGCATTTAAATTTAGTTTTAGTTTTCACCTCCAATTTCGTCTACCAAATAAAAGTTGAGTTATTTTAATTTTGGGCATTAATTAACAACAATCCTCATGAGACGATACTTATCTCATCACTTTATTACTTGTTCGGCTCATCCACTTGCGATTTTGCACAACAATAGTCATTCCATCTACTACAAATTTCTCAAATTGAATTTGGAAAGAGTACGATATCATAATTTACATAATCGTTACTATTATATCCAAAATTTATCCGAGTAAACACATCAGTAAGTCAATGCACAACGTAGGGGCCAGTAAATAATCAAGAACAAGTAGAACCATATAATATATATATATATATATGTATGTATGTATATATGTGGAAAATCGATGAGTTGGCCATACGAGAACCTCTAGGTTAGAAAGGAGATTTCACTTGAGACCTTTCGGCCTTCAAAACCAACCCATAAGTAAACAAACACCCTTCTAAGTAATGGGCCAGGTCAGTTCGGCCAACTAGTCCATATGCCAAGCATAACTTAAGTAGGGTAAAAAATAACTTCTCATCCAACTCTGAGCCAATGACACTTAAGACCTAACTATCTACAAAGACCTCGTTTGATACATGAAATTTGATTTGATTATTTTCATAGGATAGGATTGGATTGGATAGGATAGGATTAGATTGAGTAAACTAGTGTTGTGATGTGTTTAGTACAATATGAGATTAGATAAAATCAATTTTAAATAATTTAATTATTTTTAAAAATAAACAAATATGTTTTCAATCATTTTTAATCTGAAAGAAAATTTTTAATTAATAAAAAAAGGATTTTTTTTATAAACATATTAAATGAAATATATCATTTAGTAAAAATACTTAAATTAATTTGAAAAATAATATAGAATACTAAATTATATTTTATAAATAAATATAACTATATAAAATTAATTTTAGAGAAAATAAATTTTATTTTATAATTAATTTAAAAAATATTATATTTTAGAAATATTTAATAAATATATTAACTTAATTTTTAAAATAAATAAGTTAATTTTAAATAAGTCAATTTAACATGATATTGGAAAAAAAATGTAAAACAAAAGAATAAAAAAGAAGACGAAGAGGAAAACAACATGAAATTAAAAGGGAAAAAGTGTTGAAGTAAAAAGCACAAGGAAAAAAACACTAGCATGGGAAAAAAATTTACTTAAAAAAAAAAAATAAATAACAATAGCATGGGATTGCTTTATCATAGCTATTCTAGTGGGTTTGATTCAACCCGTCACAACAATATAACACCAAATATGAGTTTGGACTAGAAGTTATCCAAACTCAATTCAAATCTACGTAACAAACAAGGCCTAGTGTACTAGTCCTAGCTAGTCAAGGAGCCAGATCACCTACACCCCAATTACTAATAGGCATTGAATACAGATTAAATGCCCATTGATTAAGTGAACCTAATTATATCAACCCACGTCATTAATGAAGTGTGATGTTTTATCCACCATATAATTCAAAGATTAGATGACTTGATAGGTGGTTAATTACGAGGGTTTAGCCAACACCGAGAGTTGGTCAATGGCATGGTGGTAACGCCACTGATTTGATGCCTAAAGTGCCTATGTCAACTCTCATTAACGGTAAATAAATCTATTTCTCATCAAATAAAAATATGTAGGTTGTTCTTCCACCTTCTCTCCACCTATATTGTGTGGGCTTCCTCTCCATCTATGTATGAGTTGATCCCTCCAGTATGAAAATTGTTTCTCAAACCATGCCTCAGAATTAAATCTTGTTTAGTCCCGATTGATCCTTGGGTTTGTCTCATCCATCAATATATATATATATATATATAAATACCGACACAACAATTTACGTTAATAAATTGATGCTCCATTTTTTCACAAGGGCGAGACTTCTTTCACTCTAACTCTAGAACTATCTCTCTCTAAATTATCTTTACTCCCCATGAACCATATACCAATTCAAATGTCAAAGGAAAGGATGACATGTTTGTTCACTTGTCATGGTCTTTCCATAAGTAGGCTCTACCATACTCATACATAGAGATTTTTATTATTATTATTTTCACTTATAACTTAATGGTACTAAATTTTATCCATCAAGTTATTTTTGTTTGTTATTTTTAAGCAGTCAAATCACTTGAAATAATTTAGAAAAAAATAGGAAAAAAAAGTTAGAATTATTGATTTTTAACTTAATTACAAATCATTTAATGATATTTAATATTTTATTAAAAGTTTATCATATCTAAAATAATATATTTTAAATTTTATTCTAATTCTATATTTTAAATATTTTATTTTCTTTTTATAAAACATAAAACTCTCTCATTCCAAACTTTTTTAAACTTAGACTATTATATTTCAAGTTATAAATTAAAAATTTACTCTTTTAGTTGCATCTTAAATATAATTCAACTCAAAATCATTTCATTATTTTTATTTAAATATATAAAAATCATTAATTTTACTATACCTTTAATCATATTTTAACTATAAATAAATATGATTAATAATTATATATGTTTTATTATTATATCATGTTAAATAAAATTTCCTAAAATATAATAATGAAAATGATATAAATGTTAAATTATTAGTTTTAAGATAATTTTAATTTAAAAAAAACAAACATGTTCGTAAAATATTCAGATATGAGAAAATGAAAAATATGTTATTTAAATTTTAAGTTTCAATTATTATTAAATCTTTAATAAATTTAAATACTATTTAATCTTTAGAAGGAAAGGGAAAAATAAATAAATAAATAACAATCTCTTGGTTGGCCATCAAACTCATCACTGCCCATCCGATCTTCCACATTGGTCAATTAAGATTAAGTGGTCACCATTACGACACAGTGGCCTTTAAACAGTCCAACCAAATTTGTTCACTCAGCTTTGATCAATCTAAATTGTGACTTTATTGTAGCCCAATATTTTGGTGTTGACAGTGACAAAAGATATACATGACCTTTTGTTTGGTCACATTTAACATAATTTTATTTAATTTTTTTTATCTCATTTAGGTTTAATTATTTAACTTTTCATGGTTTTGATTATTCGGACGAATTAATTTGAATTTATAATTAGATCATAGAGCTAAAAGAAAGTCGGTTGATAAAAGAAATAAGACGTTTGGGTGATGCTGGAAAAAACAGAAAACACATGCTTGAGCCATTATACGTGATGGGTACATCAATGGCTGGTTTTGTCCATATTTGCTAATTATTATTATTATTATTAGTATTAATCATCCGACACCACGCCGGGGTTGTGTGGTCGCGAGGATAGGCTTGAACCTACTCCGTCCTACTACCTTGAAATTTTTTTTTTTATAATTATAAAATTATACTTATATTAAAATTTATTAATATATTTTATTTTTTCATTTAGTATTTAGTATCAAAATAAATATATTTTTATTCCCAACCTATTATGTAATTTCTTATTTATATTTAAATTTTTATTCAAATATTACATATATAATCATTTATTTCATGTGAAATTTTACTTTAAATTTTTCACATTGTGCTATTTTTCATTAATCATAATCTTAATAGCATAATATATTACTAAAGTTTAATATCTTTTAGTGTTTTTTGCGATAAATATTTTAATTTGAAGTGTGATAGTAATTATGATTGTCAAAATGTAGATTGTCTTTATTTAAAGAAAAATTATTGATGCTATAATGTTGTTATTTTATAATTCATAATTGACAAAATTAATCATTCAAATATTTGATTGCTTGCATTTCATATTTCTTTTATATATTTTTTAATAATTTTACTTTTTAAAAAAATATATATTTATTTATAATATGAATTTTGAGGGACAAGACTAGATATATCTTATCTAATTAGCTATACTTATACTTTTCAGTTTATGAAATTTTTTAATACCATTGAAATTCATTTAAAAATTTGTTATAACTTACTATAATATGTAATCATGATTATTGATAAACAGTTGGATTACTATCAAAATCAGTCTATATGAAATTTTAATAGTATTATTCGAATTTTTTCGATCATATATCCGAAAAGAATAGGTGGAACACGACTTGTATACTACAATGTCAAAATGCTTTTCTCGTTTTTATTGATTTTTATGTTGAGCTCGATTTCCAAGGAATTAAAAAGATAAGAAAGCAAAATCACAAGAACGGTCCTAGGATTGGGCAGCAGACGGTGCCCATGAGAAACTTGTTAGAATTATGTTGTCATGTTGCAGTTGACTCTGACAGCATTTAGTAGTCAGTGGAATTAGTGGATGACTTTACATAAAAAAGATTAAAAAAAAAAAGTAGATGACTTGTGATCATCTTAGCACCGATTTGATTTTTTTAATGGTCAGATAAAATTATTTATTAATAAAAATTATTAAATATTTTTTAATAATCATCATGATCAATCCAAATATTACTATTAACACCGATTCGAAGATTTAGTAATTAACACCGATTTGACTTTTTTTAATGATGAGATAAATATTAATAATTTTTAATAATCATCATGATTAATCCAAAAATTACTATTGATAGATATCATTACTCAATTAATAACTTAACAAAACTTATACATGTCATTCAGATACTTTTAAAATTAATATGTTTAAATTTTAAATTATCTTTACGAATCCTTAGAAGAATACCTATTAATATGATCCTATATTTATAATATCAAATGACAATATCTATTAAATACGTGTAAATCAACATCATCTACTGATAATTTCTTTACTCATCTGGTCTCACTATCTTTCATTGTCAATGACAGCATAGGTAGTATAAAGTTTAATATAAATTTTTGTTGCATGTTTCATATTTTTTTTTTTCTCATTTGTTTCATATTAATCGTGCAGTTACGTATTCTTTTAGACTTATTCACGGAATTTTATTTTGTCGTACGTTAGAAATGCATCCAGACAATAAGATAGATTTGCTAGTACCACTCCTTGTCCTGGTATGACTAAATTGCTTTGTCATGTTTCATTTTTTCCTCATTTTTTTAATGCTTGGTCATTTAGTTACGTATTCGTCCATATTTCCACCGAGATTCCAGAAATCCATTGTATTTTCCGGTACAATTGGAAGATGAACAAATTATCATGATATAGAGATTATTTCAAACCGTCAGTCCTAATTTGGCATTCAATTCGCAAAATTAAAGGCAGATTAAAGTGATTGAAATTATCTGTCTTCCACCATAATTCCCTAATTTTTTTAAAAAAATAATTTTGATGTTCTTCACATCCACACCTCAGTTCAAAGAAATAAAATTTCACATTCCTCTCATCCTAAATATGAGTACTGCCTACAACTAATGTAATCAGGATTATTATTATTATTATTATTATTATTTTGATGTAGCTTAAAAAATCTAAGTTTGTGGTTCTCTTTTCTTGTACGGTTTGTGTGGCCTAGAATTTAACTTTTTTATGAACGTGGAGTTTGTGATTCTCCTTTTATGGAATTTGTGGTCCATCACTGGAAGTTCATGGGCTCGTGGGGACAAGAATTGGGTTTTCCATTTTGTACTTTCGTGGGAGCATTTCCTTTTTTCTTAAATATTAATAGGACTTAATTTAAATAAGATTTGAATAAGTTTCGATATTTAATATTGTTGTGCTAAAAAATAGCACAGTGGCCAGAAATTCAATAAGGGCACAGTAGACTAACGAGCCCAAAGGCTTAGATGAAAAATGAAGCAATATAAAGTCCATCACACTTTGAATCAACAGTAAAATGTCATAACAATAGAAACACTAAGATCTCGTTTGGTGTGCAGGATTGAATTAAATTATTTTTAAGAGATTAGATTGGATTGGATAAGTTTAAATTAATTAATACTGTGATGTTGATGCAGTTGAGATCGAATTAAAAATAATACTATCTCTTAGTTGGTATACATAGGATTGGATAAGAAAAATTATATTTTATATTTGATTTTTAAATAATTAAATTTAATATCTAAATATAAATCCAATGTCAAAGTTTGACTTGCAGTTGCAAATTGTCTTCAACTTTCATTTCTGGCCGCACTTCTTCTTTTTCTGCATCCGACTTGCAACATGATAACTCTATTTTTATAGAGTTATTTTATTTTTTAAATTTGAATTCTTACTTAGTTCTTGATATTTTTATTATTATTAAGTAAATTATTTCATATTTTTGTATTTTTATTTTTAGAATAAAATTGATGAAAAAGCGCATGTGGACCCCACATAGTGTTATTGTTCAAGACAAGATCATCGCTACAAAATGCATGTCATTTGAAGCAAGTTCATCGTCTCAAGAATTACTCGAATCAGAGATCGCATAAAAAAGTTATCGCAATTTAAAGATCGAGTATTCTAAAAATAAATATTATGTTATGCTGATGTAAGTAATGATGTAATGAAAATTATGATGTAAGCAATGATGTAATATAAAAGTTGACTTGAATGAGGTAGGTGAATCATGATGTAAGCGATGATGCAGAAGGGTGAAAAATTAGGAAAAAATGATGCATGCGATGATGTAATTGGAGGTAAACTTTGCTATAAATAGGTCTTAGAATTACCATTCCAAGCATCTCATCAAAAACCAAAATAATAAGTAGTTTAGAGAAAGAAAGAGAGAGCTTAGAGAGGAGGAGCAAAGCAGAGAAAGAAATTCTACGGTGAAACTTCAATTCACTAAGTTTTCCTATCTTTTGTTATGTTTAATTTTCTAGTTTTTGTAAATTTTAATTTAAGCATAGAATAATTTTTTTTTTCTAAGGTTATGATGTAGCCTAACTTTGATGTTCCAACCCTTTGTTCAATTCAATTAAGGATTTTCTATCTTAGTTGATTTATTTAATACTGTTCTTAATGCTTCTAAATAACTGGCCACTATTTAGTTGAATTGTTAATCATAATGATAGCGGAAGTTGATTTATGTGTCTAGTTCCTTGTATTTAATATCATAAATTACATATAGGATAGGAATATACCTGCACGGTTTGTGTAGTCTATAAAAGATATTCATAAATCTTAATGAATCCTTTAATATTTAGACTTGCATGAGAACATAGTAGTTAAGCTTTATAAAGTATTTTCCTTAGACCTCGAGAGGGGCTATGTGAATAATTCAAGTAATTTCGACTAGCAACTGGATAGTTAAGTTTTGTTAAAAAAAACAAATGGAAGGAACAGATTAGTTATGGTGAAATCATAATCTTAAAGTTTTTATTCATTAAATTAATCTATATTTGTAATTAAATTTAGTTGTAGTTTTCAATTCATTTAGTCAAATTTCATCTACCAAATAAAAATTGAGTTATTTTAATTTTAGGCATTAATTAACAACAATTCTCATGGAACGATACTTTTCTTATCATTATATTACTTGTTCGGCTCGTCTACTTGCAATTTTGAATGACACAACATCTCTTTTTCTTCTCCATTTTTGATCGCTACCACCTCTTTCTTGCAAGACTTCTATCTCTTCTAACCCTAATTTGACAAAAATCAAAAGGAGCCTAACAAAGAAAAGGCCTCCAACGAATTGAATGGTGAACTTGCAAAAGGAGAGGAAGAGTCTGTCGCCGTCGTCATTGATGCTGATGGTCGTCAAAGTCAGTGCAGGCATCTTTGGTGACGAAGAGGAATTTATGGAGTTTGGACTTGGAGAAGAAGATGATGGAGATTTGGTTAAAGTTAAGGATGAGATTGATATTGTTGTGCTCAACGAAGATGGTGGAGGAGGTGGGGATGGTGAAGGCTGAAGACATAGGATCAAATTCTTCTTCTTCTTTTCATTTTTTTTTTTAAAAATAAAAATAATTGCACAATAAGTGGGATTAATTAAACCCACGCTTCAGCACAGGTTTAATTATTCCCACTATTGTGGGACTAAGTTGAATAGAGGATTGGATTTTATCCAATCTCATGCTCCTCCAAACGTTGGATTGAACTGAAATTTTAGCCAATCCCAATCCAATTTGGTGCTCCAAATGAACCCTAAATGAGTTCAGTTGCGCCAAGACAATGAATTTGCTTAGATCAAGAAGCTCACATAAGGCACAATTTGTGATCGCAATTATAGAATAGTAGCTTGTGATAGGTCCTTAACCTGCTACTTCTTTAATAGTGAGAAAGACCTAAAACTAGAAAATTTTTTAAAAACTGGCAAAAGCTAATATATTTCCTTATTTCAATAAAACTCAAAAAATCGAGTTCTCTGGTGATTTGTGTTCCATCGATTCGAGAACCCCTAACTCAAGGTTTTTACTCACCTTTGGAGAGTACTTGGCCCAACTCGGTCAAGTTAAGTTACTTGGCACAAGTGACTACTCTATTTTTGGTTATGCTTTGTTGCTTTGTTTCTAGTTTATTCTTCTATTTTAGATGCTAGTAGAAAATAGTTTAAATACCCAATAGTAATTATAGAGAAAAATAGAGTTGTCATATGTAGAAATTATAGAGATTGAGAAGGTGAGGACTCCGTTAAAGGTTAAAGGAAGCAAAAAAAGAAAAGCTGGTAGTGGCTGGTCTCTTAAGAAGTTAGATTTCCTTCTCTAACAATTATGTCGCTGACTACACTAAACTAAAACTAAAACTTTGATCATATACACACATAAATAGTTAGGTTGTACTATTCACATAAACCTGTACGCACATAAACCCATACTCACATAAACCCTCTCTCATAAACACATTACACACTGAAACTGAAAATGTGTTATCTGAACCTAAAAATGGCTTCGATTAAAATTGAAACTGAAATCCATCCTTAATCGTCATTGGTTCATCGCTTTCCTATCTCTTGGAAAAAGCACCGCTAGATAAGGCAGTGTTTATGTTTGATGCTGGACGAAACTGAAACTAAAAACGGCAAGTAACAATTGAGAGAGGAGAAGGCGTGGAATTAAGAGAGAGGAGAAGGAGAGGAGATTAGGTAAATAGAGCAGATGAATGAGAGAGAAGAAGTTAGGGATTTTAAATTTAAGCCAAACAAAATGACAAGTTGAATTTATATAATCATTATTATTATTAAATGTTATATCATTAACTTTACTAATAAATTAAAATGTCATGGCCCATGAGCGAGATATATTATACAAAATTATTGTAGCACACCTATGTAAAAATTATATATGTATAATAGTGAATTCTAACGACTATCATTAGATTTTATTGCATTCAAGTCAATCAAATTAGATTTCAAAAATCTAGAATTACCCTTCTAAATTTGAGCCATGAAGCCAAGAAATATTATAATGAAATTAAAGCACGAATATAATATTCATGGAAACCACTCCATTTTTCCTTGCTTCCAATTTCCATGGCAATTAACATATTCATATGTTAAGTAGGGTGTGGTGTATATAGAGAGATGACAATTTGGTAACGCCACTTGACATCTACAGAAATGTTAGTTTTTGCCCTCAGATTTCAAAAATAATAATTTTCACCCTTGCTATCTTATAATTGTTAATGTTTGTAGAAGTGATAATTATGCCCTCACATTAATATTTTCTTGTCATATGATTATATTTTGATTATGTGGAAAATTTTTTATTTTTCTTCACAAGTTTGACCGTTGGTTAACCGGTTAAATCATTGAACTATGGTCCAACTAAGTACTTGTTGAGTAGTCGAGTACTCACTAGGTTGCCAGCCAAGTAGTTAGTTCTGAAACATTGGGAAAAAGGAAAATAGCTTCATCAAATAGGAAGTTTCATATAATGTACGAAAGATCTCTTCAAATGGGAAGCCGGTAGAATTGTATTATAGGTCAAATATGGACACGATTAATTACAATTTGATTAAGCATCTAAGTGTTTAATCTAGTTTCATGTAAAGTAGGAGAAATAAATTCTAGCCCTTCCTATATTGTAGCATCCAAATTGTATGTAAACAAGAAATCCTAATACTATATAAATGGTTCTTCGTATATACAACAAACATTGGGTATCCCTACAAGCCTATTTACATCCTGAAAAAGCTCATATATGCTCTTTAGCATCCTCTCTCTTAGCAAAAACTCTACTAAACCTAGTTTCCTTTTAATAATAACATAATTGTGGATATAGGCATTATCCTTCTTTGGGCCGAATCACGTTAAAATCCTACTTGCCTTCTTCGTCGCTGTCTCTCCCTTTCATATCTCTGTTATTTTAGTATATTTATTTGTGTTTGTTCTGTTTTTGTTTATCATATGAACATTATTGTCAGATTTTGTTAAACTCCTTGAATTTCACACTATTAATTATTTTTACATTAATTTGAATTTATAATTAGATCATAGAGCTAATAGAAAGTCGGTTGATAAAAGAAATAAGACGTTCGGGTGATGCTGGAAAAAACAGAAAACACATGCTTGAGCCATTACACGTGATAGGTACATCAATGGCTGGTTTTGTCCATATTTGCTAATTATTATTATTATTATTATTATTATTAATCATCCGACACCACGCCGTGGTTGGGTGGTCGATAGGGTAGGCTTGAACCTACTCTGTCCTACCTTGAAATTTTTTTTTATAATTATAAAATTATACTTATCTTAAAATTTATTAATATATTTTATTTTTTCATTTAGTATTTAGTATCAAAATAAATATATTTTTATTCCCAACCTATTATGTAATTTCTTATTTATATTTAAATTTTTATTCAAATATTACATATATAATCATTTATTTCATGTGAAATTTTACTTTAAAATTTTCACATTGTGCTATTTTTCTTTAATCATAATCTTAATCGCATAATATATTACTAAAGTTTAATATGTTTTAGTGTTTTTTGTGATACATATTTTAATTTGAAGTGTGATAGTAATTATGATTATCAAAATGTAGATTGTCTTTATTTAAAGAAAAATTATTGATACTATAATGTTGTTATTTTATAATTCATAATTGACAAAATTAATCATTCAAATATTTGATTGCTTGCATTTCATGTTTATTTTATATATTTTTTAATAATTTTACGTTTTTAAAAAACATATATTTATTTATAATATAAATTTTGAGGGACAAGACTTGTTATATCTTATCTAATTAGCTATGCTTATATTTTTCAGTTTATGAAATGTTTTTATACCATTGAAATTCATTTAAAAATTTGTTATAACTTACCATAATATATAATCATGACTATTGATATCGTTTATGGATTACTATCAAGATCAATCTATATAAAATTCTAATAGTATTATCCGATTTTTTTCTCTCCTATATCGGAAAAGAACGCGACTTGTATACTACAATGTCAAAATGCTTTTCTCGTTTTTATTGATTTTTATGTTGAGCTCGATTTCCAAGGAATTAAAAAGATAAGAAAGCAAAATCACAAGAACGGTCCTAGGATTGGGCAGCAGACGGTGCCCATGAGAAACTTGTTAGAATTATGTTGTCATGTTGCAGTTGACTCTGACAGCATTTAGTAGTCAGTGGAATTAGTGGATGACTTTACATAAAAAAGATTAAAAAAAAAAAGTAGATGACTTGTGATCATCTTGGCACCGATTTGATTTTTTTAATGGTCAGATAAAATTATTTATTAATAAAAATTATTAAATATTTTTTAATAATCATCATGATCAATCCAAATATTACTATTAACACCGATTCGAAGATTTAGTAATTAACACCGATTTGACTTTTTTTAATGATGAGATAAAATTATTTATTAATAAAAATTATTAAATATTTTTTAATAATCATCATGATTAATCCAAATATTACTATTGATAAATATCATTACTCAATTAGTAACTTAACAAAACTTATACATGTCATTCAAATACTTTTAAAATTAATATGTTTAAATTTTAAATTATCTTTACGAATCCTTAGAAGAATACCTATTAATATGATCCTATATTTATAATATCAAATGACAATATCTATTAAATACGTGTAAATCAACATCATCTACTGATAATTTCTTTACTCATCTGGTCTCACTATCTTTCATTGTCAATGACAGCATAGGTAGTATAAAGTTTAATATAAATTTTTGTTGCATGTTTCATATTTTTTTTTTCTCATTTGTTTCATATTAATCGTGCAGTTACGTATTCTTTTAGACTTATTCACGGAATTTTATTTTGTCGTACGTTAGAAATGCATCCAGACAATAAGATAGATTTGCTAGTACCACTCCTTGTACTGGTATGACTAAATTGCTTTGTCATGTTTCATTTTTTCCTCATTTTTTTAATGCTTGGTCATTTAGTTACGTATTCGTCCATATTTCCACCGAGATTCCAGAAATCCATTGTATTTTCCGGTACAATTGGAAGATGAACAAATTATCATGATTATTTCAAACCGTCAGTCCTAATTTGGCATTCAATTCGCAAAATTAAAGGCAGATTAAAGTGATTGAAATTATCTGTCTTCCACCATAATTCCCTAATTTTTTTAAAAAAATAATTTTGATGTTCTTCACATCCACACCTCAGTTCAAAGAAATAAAATTTCACATTCCTCTTATCCTAAATATGAGTACTGCCTACAACTAATGTAATCAGGATTATTATTATTATTATTTTGATGTAGCTTAGAAAATCTAAGTTTGTGGTTCTCTTTTCTTGTACGGTTTGTGTGGCCTAGAATTTAACTTTTTTATGAACGTTTAGTCTGTGATTCTCCTTTTATGGAATTTGTGGTCCATCACTGGAAGTTCATGGGCTCGTGGGGACAAGAATTGGGTTTTCCATTTTGTACTTTCGTGGGAGCATTTCCTTTTTTCTTAAATATTAATAGGACTTAATTTAAATAAGATTTGAATAAGTTTCGATATTTAATATTGTTGTGCTAAAAAATAGCACAGTGGCCAGAAATTCAATAAGGGCACAGTAGACTAACGAACCCAAAGGCTTAGATGAAAAATGAAGCAATATAAAGTCCATCACACTTTGAATCAACAGTAAAATGTCATAACAATAGAAACACTAAGATCTCGTTTGGTGTGCAGGATTGAATTAAATTATTTTTAAGAGATTAGATTGGATTGGATAAATTTAAATTAATTAATACTGTGATGTTGATGTAGTTGAGATCGAATTAAAAATAATACTATCTCTTAGTTGGTATACATAGGATTGGATAAGAAAAATTATATTTTATATTTGATTTTTAAATAATTAAATTTAATATCTAAATTGTCTTCAACTTTCATTTCTGGCCGCACTTCTTCTTCTTCTCCATCCGACTTGCAACATGATAACTCTATTTTTATAGAGTTATTTTATTTTTTAAATTTGAATTCTTACTTAGTTCTTGATATTTTTATTATTATTAAGTAAATTATTTCATATTTTTGTATTTTTATTTTTAGAATAAAATTGATGAAAAAGCGCATGTGGACCCCACATAGTGTTATTGTTCAAGACAAGATGATCGCTACAAAATGCATGTCATTTGAAGCAAGTTCATCGTCTCAAGAATTACTCGAATTAGAGAGCGCATAAAAAAGTTATGGCAATTTAAAGATCGAGTATTCTAAAATTAAATATTATGTCATGTTGATGTAAGTAATGATGTAATGAAAATTATGATGTAAGCAATGATATAATATAAAAGTTGACTTGAATGAGGTAGGTGAATCATGATGTAAGCGATGATGCAGAAGGGTGAAAAATTAGGAAAAGATGATGCATGCGATGATGTAATTGGAAGTGAACTTTGCTATAAATAGGTTTTAGAATCACCATTCCAAGCATCTCATCAAAAACAAAAATAATAAGTAGTTTAGAGAAAGAGAGAGAGAGCTTAGAGAGGAGGAGCAAAGCAGAGAAAGAAATTCTACGGTGAAATTTCAATTCATTAAGTTTTCCTATATTTTGTTATGTTTAATTTTCTAGTTTTTGTAAATTTTAATTTAAGTATGGAGTAATATTTTTTTTCTAAGGTTATGATGTAGCCTAACTTTGATGTTCCAACCCTTTGTTCAATTCAATTAAAGATTTTCTATCTTAGTTGATGTATTTAATACTGTTCTTAATGCTTCTAAATAACTATGCCACTATTTAGTTGAATTGTTAATCATAATGATAGCGGAAGCTGATTTATGTGTCTAGTTCCTTATATTTAATATCATAAATTACATATAGGATAGGAATATACCTGCACGGTTTGTGTAGTCTATAAAAGCTATCCATAAATCTTAATGAATCATTTAATGTTTAGACTTACATGAAAACATAGCAGTTAAACTTTATAAAGTATTTTCCTTAGACCTCGGGAGGGGCTATGTGAATAATTCAAGTAATCTCGACTAGCAACTGGATAGTTAAGTTTTGTTAAAAAAAACAAAGGGAAGGAACAGATTAGTTATGGTGAAATCAGAATCTTAGAGTTTTTATTCATTAAATTAATCTATATTTGTAATTAAATTTAGTTGTAGTTTTCAACTCATTTACTCAAATTTCATCTACCAAATAAAAATTGAGTTATTTTAATTTTAGGCATTAATTAACAACAATTCTCGTGAAACGATACTTTTCTTATAATTATATTACTTGTTCGGCTCGTCCACTTGCAATTTTGAATGACACAACATCTCTTTTTCTTCTCCATTTTTTATCGCTACCACCTCTTTCTTGCAAGGCTTCTATCTCTTCTAATCCTAATTTGACAAAAATCAAAAGGAGCCTAACAAAGAAAAGGCCTCCAACGAATTGAATAGAGAACTTGCAAAGGGAGAGGAAGAGTCTGTCGCCGTCATTATTGATGCTGATGGTCGTCAAAGTCAGTGCAGGCATCTTTGGTGACGAAGAGGAATTTATGGAGTTTGGACTTGGAGGAGAAGATGATGGAGATTTGGTTAAAGTTAAGGATGAGGTTGATATTGTTGTGCTCAACGAAGATGGTGGAGGAGGTGGGGATGGTGAAGGCTGAAGACATAGGATCAAATTCTTCTTCTTCTTTTCATTTTTTTTTTTAAAAAAATAAAAATAATTGCACAATAAGTGGGATGAATTAAACCCACGCTTCAGCACGGGTTTAATTATTCCCACTATTGTGGGACTAAGTTGAATAGAGGATTGGATTTTATCCAATCTCATGCTCCTCCAAACGTTGGATTGAACTGAAATTTTAGCCAATCCCAGTCCAATTTGGTGCTCCAAATGAACCCTAAATGAGTTCAGTTGCGCCAAGACAATGAATTTGCTCAGATCAAGAAGCTCGCATAAGGCACAACTTGTGATCGCAATTATAGAATAGTAGCTTGTGATAGGTCCTTAACCTGCTACTTCTTTAATAGTGAGAAAGACCTAAAAGCAGAAAATTTTTTAAAAACTGGCAAAAGCTAATATATTTCCTTATTTCAATAAAACTCAAAAAATCGTCGAGTTCTCATTGAGTTCTCTGGTGATTTGTGTTTCATCGATTCGAGAACCCCTAACTCAAGGTTTTTACTCACCTTTGGAGAGTACTTGGCCCAACTCGGTCAAGTTAAGTTACTTGGCCCAAGCGACTACTCTATTTTTGGTTATGCTTTGTTGCTTTGTTTCTAGTTTATTCTTCTATTTTAGATGCTAGTAGAAAACATTAGTAATTATAGAGAAAAATAGAGTTGTCATATGTAGAAATTATAGAGATTGAGAAGGTGAGGACTCCGTTAAAGGTTAAAGGAAGCAAAAAAAGAAAAGCTGGTAGTGGCTGGTCTCTTAAGAAGTTAGATTTCCTTCTCTAACAATTATGTCGCTGACTACACTAAACTAAAACTAAAACTCTGATCATATACACACATAAATAGTTAGGTTGTACTATTCACATAAACCCATACTCACATAAACCCTCTCTCATAAACACATTACACACTGAAACTGAAAATGTGTTATCTGAACCTAAAAATGGCTTCGATTAAAATTGAAAATGAAATCCATCCTTAATCGTCATTGGTTCATCGCTTTCCTATCTCTTGGAAAAAGCACCGCTAGATAAGGCAGTGTTTATGTTTGATGCTGGACGAAACTGAAACTAAAAACGGCAAGTAACAATTGAGAGAGGAGAAGGCGTGGAATTAAGAGAGAGGAAAAGGAGAGGAGATTAGGTATATAGAGCAGATGAATGAGAGAGAAGAAGTTAGGGATTTTAAATTTAAGCCAAACAAAATGACAAGTTGAATTTATATAATCATTATTATTATTAAATGTTATATCATTAACTTTACTAATTAATTAAAATGTCCTGGCCCATGAGCGAGATACATTATACAAAATTATTGTAGCACACTTATGTAAAAATTATATATGTATTAATTCTAACGACTATCATTAGATTTTATTGCATTCAAGTCAATCAAATTAGATTTCAAGAATCTAGAATTACCCTTCTAAATTTGAGCCATGAAGCCAAGAAATATTATAATGAAATTAAAGCACGAATATAATATTCATGGAAACCACTCCATTTTTCCTTTCTTCCAATTTCCATGGCAATTAACATATTCATATGTTAAGTAGGGTGTGGTGTATATAGAGATGACAATTTGGTAACTCCACTTGACATCTACAGAAATGTTAGTTTGTGCCCTCAGATTTCAAAAATAATAATTTTCACCCTTGCTATCTTATAATTGTTAATGTTTGTAGAAGTGATAATTATGCCCTCACATTAATATTTTCTTGTCATATGATTATATTTTGATTATGTGGAAAATGTTTTATTTTTCTTCACAAGTTTGATCGTTGGTTAACCGGTTAAATCATTGAACTATGGTCTAACTAAGTACTTGTTGAGTAGTCGAGTACTCACTAGGTTGCCAGCCAAGTAGTTAGTTTTGAAACATTGGGAAAAAGGAAAATAGCTTCATCAAATAGGAAGTTTCATATAATGTACAAAAGATGTCTTCAAATGGGAAGCCGGTAGAATTGTATTATAGGTCAAATATGGACACGATTAATTACAATTTGATTAAGTATCTAAGTGTTTAATCTAGTTTCATGTAAAGTAGGAGAAATAAATCCTAACCCTTCCTATATTGTAGCATCCAAATTGTATGTAAACAAGAAATCCTAATACTATATAAATGGTTCTTCGTATATACAACAAACATTGGGTATCCCTACAAGCCTGTTTACATCCTGAAAAAGCTCATATATGCTCTTTAGCATTCTCTCTCTTAGCAAAAACTCTACTAAACCTAGTTTCCTTTTAATAATAACATAACTGTGGATGTAGGCATTATTCTCCTTTGGGCCGAATCACGTTAAAATCCTGCTTGCCTCATTTATCGCTACCTCTCTCTTTCACATCTCTATTATTTTAGTATATTTATTTGTGTTTGTTCTGTTTTTGTTTATCATATGAACATTACTGTCAGATTTTGTTAAACTCCTTGAATTTCACACTATTAATTATTTTTACATTAATTTGAGTGTTCACAGATTTTTGAGATCAGTATTTCGGCACCTTACTATTAGGTTTACTTTTCCTTTGTTTATTTGCTAACTAATGACCCAAGTTGTCTCAGATGCAGGGTGTTATTGGTCCTTATAGAAGTGTGCATTTGGGTTCTTTTCCTAACATGGATGAGGAATCTAACTTAATGCGAGATGAGTCAGACGCTTGAAATTCGAAGAAAGTGGATCGTAACCAAGATTGGCTCAACCCTATCCTTACAGCAGATCAGTAACAGGGCATTGTACAATGTACACCGTTGGTCAATATAACCCTTGAACCAATAGACATTCCAATCCCTAGGTCGATGTAAACCAGTAAGACGAAATAAAAAAGGCTTTACAAACTTTGACTTATACCATCGAAACATTCCTTCAGGGTCATGAAGCAAATTCCCTCCAACATGAAAGATAACAAACGAACCATCACTCTCCTCAAAGGGCAAATAGAGAAAGGGATTATGATTAAGGTGTGTATCAAGTACCAATTAGGCGCTTATGTCCCCAAGCTGTCACTTAGCAAGTAAAGACCCAGGGTATGATAGGAATGTTAGAGTAATCGAGGGATTGTAAAGCAACCCAATTGATTTATAGGTGATGCTCAAAAGGCCGAATCGCTTAGAGAGATAGAAGGGTGAGAATCAAGATTGACTTTAGGAAGTGAATCCATTAAGCCAAGAAATTACTAATGAATCATTACTGGAGCATCTAAAGATGCCAATGATCACCCCGTACAATGGAGAAAGCGATCCATATGATCACCTGTATGCTTTCAATGAGCAGATGGACAACTAGTGATAATGTGCAATGTAGGTGTTTTCGTACTACTATAGGAGAATCATCATAAAAGTGGTTAAAAAAACTCCTAGTGGAAAGGATAATGAGTTAGGAACAATGCTTGGAATTGTTTTTGTAACACTACAGGTCTCTAGGGGACAAGATGTGCCATCTTGCCATATGACAACATTTTATCAAAAGAATGAGTCATTTAAGGATTACATAACTCGCTTTTATAGTGAGGTTACTATATTGATAACCCCCAAGATGAAAGCATCCTCACAGTAATATCGGCGGGCTTAGACAAAAATGGGAAGCTCTATCGCTATATATATAAGAATTCCATTTGGACCCTTTGAGATTTTTATGATTGAACTGTGATTTATATTAGGTTGAAAGAGTTGTTGGATGCTCTAAGTCACAAGCCTCAAGGACATTCAAGTAAGTGCAAGCCAAAGAAAATGAAGGGTGGCAATGTGAAAAACAACTTAAAGAATACACCTTTTTTACACAAGCTTGTCTGTAGGTCGGCATAGCAAGAAAACTTGTACAAATGATGAGTAGAGGAGGTTTAACAGCCACTATAACACTTAAGTATAGTTTATATATACTCAAAAAAGAATTTACATGGTCAAGAGAAATCGAGAGAATTTCAGCAAGCCTCTATCGATGTGGGCTTTTAAAGGAATATGGAATTGTATATAACTATCTCTTGCTCTTTAAGGCACACCTCACAAGTGATCTAATGTGACTGATGCAGATTACACAGGAGCCTACATTTTCAAGACTTCATTGGTGGAAGACTAATTCAAAGAATCAACTAAAAACTCTGAATTTTGGAAGCTAAATTTTTTTAGAGCAAATCAAGATCATAATGAAAATTTTGATAAAAGTGAACAGGTGTTTGATGAAATTAAGATTACTAAGACAAAAAATAAAGAATAAGAAGAAGCTTTTATAATTAAGCTTAAACAATGGTGAAAAAATTGAGATGACTTTTATAGAGAATGTAGAGAAAAATATTATTACTTTTTTACTGATTAAATAAAAAATTCACAACTATTTATATGCAAGATTATAAGAATTTTTTTTTAAAAAATAATAATTCAATAATTCGGGATTAGCGGAGAAAAACATGACTCGAACTCATAATTTCTTATGTGTAAGTGTGAAGGGCATAAAATTTAGCTAACCTCATCATACAAGATTATAAGACTTGATCACAACAATTGATCAGTAGCTAGCTTAATGGATAATTAGGGTAATAAACAACAACTCTGAAACAATTCTAACTAATCTTTTGTTAGGTCATTAATTATTATTATTTTATTCTCAAATTATCCAGTATTTATATTATGTTTTTTATTAGAATTGGCATTATTGTTTTGTTTTGTTTGGTGTCTTTGTGTTTAAATTTAGGTTTTAAGAGGAAAAAAATGAAATCGAAGGATTTTTCAAAAGCCTATTTCAGCCCATCAAAGAATTATCTCAAAGACTGTTTCAACCCAGGAGGGAATCATAAGGAGACAAAAGTCAAATTGCGAAAGTGAAGGGTTAATTTGAAAATTTTGAAGAAGTGAAAGGTCAAAGTAAAATTTTATAAAGATGAGGGGATTAATCATAATGTTTTGAAGTTTTTAGGAATAAGAGAAATTAAGAGGAAGGTGAAGAGTCCAGTTGAAGTTCGCCAGGGCACTGTGGGCATGCGTTGATGAGCCTCGCCGAAAGGCGAGGTAGGGGCGCTTAGTAAGGTCGGCGTGCTTGTTCGCGCGTGCAGTTTTGTGAGGGGCGTAAAGCAAGAAGGCAAGGATCAGAGTCGGCCGAGAGAGCAGGTTCTACCCGCTTGGCGTGAAGAAACGCGGATCTGGGCCGCGTTAATTGGGCGTGTTTATTAGGCTGATAATGGGATAGGCCAACGTTGAAGAGTATATGTATGGGCTGGCGTGTGTATGGGCTGTGATGATATTTCTGTTGCATTTATTTCAAAGAGCATATTCTTAGAACATTTTAAGAATATTTCTAACATACTCCTTCACTCACACCTGCAAATAGAAGTCATCTCCACACCATTCAATGCACACAAAAAGAGACAGAGAAGCAGAGGGGTAAAACTGAAGGCTTCGGTTCTATTATTTTTATTTTTATATAATTAGTTTATTAGTTAAGGCTAACTTGAAGTCTTAGATATAAATTCAATTGGTTTATCTTTTCAATAAAGTTCAGTGTTTTGCATAATGAAATTAATGTCTTTAGTTATTCTATTAATTATGCTTCTGTAATTGATCACCTTAGAAACATATTTATAGAATTATGTTGTGAGAATATAAACCGTATTCCTAACGAAAATATTTTCTGCTAGTAACAATTAATTGCTACGAACCAATGACGAGATATTAATTTAAGGATACCTAGGATAAACACCATTTTCTAGGATTTATGTAACATTCATATTCTTTTAGTGTTTAATGAATTCTTGTTATTAGGAATACATGCAATTACATAGACACCATGATATTTGCATATTAATTAAGGAAGAATTAATACATCATGCAGTATGACCATTACCTTATCATGAATATCTTTGTTATGCCTTCTCATGAATTTGCTTAACTAATCTTTTTAGCAAATTAAGGGATTGTTTAGTGGTGGAAAGAATATCTTAACTATGCTTTTATTATTGATTTCCTTTATTTTAATTTCTAATAATAATTTAATTTAATTTAATTTTAATTCAAACCTAAAAACCCTTTTATTTAATTTATAGTTTTTAGTTTAGGTCTTAAATAAACTTAAAATTAAAGTAAGTTGAAACTTCTTTGGGATCGACCTTACTTGTCATTATACTCAATCAAACGATTTATGCAATTGTAAGGTTTTAAAATTTGATTTATTAAAAAATTAACCAACACTTTTGCTAGTTCTTTAATTGTTGACATCATTACATTCTAGTTGGTGGCACTTATTATGAAATAAGGGCAATCATGAACACAAATCAAGCACACACACGACATAGAAAAGTAAAGATGATGCAAGATTTTTATGTGATTAAGGAAATTTCTAGATCCATGAGGTACATTAGCGCTTTTTCCACTATAAAACAATATTTACAAATGAAGCTCTCTCTCTCTCTCTCTCTCTCTCTCTCTCTCTCTCTCTCTCTCTCTCTCTCTCTCTCTCTATGACTTTCGACTCTCACATAAATTTACACAACAACGCACTAGAAAACCTTCACATACATATGAATTTATAGTTTTAGAGATACATATAATAATTACTTGGAAAACCTAGTTGTGTAAGACTTCCAAATATTCGACCAAAACTCTTTTATATGAACAAGGTGAAGGTTGTGCAAGATATGGTGTGACCTTAGGTTGTGATCCTAGGTTACACCACATGCTAGTTGCTTTAGCAACTTATCATTCATGTTTGCTAAATGCTAACTACTTGACGATAACCCCAGATATGCCTATGTAGCGGCATAATATTGATTTCAGGTTTCATACTTTGACATCCCTCATATTTTCACAATGGCCACCTTATTTTCTATTCTTTCAAATATTATATTACAACTTAAGTATACTAAGCCACAACATAATTGCTTTAGTAACTTATGATCATCATTCATCACTCATGTTTGCTGAGTGCTAAATGCTTGATGATCATATTCATTTAACCTAATTTGTTAATTGATCTTTAAAGTCAACTGTATTCCTAATATCCCTTATCAAATTGAATTGAGGTGTTTGTATCAAATTCTATTTGGAACATAAAGTCCAAAACATTGTATAAAAGTTGGCTGAAGAGACCAAGTTCTCGGTGAGAACTTGATCCTCAATCAGCTGTCGGGGTGATTCCTCCAGATCGAGGGTAAAACTTGGTCAAGCCGAGTTGGGTCGAGTTAGCCTAAGTACTAGGGCCTACTCGAACAAGTCATATTGTTTTATTATTATTTTTTTCCAAGATAGCAACACCAAAATGCGGTCATTTTCGTGTGCCCAAACAATGCTGCTTTGGGTTTTTTTTTTTTTTTAATTAACCCAAAACGACCTCATTTTAGTGTTGTATAGAGTTTAAAAGGGGAAGGTCTTCCAGATTCTTCTTCTTCAGTCTTTTTATTCAGCTCTTCATCTCTCAATATTCTTCACTAGCCAAGTCTTCACTTGCTCTATATAGAGGATCTCTTGCTTATTAATCTGTCTCTTTTCATCTCTACCGTCGTTATCGTCACCATCACCATAAGCATTGGGATTTTCACTTTCATCAGTTCACTTCTTCTTTTTAGTTATTCTTCGTCTTCTTAGTTCCCACTTAGTTCTTTTTCCACTCTCTTGCTCGCTAGTTTACCCCTATGCCATTGTCGTCACTATCATTGCTGCTAGTGAGTTTTTAATTTTTATTATTATTTTTTACTGTTGCTGAATCATTTATTAATCAACGAGTAATCAAGAAATCGTTACTCGTTGCCTTGCCATTAAAAAGTAAGTAGTGATTTTCAGAACACTAGTCCAAAATCGATCAACAGACAATTTTTTAGTGATAACATTTACAACTTAGATAACATGTAGAGATATATTTAACTTAAGCTATCCTACAACTATTTTATCTCTAACACAATGGACATCAACCTAAATATGGTTACTTCTAAGATGAAATGCTGGATTTTGAGCTAAGGTTTTGGCATCAATGTTATCGCACCATATCAGTGGATGGAGAGTTAAAGGAAACCGATCTCTCTAGGTATAGATCATAACAAACAAGCTCGATTGAAGCTTGAGCAAACAACATGTATTCAACTTTTGTGTTGGATTTAGCCATAACAAATTGTATTCTTATAACCAACTTATCTAAGGATTTAATCATTAAAGAAATACAACAATTTGAGTTCATCTTTATAAAATAGAATCCATTTATCACTAATGTTCCAAAAATCACTACTCGCTAATCAACTGGTAAGACAGTGATTAGAGATTTATCAGTTTCTCAAGGATTAATTAGCGGGTACTGTTCACCAATGGTCAAACCGATTCAAACCTACAAAAAAAAAAAAAAAAAGAAACCTTAGAAAGGAGGTTAATGTCATTATAGTCAAAACTTAGATATTAGTATAATTTCATTAAAATTTAGGGAAGATTTGTGTAATTTATCCTAGTATATATATAAACCTAAGACACAAACCGTCATTCATTCATAACCCTAAAATCGCTCTCCAGCCTCTCCTTCGACTAGTCATTGAAGTCAGCGTACTGCAATTGGAAGGGTGACAGCTATGACTCCAACTGGGTGACATCCATAAGCTTTGCTAAATTGAAGCTCTCTAGTTCCCTCTCGAATATCTCCTCTCTCTCCCAAGAGTGAACCTTCTCTCTTCAATCACCTTTTTGGTGGTGTTTAGGGTGTTTTTGTACCAGTTTTGTTTTGAGTTGGGTGATTACTCGATTAACTCAACTAATTACTCATCTTCGATGAGTAGGGCCCAATCTAAGAGTTATCGGATCGACATGGTGCCGGTCACCAATTAGTCGGCAAAAAATGGATCGATTTGGCTGATTTTTGGAATACTTATCATCACAATAGAAATTTAATCAACCAACCAAGATGCTAATCAAGAGAAATATTAACAATAAATCCAGTTCTAGAATACCTAGTTTCTAGTATTAGAATCACACAAGAAAGTTGAATAATCAGTGTAGACTGAAGAAATTTGAAACATCACTTTGAAAACTTGTAATGGACAGTTGACAGACTATGTTTGTTTCTGGGTATGTTTTTTTAAAGTGCCTTAAAACCTCTAAAACTTGATATTTCTCATCTATATAGCGCCAGGTATCCATGTAATGACTATCCACTTGAGATATTTACATGAGTCGATATGGGCAACTTATATATGTTGTGTATCGACCATTGCTATGTGAAGATTTTTTACATCTAGCACTATTGACAATCTCTACACCATATACTATATCAAAATTTCAAAAATAAAATATGAGAGAAGATTTCTTATTTGAGAAAATTAACCCGGCCATATAACTATGCTTAACCAAAAGTATGTAGATAAATCAATTTTGAGAACATGTTAAGGTACAATAACATCAAATAAAGTAATGATAAGATTAGAATCTACCATTACTCAATTTATCATATCAAACCAATGATCTACTCAAATTCATTTTTGAACATAGTAAAGAATTGCTTCTAGATTGAGTAGCTAAAATTTTAGCTACCTCCTGATCACACCATTTGTGATATGGATCATTATATTTGTAATTTTGATTAATTTCTTTGGCTATAACTTTGTCAAGGTATATAATAGCTTTTGAGGACTTATTTATCTTGACCTCTAGTTTACCAAGATAAAGCATTCCTTATGCATTTAATCTTGTCAGACTTCTTCTTCATAACGTTGAATTCTATAATCTTAGGACATAAGGGAATTTCTTCAACCTAATAAAAATTTGCCTTCTAAAGCCGTCAATTTACTTAAATTTTATTCAAGAATCTGAGATTAAGCATAATTAATACTCCTCAATAAAGACATTGATCTAGTTCCTTCAAGTCATACTCTATTGTGTAAATATTCTTATCTGAGATTTTTTCTAATTCTATATTATAAACATTTTATTTTCTTTTTCTCCTAATACTGATATATAACATCTTTTAAAAAACTCTCTCATCCCAAACATTTTTACAATTATATTATTGTATTTAAATGTATAATTTAAACATTTGTTTTTTCAGTCATTTCTTAAATATATTTAACTCTAAGATCATTCATTATTTTTATTTAAATATACAAATATCATTAGTTTTACTGTACTTTATATTCATATTTTAATTATGAAAGAAATATTACTAATAATTATTTATGTTTTATTGTTCGTATATTATTAAATCAAAATTTTCTGAAAACTAATAATAAAAGTGTATAAGTGTCAAATTACTAATTTTTAGACAATTTTAACTTTAAAAAATAAATAAGTTTACAATATATTTGAAAAAATATATATAATTTTAGATTTCAAGTTTTAATCATTATTAAATATTCAGTAAGTTTTAGCATTATTTAGTCATCAAATAAAAAAATAAATTACCTCTTAGCCGACCATCTAACTCATCACTGCTCGTATGATCTTTCACATTGGCCAATTTCGATTAAGTGGCCACCATTACAACTCACATCCTCCAAACCGTCCATCACTAATTGGAAACATGTTTGGCGATGAACCAGAAGGTCAGTTAATTAATAAAAGAAAGAAGACGTTTTGGTAATGCTGGAAAAAGAAAACGCATGCTTGGGCGGTTCACTAAACCAAAAAAAATGAAAAAAAAATAAAAATGAACTTCTTGAGCCGTTTCCGGTGATGTTACATATCAATGGCTGGTTTTGTCCATGTTCTGCTGATTTTATGTTGAACAAGTGTTCCAGCGGAGGAATTAGAACGTAAGAAATCAAAATCTCGAGGACTCTCCTTGGATTGGCCACCCGACGGGGCCCATGAGAACTTGTTTGAATTATGTTGTCACGTTGTATTTGACTGCGAGGATAGTGCACTTGCTTGTAGCCTTAATCTTTTGTTTCACTTTTAGTAGTTAGTAGAATTAGTGGATGACATCATCTTAGAATAACATATTTGAAATCATTAATATTTATTGAATTTAACTACCTTATTGATTAAATAAGTTTTATTCGACAAAACCCCATTATCTTAGAATGATGTACATAGTCTATTAATAGTACATTAAGTAAGGTTTTAGTAAGAGAGGTTGGTCATAATGGACACACTTAAATATCAAGTTTTTCTTAATTAGAACCTATCCTAGACATGCACTTTACAATGTCGCACTTATTTCTAGTAATAAATTGCAACTTAATATTAAGAATAAATTATAAAAGAAATAGATGCAAGATTAAAAAAATAATAACAATAATAATAATAAAGAAAACAAAAAAAAAATTAATAAATCAAGGCCTGTATAGAATCATAGTGTTCTTAAAATAGATTTGTTTTACATTGTTAAGATCAGAGTTCGTCTATCAGGATACAACGAATTAAACCAGAAATCGTTTGACGAACTGAATTATACCCGAATCTATCATTAAAAATACGAAATTCAAGAGAGAAAAAGAGAAAACTGAAGTAGTTTGCAAGCGATGTTAATTATTAAGTGTGCTTTCGCTTCTAAATTAGGAGTCAATTTATAGTCTCCATGAAGGGGTGATTACAATTGATTTAATACTATCATTAAACTAAATCAATGGTTACACTTTAAAAATTAAAAATTTGTAATTAACACTAACGGTTACAATTTGAATATTTAATTTTATAATTCATGATAATTAAAACTGTAATTCAATTTTATAGTTAATAATTACGGTTATAATTTAAAAAATTAAATCTATAATTTAATTTTACAATTATATTTTTTCAAATTTAATAACTACATTTATGACATTTAATCCAACTATTACATTTTGAAACTTAAATATTCAATTCAATTCTCATTTATTCAAACATCACTTTTTTTTCATAAATCCATTTAATTCACCGGAACCTCTAACCCAATAAGAAATGACCCCTTAAAATGAGTCGTTATGCCCATCTGGTCTCACTATCTTTCATTGTCAATGCCAGCGTTGTTAGTACGATGTAAGATTAAACCTTTTGTCGGAATCTCTAACCCAATAAAAATAAAAAATGGTCTTTAAAATGAGTGGTTATGTCCATCTGATCTCACTATCTTTTATTGTCAATGCAAGCGTTTCGAGTACGATGTAAGATTAAACAATTTTTTTGATGCAACCATTGTAAATTATTATGTCTGGTGTGGGTCCATGTGTCTGATTGTATTGTTTTTCACGTGTATGGGTCCATGTGTCTGATTGTATTGTTTTTTTAAAAAAATTTTTTTTTGAATACATGAACGGTATCGGGGACAAGCTCAGAGGACGATCAGGATCAACCAAGAGAGGATATTGAGACACGGCCTGGATGACAACTCTCAATTGGGAGGGATCAATACACCCAGAGATGGATAGAGAAAAACTCACACGAAAGTGAAGGATCAACCCACACATATGATAGGAGATAAGTATATATATTTATATTATAATAATAATTATTATATTATATAATATATATTTTTAGATATTAGGGGGTGTTGAACCCATGTCCCTGACAAAGGAGGCATGGGTGGCTGCTGGCGCCAACCAACGGCGCCAGCAATCAAGTGCCGTGTCTGATTGTATTGTTGTTTAGGTGTAAAAGTCTGTACCTATTCTTTTAGACCTTTTCCCGGACTTCTATTTTTTGGGACATTAGAAATGCATTGTACATTCCAAGCAATAAGATTCATTTGCTGGTACTACTCATAGTGGTATGATTAAATTTCATTTTTTCCTCATTTTTTTTTAATGCTTAGTCATGTAGTTACGTATTAATTCTTCCATGTTTCCACCTAACATTCCAGAAATCCACTGTATTTTCTGGTAACATTGGAAGATGAACAAATTATCATTATATATGGAGATGATTTCAAACCATGAGTCCAAATTTCGAATTCAATTCGCAAAATAAAAGGTAGATTAAAGTGATTGAAATTATCTGTCTACACCATAATTCCCTAATTTTTTTAAAAATATTTTTGATATTCTTCACATCCTTACCTCCCTTCAAAGAAATAATAATTTCAGATTCCTCTCGAGTCTCATAAATATGACGACTACTTTCAACTAGTCTAATTAGTTGGGTCTTCATTATTATTATTATTATTATTATTATTATTATTATGTAGCTTCAAAAATGTAAGTTTGTGGTTCCCCTTTTCTTGTATGGTTTGTGGCCTAGAATTTAATTTTTTTTAATAAACATTTACTTTGTGTTTCTTTTAGACATGACTACAGTTCAGTTCGGTTCTGATTTCGGTTCCAAATCGACGGTTCTGGTTCTAAAAAAACTAGAACCGGAACCTTAATTAAGATAAAATGTTTTCAGTTCAGTTCTGAAATCGACGGTTCTATAATGGTTTCAGTTCCGGTTCTGGTTTCGGTTTCAGTTCTATAACTGTTTCAGTTCCAGTTCCGGAACTTTTTTTTTTTTAAATAAAAATAAATTTTAAAAATTAATATTAAACTATATTTTGATATTAAAAAAATAAATTTATACACAAAAGAAATAAGAAACTTAATTATTTAAACTTTGATTTAATAAAAAAATAAAATAAAAACATTGGGCTTGCACATAATTTATTATCATAATTAAGTTGCCTACGTATCCTCTCAAATTTTAGAGATCCTCTCAAATTTTAGAGGAATCAAAGCCCACGTAGTTCTCTTACCTTTTATTACATGAAGTTTAATAAATTGAAATTTTGATATTTAAAAGTAATAACTAATAAATTAAAAATTTAGATTTAAAAATATAAATTGAAATCAAAATTTATAAGTAAAAAAATATTATAAATTGAAATTTTGAAATTTATAAATATTATAAATTGACAATTTGAAATTTAAAAATAATAAAATAAGATTTTGAAATTTAAAAATAATAAATTAAGAATTTGAAACTTCAAACAATAAATTAAAAATTATAATTTATAGATATAATTAAAAAAAATTAAAGGAAATTAAGATTGAGAATTAAGATGATATTGAAACTAAGAGTTGAAATTGAAAGAGAGTTGAGATTAATGGAGAGAAAGAGAGTTGAGATTGAGAGATATAGGTGTGAAAAGAAATTAAAAGAAATTAAGAATGAGAGGAATATTTATAGATAAAGGAAACGAAGGGATTAAAAGAGAAATTAAAGGGAGGGGTGAAATGTAAAAAAAAAAGTGACCGTTTGTCATTTTTTTTTTTTTTTAAAGAACCAGAACCGTCGGTTCAAAGCATTTTCGGTTCCACCGGTTTTTTGAACCGACAGTTTTGGTTATAATATTATTAGAATCGGAATTGAAACCGGGACTAGAACCGCTACAGTAGCAGTTCCGATTGTTCTTAATTGGAACCAGAATCTTATGTTCTAGTTCTGGTTCATTTGATCGTATTCGATTCGAATCGGATGATTCGAACCGAACCATGGTCATGTCTCGTTTCTCCTTTTATGGAATCTGTGGTCCATCACTGGAAGTATGTGGGTTTGTCGAGACAAGATCTAGGTTTTCCATTTTATATTTGTGGTTGTAAGACTTTTGTTGGCTAGTGGCTGACAACTTAAGAAATAAGAATTTAGATGGTGTTTATTTTCTTAATTTTTATTTTTATTTTATTTTTTCCTTAAATCTTAGTAGGACTTAATTTAAATACGATTTGAATAAGTTTTGATATTTAATATTATTCTACCTAAAAATAGCATAAGGGCCAGAAATCTAATAAGGGCTCGATAGGCTAACGAACCCAAAGGCTTAGATGAAAATGAAGCAATATAAAGTCTTTATCTTGGTCCTCTTGTACCTCAAACAAACTATTTACTTCAGGTACAATCAGGGATTAAATTTCAAATCTAGGCCATAACTTTGTGCCATAATGCAATTTGGGTTGACACACTCGAATCGAGTCCTGTCATTAATAAGAACTTCTATTTACCAAACCTATATAGGTGGCTCCCCAATTTTAAGCCACATCTCATTACTTTAAGCACTAGCAAAGACCACCTTTCTGGCAAAAATGTCCAAAATCAAGTTGATACTAAGAATCTATCATTGAGGCATCCTTAAAAACTATCCAAAGTTCTAAACAAGCACACCACGAACCTGTCCCACACTTGATACCACATCAAAGCCTCTTGTATTTTTATAAGGTGGTAGAGGGTGGCGTATGTACTTGCCTTCATCCTCTCAAGGAGTAATTGCCTATAATTGAATTCCCACCACTGATCATCCATTTGTGTGAAAGAAAAGCAATAAATGGATCAGGGTTTAACAAGAAACTAGGTTTAATGGTCTTAATAAACCCAATTACCTTACCAATCGGGTTTAGTTAGGCCATTAAACCCAACCACTAAAGAAGATGATCACTATTCATCTTCTTCGTCAACGATCAAGTTTAATGGCTCCATTAAAACTAGTTTGGTGAATTGATTGAGTTTAATGGGACCATTAAACTCAGTCCAATGTGGAAGATCACTAGTTGTCATCTTCATCACCAATCGAGCTTAATGGTCTCATCAAACCGGGTTTTATGTAGCAACCGGGATTAATGAGGCCATTAAATTCTAGTTAATGACCTTATTAATGCTGGTTGCTACATGAAACTGGGTTTAGTGAGACCATTAAACCTTATCGACATTGAAAACGATGAACAATCATCTTCAATATTGCAATCTTACTACAATCCTAATTTCTAGTAATTAATCAAATCTAATCCTAATTATCAAACCTAACAACCAAAACAAAAAATAAATTCAAAAATTCACAAAAAACCCAAAAAATCCACAAAAAACCCAAAAAATCTTATGAGGACAGTGTACCTTCGAATGGAGGACAACGACGATGTCAGTGGTGGTCAGCGAATGGGCTAAAGGTTGGCAAAGGCAAGCAAACAGTCGTTTGGTAAGATAGGCAACCGAGTTTAATTAGGTTGAAAGTGAGGCAATTGGCTTTCATTAGCTTTTCATTGGTTAGGGTAGTTTGGTAATTATCCATTTCAATTTTTTTTTTTTTTTGAATTTTAGATGATAAGGGCATACGGGTAAATTTATAGTAAGAACAATTTGATAAAGTTAGGCATATAGTGCAATTATTTTGTTTGAGAGGTTGAAAACATATAATTACCAATATATATTATCATTTCTTGAAAACACATTAGAAGCCAAAAGTAAAGAAGTTTAACAGATGTACTATAACATGGGATCATGATAATGATTGTATTTGAAGGAAAACGATAAATTAATAAAATATCTATTAAACATTTATTTTAACGATATTCAATAATATATATATATATTTTAAGAAATAAGTAAATTTGTATGAAAAAGCTGTACTGGAACTTTCTAATTAAGCAAATGTTCACGTGCATGGATACAAGGGGAATGGTTTAACCACTCCAATTTTCTTCCAACAAATTATTCAAAATTTAAATGATCAAGAATATGATTTTTATACGAAACACGTTGTCAACCAATAATATAAATAGAACTAGTTGTTCGACGAAGTTCGACACTTACACAATTAAAGCTCGATTCCATGGATGACTCCATCATAGCAATTACACTAAGCTTTCCATACTCACTGCTTCTCATTGCAATTCCTTTGTTTTACCACTTCTTTAAAACCAAGTTACTAATTGGCAATGAAAAAGCCAAGAAATATCCACTCCCTCCGGGCCCGAAACCTTGGCCAATTGTTGGGAACCTCCCGGAAATGCTCAAAAACAAGCCAACTTTCAGATGGATACATAACCTGATGAACGAGAAGAACACGCAAATCGCTTGTATCCGTCTTGGAAATGTTCATGTTATCCCTGTAACGTGTCCTGAGATCGGCAGAGAGTTTCTGAGGAAACAGGATGCTGTTTTCTCTTCGAGGCCAGTTAACATGTCCACAGAGATGACTACAAAAGGGTACTTGACGACTGCCCTTACACCCTTTGGAGAACAATGGACGAAAATGAAGAGAATTCTCACCACAGAAGTGTTTTCTTCAGCAACGCATCGGTGGTTTCATGCCAAGAGAATTGAAGAGGCGGATCATCTTGTTCGTTACGTGTATAAGCAAAAGGATCGAAGTGGCGGGTTGGTGAACGTGAGAGTGGCAGCTCAGCAATATTGCGGGAATGTGATAAGGCAAATGGTGTTTAATAAGAGGTTTTTTGGTGATGGAATGGACGATGGCGGGCCTGGTTTGGAGGAGGAAGAGCATGTTCATGCACTATTCAAAGTTCTTGAACATACCTATTCGTTTTGCATTTCTGATTATGTGCCATATTTGAGGGGAGTAGTTGATTTGGATGGTCATGAAAAAGTGATGAGAAAGACTATTGGGATTCTAAACAAGCATCATGATCCCATTATTGAAGAAAGGATTCAACAATGGAGGGATGGTTTGAAGAATGAAGTTGAGGATTTGCTTGATGTTTTCTTCACTTTGAAAGACAAAGACGGCCACTCATTATTATCAGTTGACGAGATCAAAGCACAAATTATAGTAATCCAAACTCTCTTTATACGCTTGAGCATTTCTTTTTCATGTTATCCAATCTCATACGTAATATAGGAAAACATGTTTTCTTAGATGGTCATCATGCAATTGACATAATTATTTTTTTCATCCGTGCTTAAAAATTAAGCAGACACGCAATATCATCTACACATAGAAGTGGAAGTGAAAAAGGACTAGGCCTGACTTTAACCCGACTTAGCTTTGGGAAACGTTTCTATAAGTCACTATTTAAACTTTATAGTAAATATTATAACAAAATCCGAAGAGCATAATTTTAATATCTATAGAATTTAGTACAATAGAGCTGTATATAAAAGCATAATATGATGTTAGTAATATGTTTTATTAATTGGGTGCAGATATGTTCATACTATCAAAGATTTTTTTTAGATATGTTCATACTATCAAAGATTTTTTTTTCTTTTATGTATGTCATGCTTTAAATACGATCGGTACATCTAGGTATAGGTACATCCGCACTAAATGGTTTTCATATATGTGTGTGTTATTAGTATTATTTTTTATTTAAATGACCATACTTTATTCCTCATGGTTATTTATAAATTTTCTTATGATTTTAATCTGCAGGAAATAATGACAGCATCAGTGGATAATCCATCCAATGCATTAGAGTGGGCACTTGCAGAGATGATAAACCAACCTGATACACTTCAAAAAGCTGTTGAAGAACTAGATAGAGTGGTGGGAAAGGAAAGGCTAGTCCAAGAATCAGACTTCGCTCAACTTAACTATATAAAAGCTTGTGCAAGAGAAGCCTTCAGACTCCACCCATATTCACCATTCAATATTCCTCATGTCTCTATCTTTGACACCACAGTGGCCAACTACTTCATCCCAAAGGGCAGCCATGTGTTGCTTAGTCGACGAGGGCTTGGTCGAAACCCTAATGTTTGGCCAGATGAGCCACTCAAGTTCAAGCCAGAGCGACACTTGAATGATGATGGGTCTGACGTGGTGTTAACTGAGCCAAATTTGAGGTTCATATCCTTCAGCACAGGAATAAGAGGGTGCGTTGGAGTTACACTTGGGACTTCAATGACTGTGATGCTTTTTGCTAGACTTATTCAAGGTTTTACTTGGACTGTGCCACCAAATGAGTCCAAAATTGACCTTTCTGAAGCAAAAGAAAAATTAGTTTTGGCTAAACCATTAGTTGCTATTGCAAAACCAAGATTGGCTAAAAAAGTGTACCTAGTTTAATTAGACCTAAGGTGTCAATTTATAATGTATAACTGGGAGCAATGAATAATAATAAATTGTATGTCATGAAACAACATCCAATCTATCTGCTTTAACTTGTTTGATTAGTGATTAATCTTTCAATTAAAATAAATGTAAAACATATTGAAGTTTTCTAGCTCAATAAAATGTTATTTATGGTCAAGTTTTATGTTTTACACACTGTGTCAATTCAAATTACTTGTTAACAAGTGAACGATATCATGGCACTTCGATGTTAATTTACATTGGCGCAATTAATGATGCGAACCCCATTTACCAATAACGCACCCACAAGATAATGAATCAACCACTCTGAGAAAGATAATTTAGATTATAGAAAATCTTTGACCCATTTGTTAAAAGAACCAAGAACCAACAATGTAACAACACCACTCCCATAAAAGAGATGACAATGTGAGAGATAAGTTAAGGATAATTAATCAAGAATCAATTTTGATGCAATTCTCTAAGTTCATACAGGAACAATAGAGAAAAGTTACAGACTTTTATTCAATAAATGGCCGACTAAAATTTTATGTTGAATAAGCCTTTTCTAGGCATAACAATCTTAAACCTAATAGGAAACTAAATAAAACCCTAATTTTTAATTAACCATACACACCTACTCTTCTAAGTTCATCCATATTTGGCCTTTAATATAATTTAATGTCTCAGCCTAATAATTAAAAACCTAACATAAAATTAAATATACTAAACTAATTTAAAACTCAGCCCAAATTACAAATTATGTTCAAATTAATATTAACAAATTTATAACAGCCCAATTGGCATTAGTAATTGTTGTCCAACCCTTAAGAATGATGTTTCTAAACTTAGTCTTGAACTTGAATGACATTTTGAAGCCTTGGTATCCCCTCTAATAATCCAAGTCATGTTGTGTAAGACTCTTGGCTCAAATCTCTTAAATAGACTCATTTAAAGTTTTCTTTTATCCTTTTAGCTCGAGCACTTATCATAGATCCTCAATTAATGCTCAAAGGATCCATATGCTTGCTTCCTTGATTTCCATCAATTAATCTCTAACATTTCCAAGTTTCATACCTTTTAGTTTTAAGTTACTGCAGTCAGTTGTAACTTGTAACTCACATTTTGGGCTTGGTGGTAAGTTATTGAGTTTTAGTTTGTCACTATATATATATATATATATATATATATATATTTAACGTCATGAAAAAATTGAAAGTGGTAAAGAATTTTTATGTAATTGAATTTCTTCTTGATTCATTTAATGAATTTAATTAGGAAAGTAATTATCTCTAGTTTGCTAAGCCAAGAGTAATTATTCGGAATAAATGTTTAATCTGTCAATGGAAACCTTGGTAAACCTCTTTGGAAAACCTTTTATTATAGTGAGACTAAAAGTATGTTAACTAGAATACTTAGGCTTTCCATTTTCAAGCTATCATGGATAAAAAAACAAATCCTTTCTAGTAAACTATGAAATTTCAATAACAAGCTTATCGTGCTAAAAGGACCCAGAGGACAGGATGACTTTCTAGGTTCAGGTTCATTACATTTCTCACTTTAATATGTCTTAGTAAGGACAAGTTTATTTCTTCTTTTTTTTTTTTTTGAAAGAAGTAGAAATAAGAGGTCTCCTTTTGTGCAATGGCCATTAGGCTTGATTGGGAAGTAGTAGCCTCTAATGTTTAAGGAAGATTCTAATGATTCACAAGCTCTAGTATTGTTTTTAGGGATTTTATTATTATTAGTACTATTTTTGACCATGCAACCAACACAAAAATTTTAGAAGCAAAATTTTCCAGGAGCAAATCAAGATCATAATGAAAAATAAAAAGTTTGATAAAAGTGAACAGGTGTTTGATGAAATTAAGAACACTGAGACCAAAAATTGGAACAAGAAGAATGTTTTATAAGCTTCAACAATGGTGGAAAAATTGAGATGGCTTTTAGAGAATTTAAAAAAAATAATTTTTGTTTACTAATTGAATAACAAGTTACTACTTTTTATGTACAAGATTATAAGGCTTTTTTTTTTAAATAATTACAATAATTAGGGATTAGGAAAAAGAGCATAACTCGAACTTATAACTTCATGAGAGTAAGTGTGAGGGGCATACCATTTAACCAACCTCATCATATAAGATTATAAGACTTGATAACAACAATTGACTAATAGCTAGCCTAGTCGATAATTAGGGTAATAAACAACTAACTCTAAAACAATTCTAACTAACTTTTGCTAGCTCTTTAACTATTGACATCATTACATTCTAGTTGGTGGCCTTTATCAGAAAATAAGGGTAATCACAAACACAAATTAAACACACACACAACACAAAAAAATAACAAAGACATAAGATTTTTACATGATTAAGGAAATCCCTACATTCACAAAGCACATCGACACTTTTTCCACTGTAAAACAATGTTTACAAATGAAGCTTTGTCTCTGTCTCTCTAACTTGCGACTCTCATAGGCAACCACACACTAACACAATAGAAAACCTTCACATACACGGGAATTTATAATTCCAGAGATACAAATAATAATTACTTGGAAAATCTACTAGCACAAGACTTCCAATTCAACCAAAACTCATTTTTATGAACAAGGTTGAAGTCATGCAAGCTATGGCGCAACCTCAGTTCACGATATTAGGTTACCCTGCACACTAGTTGTTTTAGCAACTTATCATCACTCATGTTTGCTGAATGTTAACTGCTTGATGATGACCTTTGATAGGCTACATAGCAATATAATATTGATTTCAAGTTTCATACTCCAACAATCCTCGTCTTTTTAAAAAGGTCAACTTACTTTGTATTTTATCATATATTATTAATTATTTGTTGGAGAAAGTTATCAAATATTATTTTACAACTCAAGTATAATAAGCAACAATGTAATTGCTTTAACAACTTATGATCGTCATTCATCACTTATGTTTGCTAAATGCTAAATGCTTGATGATGATATTCATTCACTACAACAAAGCAGGGTCCGATATGGTTGACTATCCATACTGGGCAGCATGCCCCACGTGCTTGCCAACGATATGGATACTTAATTATCCATATTGAAAAATGTTTTAATTGAAAAAAAATAAATTAAAAATTTGTAATTTAACATTACGTCTTTAACTATCAACGTACATGACGATTAAAAATATATATAATTTAATATTAATACAACACTTTAATTTATATAATCTGAAGTTAAACGTATATTATGAAATGTGATATAATAAGTATTCATTACATAATACTAAGATACAACATATTTTACTAGCCAAATAATAAATGAATTTAATGCATCTTCCAGAGTTAGTAGATTGTTGGTAGGTCGAGGTAGCGAAACACTAACCATTACTCGCTTGACGGAAACATGCTAATAATCTAGACCAAGCTGGAGGTGATGAACTTTAGCATATGGGTCATTTGAATCAATTTCCACTTCTACTACCACTATTCCTCTACCCATCCAATCTAATAATTTGCAATTGTTATTGTTCGATCCACCAACTTGGCTTGAGTAGTTCTGAGATATGGACTGCGTGCACAAGAATTTAAATATTTACTCTATTAACAAATTTTAATAATTATATCTACATATAGTTCAAATTAAATTGAAACAAAAAATAATATAACTTCCGTGCATGTATTTTACCTATTTGACAATAACAAATGCAATATATAAAATATGAGGACCCCTATTTGACAATAACAAATGCAATATATAAAATAATACATATAAATTCAATCAATTTTATACAAATTTTGACAGAGTTCCCCCTGTTTTTCAAACTTGTCAAAAATTTAATTCTCCTGTAATTTGTGAAACTTATCAAATCTCCAACAATCGATCCAACCAAAACAACATTTCGTAATAAATAGATACGCAAACAATAAATATATTTACAATCCAAATTCTAAATCATAAATATCTATAAGTAACAATTCCAAATTCAGTATATCAAAAATAGTCCTTATTGAAAATAATCTAAATTCCAAATTCTCTATAATGAATTAAAAATTCTTAATAAAAATTGACATAGAATTGCAGCACTTTTTTTTACTCAAATGCATATAACCAACCAATAAAATCTCATTCATAATAAATAAAAAGCAACGACTTTTCAATAATTCAAATCAATGTACTAACAGTACTATAAGTTCAGATCTATATGAAATTCGTCATGAATATGAAAATAAAATTTCACCAAAAAAATTAATTAACCACTAAATTTTATAAAATGCATCGTAATAAAGTCCATACATTTTTCATAGATAAATTGACAGCGGAAAGGAAGTAAATTGCGAAGAAAATGTTCCCAAAAGAGCACCAGATGGGTGAATAAGTTGCAAAAAAGGAAATGAAGTAAAAAAAAAAAAGAAAAAAGAATGTCACGATCGGACTACCGTTCGGCCGTCCTATGCATTAACGGAAGAAGGACAACATGAAGAAGAAGAAGAAAAGAAGAAGAACCATAAAAGAAGAAGAGATCGAAGAAGAAGAAGATAATGAGAAGAAGAAAAGGAGGAGAAATAGATGATTCACTAGTGGGTCGGATAAAGGTGGCCGGTGGCAACATCGGATTGCAACGGCAACAATAGCTAGGGTTCCTAGAGAGAGAAAGTGTGAGAAAGAGATAGATAGAGAAAGAAAATGAAGAAGAAGAGCGCCCGATATGGATAATTTATTCAATTTTTTTTTTTTAAAAAAAATTATTATCAATACCGGCACCCTACCTATTTGGTATGGATAATCCATATTATCCATACTGAGCAAGTTGGGTGCCTGGTATCGATAATATAATATTTTTAATCAACATTATCAATATCGGGCGAATCGGGAGCTCGGTATGGATAATTTTTGTAATTTAAAAAATTAAAAAGTAATTATCCATACCGGGCGGGTTAGGCGTCCGGTATGGATAATCTGTTCCATTTTTTTAAAATGAAAATATTATCTATATCGGGCGGGTGAGTCGCCCAATATTGATAATATAATATTTTTAGTAAACATTATCCATACCCGACATCAGACCTGCCCGGTATGGATATCTTAAATATCCATATCGGATGAGTCAAGTGTCCGGTATAGATAATATTTGCAATTTAAAAAATAAAAAATGGATTATGCATACCGGATACCCAACTTGCTCGGTATGGATATTTAAATGTATCCATATCGGGCAGGTCTAGCACTCAATATAGATAAAAAATAATATTTATTTTTTATTTTAATTAATTATCCATACCGGACCATATTCTGCCCGGTATTGATAATCCTACTATCCATACCGGGCTTTTAGTGCTTGATATGGATAAATGCTATTTCAAAATTTTTATAATTTGATTTGATTATCCATGCTGGGCCTATAGTACGGTATTACTATGTTGTTTTGTTGTAGTGCCATAACTTTGTCAAGGTACATGTAATAATTATAGCTTTTCATGACTTATTTTCTTTCTTGACCTCTAGTTACTAAGATAAAGCATTCATTATGCATTTAATCTTGTAGGACGTCTTCTTCATAACGTTGAATTCTATAATCTCAATACATAAGGGAATTTCTTCAACCTTATAACTTTATTTAACTTTAATTCAAGAATTTGAGATTAATCATAATTTTTTTTTCCTGAAATAGTGATTAACATAATCATACTTCTCAATAAAGACATTGATCTAATTCCTTCAAGTCATACTCTATTGTGTACATATTCTTATCTTCACATATATTTTGACAACATTCTTTACAAGAGGCTTTAAGAATGTTAACTTCTCTTTGAAAACTCTAGAGTGTTTTTCTAAGCTTTGATGATGTACAAATATTTTTTTTACATAGTTTTGACCTTCACCACTTAGAGAAAAATCATTAAAATGAATAAACAAATTAAGCACAAATAAAATTAAAAACCATCAAAGAATGACGTACTCATGCAACCAATTTATGTAAAATAGACCAAGATAGATTTCAATTAGTACACATCCTAGGTCTAACTAGAGACTAATCTAGTTAAGGAGGCCAATCCCTATGGCCTTCGTAAGATTTTTAAATCTGTTGGCTTATAAAGGTTTGGTCAAGATGTTTGCTAATTGATTAATAGTAGGGACATTTTATGATAATGACTATATGTTCGACTAAGTCTCTCATAAAGTGAGATATGATTTTTATATGTTTTTCCTAGAGTGTTGAACAAGATTTTTAGATATGTTGATGAAACTTTAATTATCACAAATATATTCGTAATGGATGCCTGAAGTAATTCCACAATCAGTAATCATATGTTTCATCAAGAGTAGTAGACTTTAAAATCAAATTATGCTTCTTGTCACTACAACAAATTTGGCCTACGGCAAAATGCAAAATACGTTGCCGTAGGTTTTCGCAACATGCGGGAGCAAGTTACTGATAATCATGTTACCATAGTGATGATGGCTTTGGCAACATGCGGCATTCGTTGTCTTACCTTTTCTAGCAACGCGCAGTGCATGTTGGAATATGTTACAGCAACCTACAACTAATGTTGCCATAGAATGTAAGGCAACATTGGCTGCACATTGCCATAGATATGGAAGAAAACATCAAAGGCACGTTGTTATTGTCACTTAAGGCAACGTTTGTTACACGTTACTATTAGTAGGTTACAACAACCTACAATGGGTGTTGCTGTTGATCTTAAGGTAACATCAAGTGCACATTGCCATTGATCTTAAGGCAACATTATTTGTACGTTGCCATAAGTTGTATATGGCAATGTAAAATGCACGTTGCTAAATATAATTTTCATTTTTTTTTTCATGATAAATAATTTTTCCAATACATATCATATGTTCAATAATACTTTTGGAGAGTAATTATGAAACCTATATTTGCAAATTGACATTTCATTAATATATATAATGTTTACATGACTTTCATATTAACATCATAATAACAATGCTTTTATAAAGTATCAAAAACTTGTTTACATAAAGTCCAATGTCACAACTAATGTCAAGCTAATATCAGTTAATCAAAAAGAACATTAACTTAAAAACCCTGGGGAAGTTTCAAATCTACCTTTTCTTACACCAACTTGATGCATTCTTTGACCCAAGCAACGGTACTTCCAATAGCTTGACTTAAAGTTTCGTGCTCATCAGTTGGTCTACATAGCTTTATATCTTCAAATACCACATCTACCCAAACTCTCCAATAACATCTTCCAAGAGGCATATTATGGACTGTAACTGAAGGGTCTGTTGATGACATCCTCCATTCTGCAACAACTTTATCTTCATCTTCAGTTGGATGCTAGTGTAAGATTTGGCATTTTGCATTCTCTAGTTGGAAGTTACTTTGCGTTGTAGGGACACTTTCATGTTGTGACTGCAATAATAAATACAACATATTAATGATAATTTAAAAAATGCAATTAACAAAAACAAAAATATTTAGAGCTATTGACCTGAGCACATTCATAAGAAGGTATGCACTCAACCTGAGTATATCCATGAGAAGGAGTGCAGTCATGAGACCCCATTGCATCCACCATTGCACATTTATTCAACAACTAAAGAAAACAATAATAGAAAATGTTTTCAGTAAAACAAATATTCTAATAAGTATATATAATAAAAAAATAAGGTTGAAAATGCATACTTCTTGATTTTGTTTCATAACCATAGCTACCATCTCTTTAAGACTTGCAACTTCATTTTCTAGTACTTTCATTTTTTGCTCGGAATGAACTTGTGCATCTATTCATGATGGAGTGGCTCCAAATCCAAGACCTCTCACTTGGTCATGTTTCTCTTTTCCTAATATTCTTGTAATGGTATCTTTATTCACATTATTATCGTTTGGAGGACATTCTGATGAACGCAACTCCTCAATTTCATTCTAAATGCATATGTAAATTAATTAAAAGATTAAAAAATTTAAAAAAAATGGGAGAGAACAAAATTATTAAAACTATATCTTACCAATACATTTTGTACAACATTACTAACAGATTTGCCCTCATTTCTTTGATGTCCTTTTATCCAAACATCAACCCTTGTCACATTATTTGGGTCTTTACCTTCATCTGCAGCTTGCTTTTTCTATAACATAAAATTTCTACTTTATTATCTACTTGAAACAAAACTAATCAATCTTATTGCAATTTAATCCTAAAAGTTAAATAATGAGAAAGTTTAATCATCATATGTTGCAAACGAGCATAAACCCCTTCGGCCTGTTGTGTGCCGAAATTGTTGACTTAGACTCATATCACGAAATTGCTTGCTCTTTGCCTACAATAAACCAAAACAAGTATTCTTAAACATAATATTTCCAAAAACACAAGCCACATATAAATGAAGACATTAGTTTTGAATACTTCAAGTACTACTCACTTCAAATGTAGTAGATGTTCTCTCTTTAACAAAATTTTTCCATTCTTCTTCATTTGTAATATTGTTCGGTTTAATTGACTTCAATTCCCGTTTTCTTTATGGTTTTGCATTTGCTTCCTTAATCCTTCTAGTAATTCTACATTTGTATAGTCTCCAAAGAGCATCCATCTTTCGAAATATGTAGTCTTTATGATAATTTAAGAGCTTGAAATATTGTTGCATAATACACATTTCAATTAAAGTGCCATAAAGATTTTCAAAGTTTGAACTTTGAAATATTATAAACAAAAACTTATAAATGTACGTACCAAAAGAGATGATCACAACATTTCTTTTGTTTGATTATCAAGTTGTTTCCAACTTGGAAGTGTAACGGGCACATGCTCTCTTACAATAGTTCCCATATAAGATGAAAGGGTAATTGAAGATCCATCAATTGTTTGACCGTGCATATTAACATCAACTTCCATCGGTTCTTTACCTTTTAATTTGGCCATACGAGTAGATCCTCGTTGTTTTGCCTTTTTGGCATTATCATTGGCTTGACTAACTTGGGTATCACTTTGCTCATTTGGGGTATTTGTACTACTTTGACCTCAAATCCTTGAATTTTGCTCTCCAGTTAAGATTCTTATCCCACGATTTCTATTTTGTCTTGTTGAAGCAAATATTGCTTGTCGTTCTTTCAAAAATCTTCTTGCAGCTTTTTTTGATGACTTTAAGAACAAGACACATAAATTTGAGGTTCAAACAACATCATCAAATATCAAAATCAATACTTAAAATAAAAGTTAGACGAATAATGCTACTTACCTCTGCCATGCTTGTCTTTAAATGATAAATTGTTTATTTTTCAATCAATAAATCACCTATAATTATCCCTGTAAACAACATTAACATATAATAATCAATAACTCTCATAAATGCAAAATCCAAATTCATAAAAATTGTGCATGCAATCACAATCAATTATAATTTACTATGCCAACAAACATCACTTACTGAAAACATAACCAACAATCTTATATATATCCAAACATCTCATCCAAGTTGATAAAGTAATAAAAATATAACAAAACAAATCCTTTTACAAAACATAAGTTTATTTATCATATAAGGTTCCATCCACATAAACTCTTACATATGTTTCATTGTCATGGTCACTGTTCGTCCCAAAAGCACCTATATTATTTGGAACAGACGACATATAAGAAGTCTCATCAAAAGTTTCCAACTTATGATAACCTCTTGGTTATGCTTTCGCTACAACATACCAAGGTAATGTCTCACTTTCCCTACAATAGAACACTTGTTTAGCTTGTGACGCTAAAATAAATGGATCCTTTTCAAATTGGTTTTGTCCTTCATAGAGGTTAACCAAAACAAAACCATTCTCATGTTTTATGCCATTGACAACATTTGCCCATGAACACCTAAAAAGTGGGACTTTAAACATATGATAGTCAAGCACTAAGATCTGTTCCAAAACTCCATAATAGGTCACTTGTCCAATGATTGGTGTTTGATCTCTTGCACTAGATCTACACATTGTGGATGCTGTTATTGAAACTCCACTATTTTGTCTACTCTTCTCCGTCTCTTTGGTGTGAAATCGAAGACCATTTATAATATATCCATTATATGACATGGCAACCTCACAAGGTCCATGTGCTAGCCATTTCAAAGTACTAGATATACATGTTTCTTTGCATCTTGCTTGAGCATTAATCTGTCCAATGCAGTAGCAAATGGTAAGAAAATTTAATTTGAAAAATATTTTACAATATATACCGAACATCTTAAGTAAAAGATTTACCAACCTTCTCTCTTAACCATGCACTAAATCTTTTTATGTTTGGTTCTGTAACCATTCATTATTCTTTACAGATCGTCTATCCAAACTTTTCAGTTCTTCCAAGTGCATTCTAATAGTTAAAGAAATTATTTAAGTATATAAATAAAATTCAGTAAACTGAAGTAATTAATAATTCAAAAACTTGTTAAAATCTTACTCCAAATAAGGTTGAATCTCTAAACTGTTAAACAAAATGCAACGATGAGCAATCTGTAAAATTTCAACTGACAGAATTATGGACTTTGTAGCACTTATTGGACGTCCTCCAAACAAGAAGTCATTCTCATATTCTTGGTTGCGTTCATGTCGAATTCCTACTTCAGATGCTTGTTTGATATACTTGCTACAGAACATTGTGTACTCTTCAGCAAGATATCTTTCGGCTATACACTTTCATAAACCTATAAATAAAAATAAAGTCATAAATAGTTCCTACAAATGCAAAATAATTAAAAGTTTGAAACAATCCATTTTTGTGACTTACCTTTCAAATGGGTACATCCAACGAAATTGTACGGGTCCACAAAGTCGTGTTTCTCGTCCTAAGTGAATTGTGAGGTGAACTATAATATCAAAGAATGATGGTGGAAAAAACCTTTCCAACATACACAAAGTATCAACTACTTCTTCTTCCATTTGTTGAATTCTATTTCTATCAACAACTCCATTACATAATTCATTAAAAAATGAACAAAGTCGAAAAATTGCAATTCTAGGACCATTTGGTAAAATGCCTCTTAATGCAATTGGTAAAAGTTGTTGCATTAGAATATGACAATCATGAGATTTGAGGCCAACTATCTTACAATCTTCAACTGACACATAAGGCCCAATGTTAGAACCATAACCATCTGGCAACTTCATATTAGCAAGTCTTCTGCAAAACATTTTCTTCTCTACCTTAGAAAGTGTGTGTGATGCAGCTGGTAAATAAAATGCATTGCCTTTACTTTGAGTATGTAGTTCATTTTTAAGTTGCATATTTTCTAAATCTAGATGGGAACTAAGTCCATCTTTTGATTTTCCTTTAATATCTAAAAGTGTACCAACAATGCTATCACAAATGTTTTTTTCAACATGCATCACATCCAAGTTATGCCGAACAAGCATATCCTACACAATTTAATTATCAAAATTAATAATAATAATATAAACTTGTTATTTAATTATGAAGAAAAGGGTATAAAATTGAATATGGTATATACCTTCCAATATGGTAATTGAAAGAATATAGACTTTTTCTTTCATAATTTTTCATTTTGAGTTCGCTTTCTTTTTTGTGTACCCTTCATTTTTCCCCAATCATTAACAACACCATCAACTTCTTTATAAATCTCTTCTCCACTTGATATCCTCGGCTTGCGACCCCATTCATGTTCTCCATTAAACCATGCTCGTTTTAATCGAAATGGATGACTCATTGGAAGAAACCGCCTATGACCCATGTATGAAAATTTTTTACTGTGTTTTAACCATTTCGAACAAGTGTTTTCACCACAAATTGGACAAGCACGTCTTCCATTTATAAGCCAACCAGACAGGTTTCCATATGCCGAAAAATCATTAATTGTCCACATCAAAATTGCTTTTAATGTAAATGTTGACTCACTGTATGCATCATATATATCAATTCCAGTAGCCTACATTTCCTTTAAGTCCTCTATAAGTGGAGCCAAATAAATATCAATATCATTACCTGGTTGTTTTGGCCCAGGAATAAGTAATGTCAATATTAAATTCTCCTTGGACATGCATAATAGTGGAGGAAAGTTATATATAGCTAAAATGACTGGCCAACAACTATATTTGGAGCTAAGATCTTGAAAAGGATTAAATCCATTAGTAGACATACCAAATCTAATATTTCAGGGATTTGAAGCAAAAGAAGGTCATTTATGATTGATTGTCTTCCATGCTACTGAATCAACCGAATGTCTCATTTTTCCATCTTCACTAATATGAGATTCATGCCACCTTAAATCTTCGGCCATCTTAGCTATCCCATACATCCTCCTAAGTCTTGGTTTTATTGGGAAATAACGCAGGACTTTAGCAGGAATGCCATGTTGAATCTTCTTAGTCTGATCATTAACTTTCCATCTAGATGCATGACATTTAAAGCATTCTTGGTCATTCTCGAATTCTTTTCGAAAAAGACAACAATCATTAATGCAAGCATCAATATTTTCATACCCAAGATCAAATGTTTTCAACAGTTTATTTGCAGAATAAAAAGAATCAGGAAGTGTATTCTCTGGTGGAAGCATGTCATGAATTATCTGAAGCAAATCATTAAAACCATTATCAGATAATCCATGTGTGACCTTATGCTTGAATAAAGCCACTGTTGCAGACATCTTGGTGTGCTTTATGCAACCAGGATATAAAGGAGTCTCAGCAACACTAATTATATTCAGGAGTTCTTCGTGCGGAAGCTTTTCATTCATATCCTCTATGATTTGTTCATTCTGAAACATTATATGATCTCTATACATCATATTTATGCCTCCACATCCTATAGATATACTAAGAACACATTCTCCATGAAAGACCCAAGTATGATAAGAAGGATCCATTCCTTTAATTACTAAGTGTTCATATACAATATCGTAGTGATGGCGTTGCAAGTTTTTGCAATGCATGCATGGACAAACTATTAGATCCGAGTTCCCAACACTAGCATGAGCATTGTCAACAAAGTTTCGGGCCCCTCTTGATACTCATTTGAGAGTCTACAAAGAGGAAATTTAAAACTTATCATCCTATTCTAAATAGAAACACTAATTAAAATAAAAAAAAATTAAAACAATAGTTTTTAAAGTATTAATATAAACCTTGATAGGTGCACCCATCTCTTATCCATAGTGAGCTACACACAATCAAAACATCACTAAGATTAGCAACTCTATAATTTCCTCAATAATAATTAGATGTGTCCATTAATACAAGAGGACCATATTCTACCACTTTCTTTCCCTGACATGTAAATATAGTTATATTAGATAATTCTCCATTAGAACAGTAAATATTTGGTAATAATACATTAAAATTATCTATTTGGATTCAAAGCTACCCGTTTTTGTTTATACCCAAACAGATATTAGCCTTGACGAATTTATTTGCTCATGTGGATGCAAATTTATCGTGAATAATGAAGAAAATGCAACAGCAGTGTGGTGAAAAAGTCAACCAATTTAGTGAGACATTTCGTTGAATGTCTGCTAAGCATTTAGTACAAACAATAATAAATACAAACCTGCTATTGAAGTATAACAAATCAACACAAACCACAGCAACACTAATTACCAAAATCATCAAAATAGTTTAAGGCATCTCCATAATTCGTCCAAGTAACTTGTGATCAATCCGATGATACAAAACAGATTTTATATTTTTAACCTGTGACCTAACTTTCACCTTTTCCCCAACTAATATCTTGTGAATTACTTACTTAAAATTAACAAGTCAGTTTGATTAATCTGGGATGATGCTTACTTGATTGGTGCAATCATTGTCATGAAGGCTTATTATAAGCAAAGCTTGAGTTCTAAATTTTTGTTGATTGGTTTCAATCAATGTGTAGAAGATAAGGCTTGCAATTATTATTATTATGGTTTACTGTTGTTAATTTCCATAGCAGAAACTAGATTGATGATAATTGGTTGTATTTGGTTTATTATTTTAAGTTGTTTTTTCCCCTGAATTAAGCTTCAAAAATAGTCCTAATTTACATAATTAAGTTTAAGGAACAATATAGCTTTTTATGAAGAAAGTTTGTCCCCAGTTTTGTGTAATGGTTCAAAAGCATGTTGACAAGTGAGAATTTGTTTCACGGGTTGTTGTTTGTGGTGGCTATTGTATTCTCTCCTAGGAGTGTAATGTATGACACTTGAGCGTGACAAATGTGTTGTCAAATTGTTGATAAGCTAGTTTGTTAGTTAGTTTGTGGTTCTGATGAAGAACTTTCACGTTATTGTATTCCCTAATATCATGGTTAAAATTAAAGTTAAAGTATTCTATGCTAAAAGAACAAAATAATTGAACAAATGTGCTTGCCTTGTTGTTTAATTCCACTAAGATTATTTTAATCATGTCTATGGCTTTGTTGTTATAGAGCACCTATATTATTAGGGGCATAACAAAAAAGGAGTAAGTCAGATGTAAATTTCCACATTATTATATTCTCAAAGATCATTGGGCTGGCACTTCGGCTTTCCATGGTAGTCTATTAGTGACACCGTGGTCTTCCATTCTCAATGTTAGGCTTAACAATTTTATGACAATCATTTTGTTGGGATCCCACAATCGGTCAAAGCAAAAGAAGAATAAATAAAAGTCACTTTCAACTAATATGGAATTTAAATAGTACTATCTAAAGTTAACAATAATATATAGTTACAGTGAACACAATGACATTAGAATAAGAATAAGACTTTGGAATCCACATACATAAATGGCACCATATAACATGTCCTATTGAATATAGCTTTTGTTGGCCAAATACTAAACAATATTAAATAGCAATAACATGGAAAAAAATATAAATATGAAAATTTGAATGGTATTTTATATATATATACTTTAAAAACGTGCCTGGATATATCTGAGAACAGCAGTATAAACACTACCTAGTCAAAGTACTCAGCTTTCCCTGCACAAACAGACAACAACAATAAAGTGAATCATAACAACAAAGTAAATTAAGGCATTTCACATCCAAAAATTTCATTTGACAGATTAAAAGCTCAAAAGTTCACAAAATAAAAGTCATTTGAGAGGTAAACTAAACATGAAAATCATGGATCTTACTTGTTTTGAGAAGCACCACAAATATGTTTCATTTGACAAGCACGATGATGACAGGCGCAGTAAGGGGAAGAGTCTGTCCAGATGCAAACATTGGAGAAGGGAAATGGATGTGAGAGACGAAATGAGTGGTTGTTGGCTAATCTGTCAGATTTTTTTATTTTTTTTAATTTTTTAACCCTTTGAAACTTGCCAAACAAGCTTTGGAAATGAGCTAAAAACATGAAGTTCCCACCAAAGTAAAACAACATCAGCGTGGTTTGTCAGCATCTTGTATTATATTTTTTCTTTTTTCTTTTTTTTTTTCTTTTGAAAGATCAATAATATTGAAAAAAGTGAAAATTGATAGTACTCCATAAAGAAACATAGGCTAAACATGGACTTAGCTAAACATTTTTTTCCAAAGTTTGACTATTATAAAATCTGTTCCCATATTATTATTTTTAGTTTCTGAAGTATTTTTTGGATATGATTGACTATAATAATAATTATGTTTGAATATGATTTATAGTTTCTAAAGTTGTCCATTTCGTACATAATTATAAGGTGATTGCAGAACAATAACATGAGGTTTATTAAGATTAAATATTATATGTGTAGTTTAAAAATTTATTTTTCTAATATTGAGAAAATTTACCTTTACAATAGGGAAAAAATACTACTCATAAATATTAATAATTTAATCTCTTATCATAAATATTATTTTACTAATCAATTAAGTTGTGAGTGAAATTCTAAAATACTAATATATTTCTCTCTGCAAACTTATAACTACTTTAAATTAGACCTTGTGTGTGTATGTTTTTATTTTTAATTTTTTTATAATTATTGATACAAATCTACAATTTTCAACTATATTGATTAAATTCAGAATGTACATGAGAAAAACAATTGTTTTATATATAAAAGATTCCTTTGTTTATTTGTGTGGGGGAATAGAAGAAAGTATCCTAATATTTAGTAAAGAATTGATATTTAAACACATTTAAAAAAAAAAAAAATTACTGTGATTCTTTGCAAGTGATTGTTAATTTTTTTAACTTTAAATTACAAAATTATTTGCATTAATTTATAATAAATATTATAATACAAAACAACTATTGCATTGTTTAAAAATTAAAACAAAAGCTATGATATATTCTATATATTCTTTATTTCTTGAATGAATATCTAATCTTTGTTATGAACCATAAACAATAGTGACACAAATGAAAAATTAAAATTAAATTAAATTAATTAAAGAAATTGAAAAATTAAATAACAATACATATCATTTCGATTCCAAACTATTCCGATTTTGGATCCGATTCTTTCAAGTGAAGTAAACACACTATTATACTTGTTATTTCAAATAACTTACTGATACATAATTATTATATTTTAATTATGATATTACACAAAATTAATTTCAAAATTAAAATTATTTTTATCAATTTAATTATGTTATACCTTAGGTAAGTAATTTATATTTAAGTCAAAGAATAAGTATCTTTTTATGTTTGACATAGCATGTGATTAGTCATTACGATATTAAATAAAATTAAATTTATTTATATTAATTTTAAAGATAGGTTTTTAGCAACACACAGCTCAACACGTTACCAAAAGATGGGTTTTGGCAACCTACAGCTTTGCATGTTGCCATAATGTGGGTTTTTGGCAACGTGCAGCTGTACACGTTGCCAAACGTTGGTTTTGTGGCAACTTGCGGCAGTGCAAGTTACCAAAATATGGATTTTTGGCAACTTGTGATAGTGTATGTTGCCAAAATATTTATTTTTGGCAACATATAGCATGCAAGTTGCCAAAATATTGGTTGTTTGCAACGTTCTGCAGTGCACATTGCCAAAAGTTACTTTTTTGGCAACGTGCAGTCTTGGAAGTTGCCAAAAGGTAGATCTTTGGCAACATGCATGGAAACGCATGTTGCTATATGTTGCTTACTTTCGGCAACGTCTGGCTGCACGTTGCCGTAGATAGATTCTGCAATATACAACTCTTGCACATTGTCGTAGGTGACCTACAGCAACGTAAATGTAATGTATGTTGCCTTTCAAATGTTGTTGTAGACAGAATTTCTTGTAGTGTGTTATGCCAGCAGCCAAATTGTTCCTAATGTTAAAGCATCCTCCAAAAGTGTTTTTCTTATAGTCAATATTTCCTTCCCGATCAATATTAGAAAAACCTACAATATTTTTGTTCATATTACTTAAAAATCTAATTCCATATTTTGTTAGCCCAGTCACATATTTGATGATCCTCTTCGTAGTTCTCAAATGAGACTTCTTTGGGTCTAATTGACGTTGGGTTCCTAGGGTTATGATAAGATGACTTTGAGGGGTGAACAAGACATTACTAACAAATAAGGTTGAATAGTGTATTTGGACGAAAAGCATCTGTATGAATAGTAGTTCAGGTGAATAGTGATTTTTGAGAAAATGATCCCATAAATCGTTGAAAATAAAATTTTTGATCAATAGTATTTCTGAATGAATAGTATTTTCGAATGAAAATTGATCGTGTGAATAGTAACTTTCAAAAAATGGATCCCGGACATTAGAAGTCCTAAAAATGGTATTAGAGTTAATAGAAGTTGGAACGGGTTAAAAATAAATCCATTTGAATAGGTTTTAAGCGGTTCGAAATTTAGTTTACGAAAACACCCTTTTTGGAGAATAATAGATATTGATGATTTGACGCCCACTAGAATTTTTTTTAAAGCATAAGATTGAGAGTTAGGATGGTCAATTAGAATATTACTTACATGGTAAATTTGATGATTGGATGACCATAGAATATTTTTGGAATTTATTTAAGTGTGAATGACAATAAAATGCAAACAAGGGCAAAATGAACATTTCACTAAAACATACATGGATTTGGTGTGAGCATCACATGAAAAGGAATTAAGTAAGAAGCACAATCCATATCATGTAAACTTAACCAATAGGAGGATGACAAATCAAAAATTTAATTGATGGAAATTAGTTGTCATGGCATTAAATGATATTAATGCATTAATGTTTAAGTTACTAATTTGCCCTTAGTTATTTGAGTGGATGTGAGATTTAATTAAGGGTATTTTGGTAAAACTAATGAGAGGATTTGATGGCCATTTGTAGGCTAAATGAGGGACATTTTGGTCAAGTGAATTGAGACCTATATAAAGTTGACTTGTGATGATTTTGCTAGAGTGATGGACGATTTTGCTAGAGTGATGGACGGCCAAAAGAAAGAAAAAAGATGAGTGCAGACCAGAACAGTTCACAGCATGGAGAAGAGGAAAAATGAAGGTTTTGATCCCATTGTCATGCTAAAATCCATCAATCTTCATCAAGCAAGGTGTTAGGGTAAAAACCAAGCAAGCAAGTGAAGACAATAGGTAAAAAAGTTGAGTTTTTTATGATGTTTTGATGGGTTTTTATGGTGAGTTGTTAAAATGATGTGTTTGTGAATTTATTGGTGTAAATAGAGGTTGATTATCCTTTATTTGAGCTTGAATTTGGAAGAAACACAAAGGATGTGATGAATCAAGTAAACTAGGAAGGTAAGATTTTGGGGTTTTTATGATTTCTCATGAAAATTTCAATTGAGTTGATTTTTGGGTATATGATGAATGATAGAGTGATTTTAGTGTGGTTAATGGCCATAAAAGTGGATGAATAATATGGGATGTCATGATATTAGTTTAGGTCAAGTAATGGTTTGATGAATATAGGTTGATTTTGGTTGTTTTGATGTGTTTGTTTAAGGTTTTACTTAATTTCAAAGTGAATTGTATCAAAAAAATTGAAAGACAAAGTGAGATATCTTAGGTGTGTGTAATTCGGCCATGATGGGTTTGGTGTGCAAGTTGTAATTTAATTGTTTTGATGTCTTTTCATGATATTAAATACATATATTCAAGCAAGATTGGGTGAAATAAATGAAAAGAAAAATTTGTGTATGGTGGATATGTTAAATTCGGCTAGAAGGATAAGTTGATGTACAATTAGTTCTTTGATTGTTTTTATGTGTTTTTACGAATTTATGCATGTGAGTAAGTGATCTTGAATTAAGGAAATGCAAGGAATTGAATGCAATGACGAATGTATTAGTTTATGTCAACTTTGGTGGTTTAGGGTGGACATGATATTTTAAGTGAAATTGGATGGTTAAATACTAATTTTTATTAATTGGGTGATGAATTCTAATTTAGGATGTGTATTATAGGTGGAAAGCAAGCTAAGGATTCAAGGAAGGTTAACTGAAGAATAAACGATTAGCTTGTGAGCCAAGTGAGTGGAAATTATATTTTACGAATCGTTCAATGCATATTTTGCTATTCTATGAAGTTTATGACATTGATAATGTATTTTGAAATGAAAATGATTTTCTTTGAAGATATCAGTTTATGGACCCTTTATGTACTTGTTTGAAAAAAATATGTTTTATGCATGAAAGTTTTGAAATTATAATGTTTATGAATTGGTGAGTTTAATGCGATATAATTCATATTTTAAAATTATGGAATGAACGAATTTAGTTTGAATTACATAGAAAAAGAAAATATTTCGAACGCCAATAGCTTACCCCATGTTATATGTTATGAATACATAGATTATAATTTAGACCCAGCCGGTATACTCCACTGTGTATGACAAGTACTGGGATGGTGTGTCACTAACATCGGGGGGGATAGAGTCAGTCGATCAAATCGTGTCGTCTTCTACACGTGCGAAGTATTATCTCACTCGCGTATGTGATGTATGAAAATTTAGCAACATATAATGAAATGTCTCATGTATTGTCACGATGCACGTCGCTAATTGAATCATCACATGACCATGTTATGATAGCTTCCGTGGGTTCCATTGGTATGGTTTTAGTGAGAAAAGAAAATATTAAAATCTTTTGTATTAAATAAGTTGTCATTATGTTTTTATACATGAAACTAAATTTTAAAGATTTCTCACAAATTCACTTTATAAGCTTCGGTTTTGAAATTGTTATGAAATAAAATAATTTCTTTTATAAATATTTTTGGGAGGTATTTTGAGATAAACTTATTAAGTAAAAAAATCTTAACACTCACTGAACTCTTTTAGCTCATTATTATTGTTTTATATTATAAAAACCTCCCCAGGTGTAGAAACTAGCAATCAGAGTGCTTACTCTCCCACTACGAATTAGGTGGGCTGATTATTGACAATGTTCTTCTGTGAAGTCATGTTTTACATATTTTGTCTTAATTAGAAATTAACATATGTACATAATTTTTGGATTGTAAAGAATTTTATAAATTTTTACCACGGTTGTGGTGTTATGTTGTATTCGTTTAAATAAAACGATTTGATGCTTATATGCATGCACAATGTAAATATTTTGAGATGTATATAAATGTCTTTGGTTTCATGCATGATATTATGTTTTCGATTTTGAAATAATTTTGTTGAATTAGATCTTTGTGGCTAGGTGATGCTTTGAAACGGATTGGAGGTCCAATATGATAGTAGAGATTGCTATTTGAGATATTGAAGTGTTATTGATTTGTTTTTCAGAGAATTGAAATTTTGGGAAACCATAAAAAATAGTCGTTGTGCTATCAAAATCTTTAGAAAATCTAAACTATGAAATTTTATAATTTATGACTTATATGTTTGGAAATTAGTTCAAGTTTTAGGGCTTACTCCACGATGTTCTTTTGGTGATGCTAGGTAAAATCCAGAAGGGTTCCATGGAGTGCTCGATAGGATCACGGGAACTTCGAAAGAAAAAATTCATGACGAGTCTTGTCAAAACTAACTCTAACATTCATCTAATTCAATCGCTCATAATGTAATCATGAATACTTATAAACTTAATCAATTTTAATTGCTTCTCTTTATTTCAATTTTACTTAGTCCAATTACTTATTATTTCAACAACATGCACACATATGTAAAGTGCATAAAGTAAAATACAAAAATCAGATTTTTTACATGAAAAACCCAACAAGGAAAAAACCACACAACCTCATCTAGTCAAACAATCCACTCGCAAATAAATTTTTGACCCATAAGAATTTGTACCAATCTTACCAACTTACACTAGAGTTGTTCACCTTAAGTTCTAACTTCAATACTTTTGAACATGGTCTTACTCCTCCTACACTTGAGTTGTCCACTTAAGTTCTAACTTTGAAGCTCTAGGAAATGATCTTGCTCCTTCTACTATGCTCTTACCTGATCAACTATAGTGATTAAAAACCTTATAGTGGCCATAGATCCAGGCCCAATAACTATAGGCCCACAAGCTCATTAGATGTTGGCTTAAAGTGTTGGTCGACATACGATTTTTATTTGTTTGTTGTTTGACACGGTTATGTATTTCCTCGTAAGGATTGGTCAACGAGTCAAACTACTCAGTCTACTCGACTCAAAGTAAATATATTCTCAGTAGAACGACTCATGGGTTCGATCGACCAAATTTAATATATCTATAAACCGCTCATATAGGTCGGTCGACATAACACCGACCTAAGGTTCATAATCCAACTCTAACTCTTCTACCTCGAGCCAATTACACGGAGACTCAGCCAACTATGAGATAAGGTGTAATCCAGCTAGGATTAGTCTTTATGCTCTCCGATAACTTAGGGGTGACTACTTCCATCCCCCATTCTACTAAAACTCAAACTCGTAAGTCTATTGAAACTAGACTACTTCGATCTTAGTAGGACATCTCGCCTATAAAAGGGACCTCACACTCTTAGATGAGACATGCCATCGCACATATTGTCACACTGTCGGATTGTCTTCAGACCTCTCTAAAATCCAACTCCGCCCACATTTAACGACCCTCCCGATACTGTCTACATTCTCGTCCAATAAATTCCCTCCTTCGACAACCTCAATTGGATTCACCAACACGATGATCTCAGTCACTCGATGCGATCAACCCAGTGTTGGACCTTCACCGTCTTGAAGCCACATCAACGTTGTTCTAGTTAGCAACCTTGATCCACTTCGCCGCCATTGCCTTCCACCTATATTGCCTCACAGCCTAGCCATTCGGTCTACACTGTTTGACAGTATAGATCACCCATACTTTCTGTCCTAACATAACTAGGATGATGTTTTACGGCTTTCCTTTACCTTTTAGTTCAAAGTACTGACTTAAGTGTAGGAGGGTCTTGAATCGGCACCCCACCGATATTAAGATCATCCATCAACTCGGTCATCCACGCCGTTTATTGCAGCGACTGTTATAGTCGTCCGACTCCGTAGCGGTTGATACTGTCCGCTGCTACCTATCGTTCGTAGCTTCTCCCGTTGCACCCATGTCAGCCGCTACACCGTCGGGCCGTCTATCAGCCCCTTGCTCACTTTGTATGGCCGCATCACCGGCCCGTTTCGCCTCTTCCTCCACCACTAGCGCTGCCCAGCTTGGTCTTTTTCATAGCCCAACACAGTAACTCAGCTCAGTTACTCACAGCTCAGGTCTGCTATGGAATACTTCGACCTGTATCGCCGATCCAATACTGGTTCTCACAATCCCACTTTGCTCTCTCTCTTCACCGTTCCACGTTTAGCTTTCTATTGTTTGATATTTTACTCAACATGGTCTTGCTTATTATTGCTCAGTATTTTATTCTACATGGATTAATTATTCCTTGACAGTTCATTATACGTGGTTAGTTTTACATATATTTATCTGTCAACTGTCACTTGATCCATACTGACTTTTAACATAATATTGATTATTATATCAATACAATTCTCGTTCGATATGATTATCACATACAATTGGACCATAATATATTTATATATAAAAATATATATAAGTCTGGTCGTTGTTAATAGCCTTCCCACTGCGATTACGCTGGACGAAGCCTTGTTTACACTCTTATGGATGCTCGATCCTACAGACAGTAGACCACCACGGTCTTTCCTAATCAAACGATTGTCTCCTCGCTCAAAGACCTTCCTTAATAGATGCATTCTTTCAATGGAGCTCTATCCCTAGTGCCTGACCACCATTCACTGGTTACCATTAGTGCATCTAGCGCCGTCTTCGGCCTACCCTCATTAGCCTACATTTTGACTGTAGATCGTTAGTCAACTTTCTTAAAATCTATCAATCTCATCATGTACAAATCAAACAAATAATAATAATAATAATAATAATAATAATATTATTATTATTATATTATTGTTACTATTATTATTATTGTTATTATTATTTAATGATCAACTAAACTATATAAAATAAATTACCTTAAACTACATTTATATATAAAAAAAGAAAAATCAAATATTAAAATATATTAAATAAATGAAGAAGACCATAAGATGTTTTTCAGCCATCATTATGCAATCATCAGCTACAGTAGGAAAAATGAAAAATAAGTGAAAAATTATTAGAAGATCAATAATAACAATAAATTACACAAACCTCCTCTATGGTTAAGTGAATTTGCATCAATATGGAACCGTTAGCTATAATTGCAGTAAATTACTTTAAACTTTCAAAAGTATAACATAAGCACCCTTGTCATTAACTAGCCATTAATAAGCCACCGTTTAAACTGCATCATAAAGGATATAATGCTTTTTAACATAACTATTAAATATATTATAATAAAAATATAAAAAGACATTAAAAAAGGATCCTCAATTGGAGATCTCCATCTTCGATGGAGTTTTGCTAATCTCCATCACACATCGAGAGTGGATCTGGTCTTCGTCGTGTGATGGAGGCCAGAGGGACCATAGAGCTAGTCCTTACCATGTAATAGGGACCAAGCTGGTCCCTAACATTAGTGCATAAAAATATATTTTTAATATTAAAAAATTAATTATATTTGTCAAAATATGTTGTTTTATATGACATTTTTACTTAATTATTTTTACGAATATAATTAGTTTGATATGCTCATAAAATTGATATATTTTTTACATGATTTATGGGAAATTTATTTGGGTTTTATGGTGTTCTATCAAGAAGCCCAATTCAATAACATCAACACCAAGGTCCTCCAACTCAAACAAGTTGGACCCCAAATTACTTCCTCCAGCCGACTTGGCCTTTTCATTCAACGTTGGCTATCGCACCTCCTGTCAAATCTCCAAACAACCTATTAGGAAAGCTGAGCAGCATGTGTAACATCATCAAGCTATACATTCAACTGTGTGCTTATCATTTCTGTCAGCCTATGACAGTGTAGACAAGAGGAGTCTACATAGTTACCTTGGTGGACTTACAACATCTGATTTTAATAATATTTGGTGGGAAAAGTGGTTGCAAGAGTCCAGCTCAGCTTACCAAGGACCAATCACATGAAAACACATATAGGATTAAATTGCCTTTGTAAAACAAGCAATGTTTATGTATAAAAGCAGAGTTTTTGTTTTCAGTTGTAATTACCAGTGTATTATCATCTTTCATGAATAAAATACACCAATAGATTCTCTGAAAATTAGGTTAAGTGTTTCATTCAATCTTTGCTGGATTTTATACACATTTCATTTGATTTCAAGAATCAAACATGGTATCAGAGCACAACAATACCATGTCTTTTGCTTCAAGTGATGGAATTGGTGGTTCATCTTTGATTGGTTCAAGATTCTTGTCACCTATGAAGCTGGAGTTGATGTTAAAGCTGGATCATAGCATTTATCTACTATGGCGACAGCAAGTTCTAGTTGCAATCAAAGGCAATCGTCTTGATAATTATATAGATCCAAATTTTCAATCTCTAAATAAAAAGAATCCAGATGAATCTATCAATGATATGTTTCTGGACTGGGAACAACAAGATCAAATCTTGTTGTGCTGGATGTTATCATCGATCGGTCAAGAAATTCTTCCATAACTGGTTGGATGTGAGACTGCTTGTCAGGCTTGGTTGAATATTGAGCAGTTGTTCAGGTCTCAATCAAAGGCTAATATCATTCAATTGAAGCCACAACTTCAAACTTTGAAGAAAGAAGGATTATCGATGATCGATTACCTGACAAAAAAGAAAAGCGTAATTGATGCACTATTTTTTACTGGTTATGTGATGGATGAAGAAGACAAGATTATGTCAATTATAAGTGGATTAGGGTTAGAGTATGATCCTCTTGTTATTTCAGTCAATTCGGTACCAGTAAGTCATACGATGGCTGAAATAACATCTTTATTACTCACACATGAGGCAAGGATTGAGAAGCATACTCAAGCTAAAAATTTGAGTATTATTCTTACCATGAATAAAAGGAATGGAGCCTCTAACTCTGGAGGATATGTGAAGGAAAATGTCAATCCAAATGTTATTAACTTTGGAGGAAGGCAGGGAGGTCATAATTTAGGTGAAAGAAGAGGACGTGCAGATGTAGAAACTACAATAATAATAGACCACCTTGTCAAATTTGCCACAAGCCTGGACATAGGGCTTTGCGATGCTATTATTGTTTTGATCAGTCGTTTCAACCACAATTTGGTGCAAATATAGGATGAGGTAATGTCAATGCCAGTAACAATGCTAATTCAGGTTATTCATGAGGCATGACTACAATGTTGGTTAGACAAGAGGCTGTCAACTCATATACTCATTCTCAGTGGTATCCTGATAGTGAAGCAATAGACCACTGTAGTCCAAATGTTTTCAACCTTATGAATAAGTCGGATTATCAAGGAAAAGAAAGGATATACATAGGAAATGGTACAGGTTTGGCTATCTCATCTATCGGTTCTAATGTTTTTACTCATAATAGACATGCTTTCTTGCTTAAGAATATACTTCATATATCTCATATCACTAAGAATCTACTTAGTGTGTCAAAGTTTGTTAAGGATAACAAAGTTTACATTAAATTTCATCCTTGTTTTTATCTTATGAAGGATCTAGCTAAGAAGAAAGTTATTCTTCAAGGTATTCTTAAGAATGGGCTATATGTGTTTAATTTGCCACTACAGTGTTCAAATGAAAGAAAGGTTTCAAGGAGTCATACTTCCCCTCAGTCTACTTACTTAACTTTCAAGTAAAAGGGTTTAATTCGACATAAGGCGTTACTAGTAGTAAAAGGGTTTCATCAACTTGCTGGTTTTGACTTCACAGAGACCTTTAATCCTTTTATTAAACCTACCACAATCTACCTTATGTTATAAATAACAGTAACCAGAGGATGGATGTTTCGACAACTTGATATCAACAATGTTTTTCTCAATGACATTCTTGATAAAGAAGTGTTTATGCAGCAGCAGCCACCTGAATTTGAGATGAGGAATGGATTGGTCTAAAAACTTCATAAAGCTCTTTTTGGATTAAAACAGGCATCAAAGGCCTAGTTTGATAGGTTTAGAGGTACCCTTTTACAGCTTGGTTTTGTTTCAAGCAATGCAAATCAATCACTCTTCTTCAAACACACAAGTGTGTTTTCTCTCTATATACTTATGTGTGTAAATGATATTATCATCACATGATCAAAAGAAGAAGAGATCAATATATTGGTTAAGCAGTTGCATCACTCATTCGCCTTGAAAGACTTAGGATCATTGCATTATTTTCTAAGAATCGAAGTGCAACAAACAAGTATAGGCATTCACCTGTCTCAGTATAGATATATTCAAGATCTATTGAAGAAAACTAAGATGGAAGGTACTAAACCATTCTTATCATCAATGGTGGCTAGTTTAGGAAGTCAGCTCTCAGCTTACAAAGGCAATCCTATTAAGAATGCTAGTAAATATAGGTCTGTTGTGGGTGCACTTCAGTATGTCACTATAACAAGGCTTGATATCACTTATGCAGTTAGTATGTTAGTATGTCAATTCATGCAAGCACCATTGGATGAACATTGGAAAGCAATAAAAAGGATCCTAAGGTATCTAACGAGAATCTCTACTCAAGGCATTTCTTTTAGCAAGTCTTGTAACTTAAGATCAACTTTTGAGATCGTTGAATTCTCATATGCAAACTGGGCATCAAATGCAGATGATAAAAAGTCTACTTCAGGCTCTTGTATATATCTTGGACCTAATCTTGTAACTTGGAGTGCTAAGAAGCAACACACTGTATCAAGGTCTTCAACTGAAGCTGAATATAGGAGCTTAGCTTCAGCTGTGGCAAAGATAACTTGGATAAGTTCCCTACTTCAAGAGCTATAGATTCCTCAACATCAAGTTCCTACAATCTAGGTAGACAATCAAAATGCCATTGCCATGTCAAACAATCCAGTTCTACATGCTAGAACCAAACATGTAGAATTGGATCTCTACTTTGTCAAAGAAAAGGTGCTTCAAAAGCAACTCATGATCAACTATGTTCCCACACTTGATCAAGTAGCTGATATTTTTACTAAACCATTATCTACTCCCAGGTTTCATGTTCTAAGAAGCAAACTTAATGTGAAAGACTCCCCATTAAGTTTGAGGGGGAATGTTAGGCAAGCTGAGCAGCATGTGCAACATCATCAAGCTGTACATTCAGTTGTGTGCTCATCATTTCTGTCAGCCTATGACAGTGTGGACAAGAGGAGACTACATAGTTACCTTGGTGGACTTACAAGATCTAATTCTAGTAATATATGGCGGGAAAAGCAATTGTAAGAGTCCAGCTCAGCTTCCTAAGGACCAATCAGATGAAAACACATACAGGATTAAATTGCCTTTATAAAACAAGCAATGTTTATGTATAAAAGCAAAGTTTCTATTTTCAGTTGTAACTACCACTGTATTATCATCTTTCATGAATAAAATACACCAATAAATTCTCTGAAAATTTGGTTAAGTGTTTCATTCAATCTTTGTGGGATTTTATACACATTCCATTTGATTTTAAGAATCAAACATAGCCGACTCTCAATTCCTTGTCCATGGCAGCCATTGTAACTTCTCTCTTTTTTGGTTAGCAGCCACCACAAGCCTTAAGCACGATCACCGTCGGATGTGTAATAATCTTCTCAAAGCCATAACCTTCATGGACGTACGCTGCATCTCTTCATTTTCACCAACCGTCGCTGCTGCTGCATCAACCCTGTTCTTCATGGACCACCAGCTGAACCAGCTCTGATCTTCATCAACCGCCGCCCTTCAAGCCTCCATGACCACTGCAACTTCAAGCTCAACAACTGTTGGACTAGTTCTCCTTATCTCTGACCTTGAAGTCGCTAGATCAGCAATTTCCGTCAAACCTCCCTGGTCGATCAATTCGCAGCTTTGTTTTTCATCAACTCTGCAATCACTTGGATCAGTCTGCTCTTCATCAACCATCGCATCTTCATCTTCTCTTGCTTCCCATAGCTGCCGATTTTGCAAGTTCTCAGTGGTCAGCTTTACTTGTTTACGAGTTCATGATAGGGATAGAGGAAATTTTGATCAGATTTCTTTTATTTAAAATTTGAGGTTAAATTTGATTTTTGAAAATCATCTTTATCTATGAAGCACATTTTATTTGGAGAAACTTTTTCCTTATATATTTAGAGTGTCAGGTACCATAGCAAAGGCAACTAGTTCAAAGGCAAACAAAGTTCAACTACAGTTGAGAGAGAACAAAAGTTTTTACTGTTTAGGGAGAGTATTGCCAAATTATATTCATATTTTCTTCATAAAATTTGTGAAATAATTAGCAAGCTAGGCTAAGTTTGGAATAAGGCTGAGGGGTGATCTTAATTGTAAATTTGATGTTATTCAAATTTGATTTCTTTCAAGTTCTTAAGTGTTTATTTTAAACTCTTTTTAAAGTTTTAATTCCAAAAATTATATTTTGCAATTTCATATAATTTCAGTTATTCCAAAAATTATATTTTGCAATTTCATATAATTTCAGTTAAGTTTTCTTTATGAGGTTCATGTTGAAATTACAATTTCTAGTTTGATATGTTTATAAGTTGATTTTCAAATGCAATATTGTTAGTTGATATATTGTCATTAATAGATAATTTATAAACTAGATCCGATTTTTTTGTTTTTTTTTAATTGGAAAGAGTTGCTGCAAATATCATTTTTTTTTTCTTTTCAATCTTTAAATCCATATTTTCCAATTATTTATTTGGGAAGTGAAACATGCAATTAAGTAGTAATTAGGAACCAAACTTGTTAACATTAAAATAAACAAGTAAGTAACTCTAAATTCTCTATTTAAAATTTTCAAATGATCCTACCCTTAATTTTTCACTATTATTTTTCAGTAAAATCTTACTGTTTTGAATTTTTCTTGTTATTTAACTTCTTTGTGGAATTGATACCTTAAAGCTATGTTATGAAAATTACTTAGCTCAAGATAATATTTTGGCTTTAAGCTCCATTGTACATGGAGACTAGCTTGGTCCCCATCATGCGATGAAGAGTAGATAGGTCTTTGTTGGCGGAGACTTTGGTTGAAGGTTTTTTTTTTTTTTTTTAATGAAATTCTTAAATTTATAAATATAAATAAAGTTAAAAAGTAATATTTTTTTTTCTAAATATTTGACTTTGACCTTTCAAATTAAAAAGGTATTTAAGTCATTATACACCTTTGACTATTGTAATGTGAAGCTTAATAGTGTTTGACTAACAAGCAGGGAATGTTTATGTCATGCTTTTGAAAGTTCAAAGTAATTTGTTGTAATTATGGTCACAGGCTTCATATTGATGCAATTTCATCTAACCTTAGAGGTGTTTATGCAAATTTTCCAAATAATAATAACAATAGCAGCAGCAACAACAACAACAATAGTAAGAATAATAATAAATGGTGGAGAAGGCAGATACAAGGAATTAGGCAAATATTTTTTTTTTCTTATTATCTTTTTCAATTATCATATATCTGAATTTTTATATCCAACATTTAGAAGAAGATTAACAAACACAAAACAGTTGAAATACAAACAAACATAAATCTAACATCTATTTAGATTTATAAAACATAATACGACAGTCCATAATCACTAAACCAGATCTACATCATGAACAAAATTATGAATTTAACTGCTAATTATTTACTTAAAGACATTAAGTTTAGAAATAACCTCTTGGCTGAAGGTGTAAGACTAATACAATTCGTCCCATCGGCGGACCCATTGCTAGGCCAAAGGGGGCACGTGCCCCCCCCTGAAATTTGAAAAAAAAAGATTGATAATTTTACTGTATAATTCCAAAACAGTTAAAAAAAAAATTATTTGTATTGCACTGTTGCAGTGCATATACTCACTGTAGCAGTCAGCCTAACAGCATCTACAACCTACATACCCCTCTTTTGTCCTATTTCTCTTTTTTCTTTTTTTTTTTTTTAATTATTTATTACTTTTATTTTTTCTATTTCTAATAAGATTAACTTGTTTTCTTATTTCTTACTTCTATTAGACTTAATTTTTCTACTTCTAATATTTTTCCTACTTCTAATTAATTAATATTTTCTTTTTTCAATTTTCTTTTTTTAATTCTCTTCTATATAAATACTATTTACATTAACAATTTATAATTTTAGATAATAACTTTTTTTTTTTTTGTTTTCTTCTCATATTTATCTGGCATCTCTTTACTTTCACTTTGACATCTTATGACTTATCAGGTTAGTCTCCTAAATTAATTACTTTTTTAATTAATTACTTTTTTAATAATTTAAATTTAATATATATCTTATCGATAAATCCTAAAATCTTAAACTTTAAATTATTGCATTAAAATTATTCATGTATAATGTATTTTCATGATTCAATTATATATATATGTAATATTATTTACTTTATAGCTTTATTTTATTTAGAATCAATAAACTAATATTAATTTTTTTAAAAAATTTTTTATTATATTTTTATTCGTTATGAAATAATTATGGAGAGATATATGAAAAGAAAATCACCACTTGAGTTGGAATCATCTTCTTCAAAGAAAAATTGTGTTGAAGTCAATTTTTCAGATCTTCTCTACTGAACTTTGTTTATGCCTTGAGAGAGGTCAAGACGTAAAACTCAAGAGATAAACAATATATATCATTATCGAGTAGATTTGTTTTATGCTGTGTTAGATTTGCAACTTTAAGAACTAAATAATCGGTTTCCGGAGATAAATACTAAGTTACTTATTTGTGTTGCATGTCTTAGTTCAAGAGATCAATTTCGTGCATATGACAAACAAAAACTTATTCAACTTGCTTAATTTTATCTAAAAGACTTCTCCTCTACTGAACTTTTGGCACTTGAAGATCAACTTGAGAATTATATGCAGTCATGTGCTCTAATATTGAATTTTCAGAATTAAATGGTCTTACAGATTTGACACAAAAAAATGGTTAAGAAAAAACAAGATAAGGTTTTTTCATTAGTTTACTTACTTTTGACATTGACATTATTACTACCTGTTGCAACTGTTGCCGTTGAAAGAGCATTTTTTGCTATGAATATTGTGAAGACTAAATTACGTAATCGAATGGGAGATCAATGGTTAAATGATAGCTTACTTACATATATGGAGAAAGATATTTTTGACAAAATTGATAAAGAAGTTATTATGAAACGATTTCAAGATATGAAGCCTTGTCGAGGAAGATTATAATTTTATATAATTTATTTTTTTTCTTTTTATTTATTTTAATGATTTCATTATGATTTTTAAGCATATGATTATTTGTTTTGTCTAAATGTAATGTATGTTTTATTTTATTTAAACTATATAGCGTTATTGAACATTATTTTATATAAAAACATTACACATTTAGTATATTCTTAATTTTTTGATATTTTTATTATTTTATTTATATGCCCCCCTGAACAAATTTTCTAGGTCCGCCACTGATTCTTCCCATATTCAATTCATTCCCGTTTTTCCCACGCCATCCATTTTATTTATCAGGTGCTTCGCTATCTTTGGCTTATATTTTCAACTTTGATACATTATTGTTATTATGCAATAATCTTAAGAGGATGTAGCTGACTATATATAGATAATTTAGGCAAAATAAACAGTAAAAATGGATTAGAAATCGAATATAATCGGGACAGATATTTTCACATGATTATAACAAATTGCATATACTTTCACATGATTTTGATGAATTGAGTAATTAAATGTGCCAAGTAGTTTAGTCAACAATATTACTAGGGGACCACAGGCCATGCTGACCTTTCCAAAAGATTTGGAAAAAAAAAAAAAAAAAAATTAGAGATATTTTTTGTATAGAAATAAGGTAAATTAATCTTTAGCCACCTAAAATCTTAGTTAACTCCAAAATGTTTATGACATCACATTTTTTCACCATAATGGTCCCTCAACTTTTAAAAAATACCAAAATAGTCTCTTGGGTCAAAATTCTATTAATGAAGTTAATTACCAATCAAAGAGTCCATCTGTGCTTGTCTTAAGAAAGATATATATCAAACTTAATTTAATTAAGAGCAATTATAAAATAAGTCCCTAAACTATATTTTAATTTTTGAACCATTATAATAAGAACTAATGGCATGAGACCCCATTGTGGTATTTTTTTAATCAAACAAAAACAAATTTACCTTTAAATAACATAAAACCTTACTCCGTTAGTCGACAGCCCCCAAGGCATGCCTACAAAGAAACAAAAATACATTTACCCTCTTATTATACCAAACCCTTACGATGTTAGTTGACGTCTATCAACTTTAATAATTGACTAGGATTTTAGGGTAAGTGACTATTTTACCTATGAATAAAAAAAAAAATAGGGTGGAGAGCTAAATTGGATCTCCACCGTTATATGGGATACATCCAACAGTCTAGATCTCCACTAACAATATTTTACAAAAAAATGAAGGAAGAAAAATGTAGTAGAGATCCAAATCTCTACTAATAGTTTAAAGAAATGAAAAAAAAAAATTTAAAAATGAAAAATTAAAAAAATTAAAAGATCTTCATTTGGTTCAAGATCAACTAGGTGAAGATGAAGAGTCATTTTGAAACCAAATCAAACTTGATCTGGTTTCAAAACCATAGTTAGTCTATTTTCAAAAACTAAATCGTTGTTTGACAATTTGGTTTATGAAACTAGATCATTGATGGTTTGGTTTTTAAAACCAAATTGTCAACTTCTAGGTTTCAAACCTAGAGAACTAGATCTATAAGAGTGAAAAAATCTACAACTCAAGATTACTGAGAGAGTGACGATATCTTGAAGATTTGGGTTTTGGACCCGGATCTTCAAATCCTTTTTTTTTTTTTTTTTTTTTTTTGTGACAATTTTATCTTTATTTTATTTTTTATTTTTAGGGTAACAAATCTTTAACTTGAAGGTCACAAACTCTCATGACAAATTCATCTAGGTTCATCGAAGCTAGATGAAGACTCTTTATCTGGGTTCATCAAACCCATATGAGCCTTCATCTAGGATCATCAAATCCAGATGAAGAGTTCTTCATCTTGCTTCAATAAACCTCGATGAAAGGACAATAAATTAAAAATATATATATTTCCACAAAGATTCTATTTTTATTTTTAGATTTTCTTTGTGTTTAAAGAACTAGGTTGATGATTGATGATGATGATCTTGTTGGGACGAAGTGTTTATTAATGATGATGATGATCTTAGTTGATGTTACCATGAAAAATTTTTATTTAATTTGTTAATGTATTAATGTAATACCCTCTTCAGAGGATATTACTGTATATGTGTACGGAAAGATGAAATGTACTAATATACCCCTTTAGTGAAATAATAAGAAGGAATTTTAAGTATTTAATAGCAAAAATTTATTATTTGTAGAATTTTTGAAGAATTTGGAAATAAGTAAAAATTATCAAAGTTGAGAGACTTGAAGAGTAAAGGCCAAATATTTCCAAAAGAATGACAAAATTATAAATAAGTGGAAAAGACAAGGATATTAAAGAAATAAAAAATTCTCAAGAATTTGGTAAAATTGTAATTTTCAGATAGATTAAGGGTGAAAAACGAGCTTGACCCATGCCTATAAATAAGCATGAAGTGTGAGTCGGTGGAAGAGAATGAAGAGAAGAGAAATCTGGAGAAAGAAAGAGAGAGAGAGAGAGAGAGAAAGGGTTGTCGACATGAAAGGGACAAGCTACTGCCACCGAATTTCGCCATCGTTGGAGGAGATCAAGCTGCTGGAAAGTGGAGAACAGATTTAAGAACCAAATCTGGTGAGAATCAAGTGGTAAGATAGTTGTTCATGGCGTTTTTATGGTGTAAAAGTTGTTGAGAGCAGTCTTTAGTTTTAGTTGAAACTGACAAGATTTTGATGTAGTAGATCTAGAGATTTGAGGTAGCTCACGAGCTGGAGAGCAAGGTTGAAGACTGAGGAAACGAGCTTGGTAAGTGAAATAGTTAAGGAATAAGTATATTTGTGTTGGGGAGTGGAGCTAAGCTAGAGGGTAGCAGCTCTCTAGAGAGAGTGAGCTAAGCGAGCTTGCGGAAAGAGGAAGTGCCCTCGATCCAAGTTGAGCTAAATACAGGAGCTCGTTTGAGCTAAGCTAAGTGAGAAGTGAGCTCGCATAGGCTGAGCTTATTGAAGTAAGAGCTCGCGTGGGTGAGTTGAGTGCGAGCTGGAGCTCCCAACTCGAGCTAAATAATAAAGTTTAGTAACCTGCGAGCTCGGGTGTAGAAGTGATAGAACTGATTTGGATAAGTGACCTGTGAGCTAAGTTAAGGTTTCTCTTGTGACCAAGTGTAGGTGTTGTAGCAAGCTAAAGAGGAGGTCGCTTAGCAGAAGTGAAGTGAATAAGATAGCAAGCTATGAGTGTACAAAATATTTTTAGTAAATGATTTGCAGTTATTATGTAAATACATTCCATATCTTTTATTTTTGTTTGGATCACAGTTGTTTTTATTTTTAAACGTGAAAATAAATAATTTATTTGTAAATGATATGTCATATGTATATGATTTCTTTTATAGCATAAAAAGGAAATAGATTTATAGAAATAGAGAAAAATGTTTTCAAACCTAGTGGATGACCCGAGACTGTATAACGTGACATTCTAGCTTTAAACCCGACCGGTATATCCCACAGTTTATAGCATATATTAGGGGGGTTAGTCCAACTAACATCGGGGGGATTGAGTCTGTCACCCTTTATATTTGTGAGATATTTCTCGATGCACGGTGAGCGATGATAGTTCCACCATACGTTTATATGAGACGTCTTAGTAACTTTGTCACGGTGAGCGATGTTAGCTTTTACGCCATATGACCCCCCACATTGAATGCAGTTGGTCCGGCTACCTTGGTGGTTTTAGCTTTCGTAGGCTGCTATTAGAGTTTTTAGGACATCTAGCATACCACTAAAATAGATTTTAGAAAGAAAATCTTTTTAGAAAGATTAAACATTTTAGATAAACCTTTGAAACTTATAGAAATTTTAGAGAAACCCAAAACTTTTAGAAATACAATTATTTTTAAAGAAAAATGTTTTCAAACATTTTTGGAAAGTAATTTTTAATAAACATATCCACACTCATTGAGCTTTCGTAGCTCATAAACATTTTTATTTTTCAAAACCTCCCCAGCTGCAGGTGTAGGTGATCCAGGTACCAGAACATCACGGGTAGACAAAGTCGGTCCCGATCGACGACGCATCATAACCTTTTTTGTGTAAAGCTAGCAATTTAATTTTTATCATGTAATTTCTATATTTTCATATTTATGAACAAATATGACAACACGTTATTAATTGCATGCAATATTTTAGATAATTACATTTTTATGATAATATTTTAAATTATGTGTTTATCCGCTGCGTATTTAAAAATGAAATTTAAAAATGAATAAATTTTTATATGCGTAGTTTGAGAATAGTTACGGGTTCGCTTTATGATACCCTTTTGGGCCTTATTAGTTGGGCTTCAGATGGGTTTCGTGGGATGTCCGACAGAATCGCTAGATTCGTTAGTATGAATCCGGGTCGGGTCCTGTCAATTAAAACTACAAATCTTAAATATTATAGTTAAACTATTTCTTATCAGCTTAAGTTTTTGAGTTTAATAGTAACTAACATGATATCAAAGATTGAAAGTCTCTGATTTAAACCTTCTCTCCCCCTTTTATCTGTCATTTTGTTTGACATATTATACAGTAAATGGCGTTTGATATGTGTCTATAATCTGTTATTTGTCCACGTTGTATGTGAGAGAGACATGTTAATATATTATAACCTCAAGTCTTAAATATTATAATTAGATCATTTTCTATCAGCTTAAACTTACCTTAAGTCTTAAATATTATAGTTGAGCCACTTCCTATTAGTTTAAGCTTTTGGGTTTCACCGTGATTAACATAATTATTTAGTTGTCTTTTATAAAAAATTATGTTTAATTTATTTATTACTTTGTTCATGTTTTATTATTTTATTTTTGTCTTATATATGGGCAAATTGATTAGTTTATAATGCCGAGAGTATTCTAGGCATGTAACTTAAAATATTGGTCAACTATTTAAGTTGACAAAATTGGACTAAGGACTGAGGGCTTGGAGTAATAAAATGGTAAATGTGTACCTGCACTTTTTTAGGCATACCTGAGACAAGTGTTGTGTAGTTTGCTTTCTCAATTTTGTAAAGATTATTAACCATGTGGTTAAAGCATTGGAATTATGAATAATAGAAAGCATATTAATAGAAACACTGGTCATACATCTTCTTAGAATTTCAATTTTTAATTTGTAGTATGTAACTGATGCTGAATTTATTCAATAAAATCATTTGCATACTTATAACTATACAAAAAGACAATTTCAGATATCTATAACTGTAAATAATTCCGTACAAATCTTCCATGATCACAAAATTGAACCATTTACTTGGACATACATTTTCCTCATACATCAAACTATCATATACAACTTAAAGCTTTTTGGTTAATACACAATATACCAAGAATGCTTGCTAAGAGTCAACCCCACTTGATTGGATATGTATTTGTCATTTGTGTCTGTTTTCCTCATATATACATGCAAACTATCATATACAGTCATTCGGCACTTCTTTGCTCAAAAGATAAAAGTTGATTGAGGTTATACTTCTTTGTTCAAATGAAAAGAGTTTAGCCTACAAACACAAACATTAAACATTGGTGTTGTTTGGTGCAATTTATCCGATTATATTAGTTAACATTGGAATAGCATTATTTAGTCTATGTGATTGTGTACATTAATTTTTATATTAATAGCTGACTTGCAATTGCCAAGGTTATAACATTATTCTTTTTGGGTTTGCTAGTAGGTAATTGATACAAAATTCATAACTTTACACTCACGCAAACACACACAGAGAGAAATATATATATATATATATATATGAACTTTTGAATCATTGTATTGGAGTTCAAGGTTTTCTACTAAAAAATCATGCATGGGATATATAGTAGAAATGTTTTGCATGTCAATAAATTGAGAGATCGATTTGCCTAGCCTTTACATGTTTTTAATATAATCAAAAAGTTTATTTTAATGCTAGTTCAAGTAGTTGTGCTTTTTCTTTTAATAGTTGTAATAGGGTTTGACTACTACCATGTATATCTACAAGTGTAAAAGAACATTTTTTCTCATATTGTGAGAGAATATTTTTGTTATCTGCACAGGTCGTGACCGACCACCATGCATTGGTGTGAAAGTTTGAAATAAAATATTGTAGATTTATGAAAAGCAAAAAAATTAATTATCATATATGGGTTGGATTGCTATTAGAAAGTATTACTTCTAGTGTATAATTTTTTTGTTTGTCCAAACAATATATGGGTTTGACTACCTTCCTGGTTGAATAAGGATACCCATAAATAACAACCCTTAAAAATTCTTCAAGAATCAACCTTACAATCGATTCAATGATTGTTGTTGATAGGTAATTTTACTCAACCAGTAAGGTAACTAGACTCGCAATATATGTATATAGATATATAAATATAGGGGTCCCATTGTGTGCACTAGGTGTATACATAGACTTAAAAAAAAAAAAGAGAAAAAAGAGTGATTGTATTTTAAAATATGTTATTGCAATTTATTAGATGTAAGTATAACTAAATATACGTGATTACAATAGATAAATGTGATCATATTGATCACAATCAATAAATGTGATTATATTTATTAATTGTAATCATACATTTATAGTTATAATTGTATATAATAAATTATAATCACATATTTTATAATGCAATCATACATTTTTTTTGTCAAGTATATGCATACATCGAGCGCACCTTAGAATGCATCATATATATATAGATATATATATATATATATATATATATAGATACAAATTTAATATGGAACCTATAAATATATTTAGGTCCTTTTAAATTCAAATTTAATAGATCTAATCTTATCTTAGAATTTACAAAATAAAAATTAAAGGAAGCAAAACATGGATCTTGACTCTTAATCAACTGCCCTCTATATTTACAGTTGGTGTGCAGTTACAAAATCTTTATTTTGTAAAGATTATTGACCATGTGGTTAAAGCATTGGAATTCTAAATAATAGAAAACATATTAATAGAAACGGCGGTCATACATCTTTGTGGAGCAAAAACAAAAGTAATTTCAATTTTTAATTTGTAGTATGAAATCGGTATCAAATTCGTTCAATAAAAACATTTATATAGTTATAACCGTACAACATGACAATTTCAGATATATGTAACTGTAAATACTTCTGTACAAGTCTTCCGTCATTGAAATTGAACCATACACTTGGACATACATTTTCCTCATACATGCAAACTATCATATACAACTTAAAGCTTTTTGGTTGAACCGTTGGGCAACATACCAAGAATTAATGCTTGGTAAGACTCAACCCCCACTTGATCGGATAAGTATTTGGTATTTGTGTCTGTTTAAAATATGTATGGATGTTTCAGCTTCAGCTGAATAGAATGACAGTGAGCCGCTTTGGAAGCTGGATAGAATGACAGTGAGCCAGATCTACTTCGATTCAATAGACTGACGAAGAAGAGACTCTCTGTCCCAGTGCGGTTATGGATGAGCCGCATCGAATGAGCTAGATCTGTCGGAGATATTGAGGGAGCAACTTGTTGTCAGTGGAGGAGGAAAAGAAGAAGACGAGCTGGTTGAACGATGATCTAGTCGTTGGGTGAGATGACAAAGAACGATGGTGGGGAGAGTAATGACAGAGAGAGATGAGGCAGAGAGATGGACGGTCAAAAGGGGAAAATGGGGTGAACCGGCTGAGATGGAGTGACGAGTGACTTCCATCGTCGACTGGTCCGCACCGGTCCATATTGTCACTCCTCTGATCGATCTCCTCTTCTTCCGCTTCCATGTCGCACTGGTCGATCGCTGTTTGCTCACCGGCGATAGAGAAATAGAACCGGCTAAGATGGAGTGACAGAGAGAGAGAAAGAGAGACGGCGAGTGACAGAGGGAAAAAGAGAGGGTGAGTGAGCTGGAGAGAGAAAGAGAGTTTTTGTTTTTTCCTTCTTTTAATTTGTTTTCATTGTTTTGTCCCAATGACCATTTTACCCTCAGAATTAACAAAATCGTCACTTTCTTAATCGTTTTACTATTTCAATTGACGGTCGGACCATCTTAGCTAATATTTTCAAAACCAGTGGTGGTTTGAGATTATTTTTGCTTTCAAGGGGTAAATTAATAATAACCCTTTTTATATTAATAGCTGACTTGCAATTGCCAAGGTTATAACATTATCTTTTTTGGGTTTGCTAGTAGGTAATTGATACAAAATTCATAAATTTACACTCACACAAACATACACACAGAGAAATATATATAAATATATATATGAACTTTTGAATCATTGTATTGGGGTTCAAAGTTTTCTACTAAAAAATCATGCATGGTATATATAGTAGAAATGTTTTGAATGTCAATAAATTGAGTGATCGATTTACCTAGCCTTTACATGTTTTTAATATAATCAAAAAGTTTATTGTAACGCTAGTTCAAGTAGTTATGCTTTTTCTTTCAATATTTGTAATAGGGTTTGAATACTACCATATTATCTACAAGTGTAAAAGAACATTTTTTCTCATATTGTGAGAGAATATTTTTGTTATCTGCACAGGTCGTGAACGACCACCATGCATTGGCGTGAAAGTTGAGAACAAAATATTGTAGATTTATGAAAAGAAAAAAAGTTAATTATCATATATGGGTTGGATTGCTATTAGAAAGTATTACTTCTAGTGTACAATTTTTTTGTTTGCCATAACAATATATGAGTTTGACTATCTTACTGATCGAGTAAGGGTATCTATTAATAACAATCCTTGAAAATTCTTCAAGAACCACCTTTACAACTAATTCAAGAATTGTTATTGATAAATAACTTTACTCAACCAGTAAGGTAGTTAGACTCGCAATATATATATATATATATATATATATAGGTCACGTTGTGTGCACCAGATGTATAATAGACTTAAAAAAAAAAAGTAATTACATTTTAAAATATGTGATTGCAATTTATTATATGTGAGTATAACTAAATAACGATCAGTAAATGTGATTATATCGATCACAATAAGTAAATATGATCATATTTATTAATTGTAATCACACATGTATAGTTATAATTGTATATAATAAATTATAATCACATATTCTAGAATACAATTACGCATTTTTTTTTTATTAAGTGTATGCATACATCGAATGCACCTTAGAATGCACCATATATATAAATATGTATATAGATACAAATTTAATATAGAACCTATAAATATATTTAGGTCCTTTTAAATTCAAATTTAATAGGTCCAATCTTATCTTAGATTTTACAAGACAAAAATTAAAGGAAGCAAAACATGGATCTTGACTCTTAATCAACTGCCCTCTATATTTACAGTTGGTGTGCAGTTACAAAATCTTTATTTTGTAAAGATTATTGACCATGTGGTTAAAGCATTGGAATTCTAAATAATAGAAAACATATTAATAGAAACGGCGGTCATACATCTTTGTGGAGCAAAAACAGAAGTAATTTTAATTTTTAATTTGTAGTATGAAATCGGTATCAAATTCGTTCAATAAAAACATTTATATAGTTATAACCGTACAACATGACAATTTCAGATATATGTAACTGTAAATACTTCTGTACAAGTCTTCCATCATTGAAATTGAACCATACACTTGGACATACATTTTCCTCATACATGCAAACTATCATATACAACTTAAAGCTTTTTGGTTGAACCGTTGCACAACATACCAAGAATTAATGCTTCGTAAGAGTCAACCCCCACTTGATCGGATACGTATTTGTTATTTGTGCTGTTTAAAATATGTATGGACGTTTCAGCTTCAGCCATGTCAGGAGCAATGCACGACGAAGCAGTGGGTAAGAGTTCTTAAAACTACTATTTCAACTCTTACATGATGTGATTCAGGCGTTATCAAAATCAATTAGAAGTAGTGGGGCTGGTGCAGGCTGGCGGGATCTGCTTGCCAGTAATTCTTGGCCGAACATTACTGCATTGGGACACAGCTTTAGGTGCTTCCTTTCCTGTGAGGTCAATGTTTGCGACCTCCACACCCTGGAACGGTATGCCACTACTGCAAGCAAGCTTCACTGCAACTGGACATGCAGAAGTTCCCCGAATGTTCTTGAAGCCAACATGGCTGATTTTAACAAGCGATGGAAGCTGAAGAAAAGAAATCGTGATCAGAATAATGCAACCACATGGGAGAACAGAACAGAACAGTTAGACGGTAAAATTCAAATTTATAATCTTCAAACAGAACAGTTTCGGAGCAATCATGGTTTCGGGGAATAATTACCTTTGTATTGCACTGATTATCCAAGGACAGTAAAGTTGATCGATAAGAATGGGATTGCTGACGTAATTCATAACAATGTCTTCAAAATGCATGTCGGACGCGTAGCCAGCATATGAAGAATGCCAAGTCTTGATTCTGACACCATTCATCGTACCGGAGATGGCGGGATTCCTGACCTTGACTCCAATCACAGGGGCTTCATTCTGATACTTTCCTAGACTTCCTACACTGATGCCATGGCCAGGTCCGAAAGTAACTTTCGTGATTGATAATTGTTGTATCCGGTCGCCAACAGAGATACAATCAGCATCAGTTGCAATATTTGGATCTGTTATGTTGATTTTGCTAGATCGCCCAATGTGGATTCCGTCGGTGTTGGGGCTGTCTCCGGGTGCAGAAATGGTAAAGTGTGTGAAATTAAAGATCTTGCAGCCAAAGACATTAACGTGAAACTGTTTGCTGTCTTTAGAAGTTATGTGGTGGCCATGCCATTGGTAATTAATGTAATCGAACCTCAAATTCTATTCAATTACAAAGCCATTACGTTAGTGCCATCATAGTAAATACAATTATTCTCTAAAGAAGATATACATTGTACAACAAAAATTAGTTAAGCCATAAAATCTGAACGTTTGCATTAGAGAGATTTGCCTTTTCAATTAACAACTAGAACCTATAACTATTTTCTTAGCTGAATTAATCACAAATTTGTAGGACTTCGCTTCAACTACTTTAATTTTTTGGCTTTATCAGATTTTTATATGTTAGCTAGATTAAGCAGAGTAAAAGAGCTGTCAAAACAAAATGCCTTACCATCAAAGTGTGGAATATTTGCCGTGCTGTGTGTAAAATAGTTACTGCTATATATATAACAAACTTTTGTTTGTTAAATATTAGTTAAAATTGTACCAAATTATGTGACCTTGGTGAATGTGTGTTTAAAGGCCTCCTTTTCCATTTGAATGAATAAGTATCTTTTGTTTCTTAGATATTTAATAAATGAGTGGTCAAATATCTCAAATTTGCTAAATTGCCCATGTATTTAATTAAAAAGAAATTCGAAAGACAAAATGTATTTTGTATCCAATAGTGAAAATTAAAAAAAAAAAGTGAAAAGAAATCAAACCAAATCTCTTATGCAAATATGATATTATTTTGTGAAAGCTTTGATATATAGTATCACAAGAGCATTTAATTAAAAAGAAATTCGAAAGATAAAATGTATTTTGTATCCAATAGTGAAAATTAAAAAAAAGTGAAAAGAAATCAAACCAAATCTCTTATGCAAATATGATATTGTTTTGTGAAAGCTTTGATTTGAAAAAATCTCAGCGAATATACCTCAACGAATAATATTGGAATAACATTATTTAATCTATGTGATTGTGTACATTAATTTTAATATTAATAGCTGATTTGTAATTGCAAAGGTTATAACATTAATCGTTTTTGGGTTCACTAATAGGCAATTGATACAAAATTTATCAATTTACATACATAGGTATGTATGTGTGTGTATATATATCTATACACATACATATACACATATATATATAAGGCAGACCCAACTTAGACCTAGACGAGGCATGCACCACTTTTAGAAATTTTATGAAAATTTATTAAGTTCATGATGTTAGTCGCTAGATGTTTAAATACATAAATAAGTTGGTATATATAGCTTCACAGTTAATATGTTCACAAAACGTGGAGACGAACTGTAGTAGGAGGCATGTTTTACCTCTGACCACCACCACGTACGGTTCAAAAAATGACAACACAATAACTTACCAACTGGGCCCATCTTTCAAACTTTACATGTTTTAACTTCGCAAACTTCTATACCATATCGCAAACCATAAACTATTATTGCCACCTATATATAGTTATCGCCTGCTATTTTTTTAATTGTAAACTATATCATGTTTATATAAATTATTGACTAATTTTCCTTTATATTTTCTATCTTTTATTCTCTCTTACATCTTATTTTTAACTTAGTGAATATTATTTATTTATTTCAATTACTTAGTGCTAGTGAATAAATTCATCTTTTGTAAAGTGTTATTTGATGAGATTTACTTATTAAACCAATAGAGGTTATCATGAACAAATTTTAAAAATAAAAATATATTTAAGTAGATGTAACTTATACCTCCATTTATAGTTTAAGTAGTTCGTATACTTTTCTTTCATATTCGTGATAGAAATTTGAGTTTTATTATATGTATTTAATAGTATATGAAGAGAATTTTATCTCTTTTTATTGTGAAAGTAGATTCTTCTCAGTATTATAAGAGTAAAATATATAATATTATTTGTTCTTAATATGTCTTGATTTAAATATATAATATTGTTTGATCTTACTATGTCTTGATTTACTTATAATTATTAGTGTGAATTATTTTTATTTTATATAAATTATTTTATATGATAAATTCATGAATAAAATAACCTTATATGAATTATAATTATTTTTATCTTTATTTTATTTTATTATAAAGTGTCCCCTCTAATATAAATATCTTAGTCCGCCATTATATACATATATATGTAGATGGTGGAGATTCTTGTGTTAAAAAGTTAAAATAAAAATATAATACAAATTTAAAATTGATCCTGCAAAAAATAATTATAAAAAAAAAAAATTAAAAGTGGGGATTGAGGATTTGGGTTTAACCCAAATCTTCAACCCAGTTCTCTAGGTTCGAACTTAGACCTTGGAACAACATTGTTATCAAATTAAATCACATTCAGGAACGATTTCATTCCCACATCGAACCACCTCTTCTTAGATGTGGTATGATAAAGACATTTTTGCCAAATAAAGATATCAAACTACCTCTTCCTAGATTTGGTAACGAAACTAAGAGACGGAGACTCCATCTCTACCACAAAAAATGCAGAGATGGAGACCTTTATCTTTGCTTACAACAAAGGTAGAAATAGAAACCTCCATCTCTACCCACAGTAATTTGAGTTCCAGAACCCAAGTTCCATTTTTTTTTTCTTTTTTTTTTTTTGGTTTTTAGATTTTAAATTTTTCTTTTTCAAGTTTTTAATTAAATGTTTAATAATCTTAGTTTATTCCAATGATCTCTATTTATTGAACCCTCCCTCTGTTAAGGTTAAGTGACATGTGAACTACGGTAAGGGCCAGAATGATATGTATTCCTGATCTCCATGCTGATTCCATACAAACCAGTATGAATATTTTGTCTCCAAATCTCTACACTACTGGTCTTCACACTTCTTATGCAAGACAAGATTCTTTGCACTAGATTTTTACATCACCTGACCGAAATTAATGCACATGTATAAATGTAAAATGATTTAAGACATGCAATTAAAAAATTTATCCTAATATGTAATCTAGACGCTTCAACTAATCCAATTAGATAGATAGATAGATATATATATATATATATATATATATATGGGTCCTCTTAGATACACCTAGGGTATGTATACACTTGACTAAAAAAAAAAAAAAACTGTAATTGTATTGTAAAATTTGTGATTATAATTTATTATATATAATTACAACTAAATATATGTGATTATAATTAATAAATGTGATCACATTACTAATTGTGATCACATTTACTTATTGTAATCATATATGTTTAATTGTAATTATATAAAATAAATTATAATAATATATTTTAAAATGTAATCATATGATTTTTTTTTTATCAAGTATAGGCATTCTCTAATATATATATATATATGTATGTATGTATATATACATATATTAAATCCTATTTTAAATAAAATTCTAATTAAGAAAAGCTTGCCTGCATCTCATCCATTAAACAATCAATGCAATCACTCTTGCATGCATATCAATCAAATAATAATTTATGTGTAAATGACTATAGTAAGTCATGTCTATCACCACAAAAGGCCAAGATGTATTAACTACTTAAAAGACATCAATCACTCAATGAGTCAATAGATACAAACCCGATTTAATCAATAATGACCAAATCAGTAATCACCCAATCAAGAATGTGTTTTCACTTCAGCAATTATCAAATCGTTAATCAAACAAAAGCAGGCACGTGATCTCAAAGGTATATCATAATGATTGAAAACAACTAAAATATTTTCAAGAATCTAAAATAGTTTAAACCAACCAGGACAGTTCTGATAGAATCAAGACCAAAACAACATTCAAAAGACTCCTATTTGCAATCAAACACCACTAATGACAATCAAACTTTAACCAAACTATAACAAGCCGCTCATATATATATATATATATATATTGAAAAGCTCTCAAATATAGTTACAGTTATTAATATTTTATTCCTTGAATTTGAAAATAATATGAAATCATTCGTAATATTAAAAATAATAGTTAAAACGGTCTAATCATTGTATAACATAATAATTCCATTAATAAACTAACAGATCCATTAATTTTGACGGTAAGAAGGTAAAACAGATCATCTCTCTTTGTCTTCTTCATTTATTATTTATTTATTTATTTATTTTGGTTAATTCTCCATTTATTCTTTACTTATTTATTTATTTTGACTAATTCTCCACTTATTCTTTATTAACATTATTTTATAATTTTTAAAAAAAAAACATTATTTTTTTTTCATGCTTATCAGATCTTTATCTTACATGTCTCTACCTTATTACCAAAAAAAAAAAAATTCTTTATCTTACACATCATTACTCTCTCTCTCTCATCTCACCCTATCACCATTCAACTTCATCACCACCCACCCACCATCAAAACTCGTCTCTCTCTCTCTTCCCTCTTCCATCCATTCGCTCTCTTCCTCTAGTTCGTCCAGCTTCACCATCGCACAACTATAGCTTCTCTCTCTACCGTCGCACAGCTTCATCTTCCTATTCCTTCAGTCTGTCCAGCTTCACTACTTGTACAACAATAGCATCATGTCCATAATACAAGGCCCCTAGAAAATCACCGTGCATAACCGGCACTTGGCCCCGCTTGATGGCCAAGGCTCAAAATCATGGAACTGCTACGAAGGGAAGCCATACTCGACCGATCATGATGTAGAAAGAGAGATATCTCGTCTAGTAAGGTACCTCGTTCTCCGCTGGTAGGACACCTAGTTAGGTAGTATTAAAGTTTTTGATTTATTTTTTATTTGTGTTTGATTGCAGAGAGGGTTTATGAGGAGAAGACTCTGATAATAATGGCAGGTGATGAGAAATCTTCAAGATGGAAGAACAAAACTAGTAAATTGAAATGGTTCTTAATTTTTATTTATTTATTTATTTCTATTATGAGGTTTTGGGTTATGTGGGTTTTTTTTTTTTGGTTATATTTTAATTCATGAAATGTAAATTTTTTATGAAGATATATTATTCATCAAAAATCTTGGTTGAACTGTGTTAAATAGATCTAGGTACACTTTTTTTTGTAAATTTTTGTCTCTAAGGCCAATGGTTGTCAATAATGTTGATGGTTTTGGTTTTTGTCTTGGTTGTGTTGATGGTTTGGTTTGATTGATGAATGGTGGTACTGGTCTAGTGTTGTTCTTTTTTTTTTTTTAATTAATAACCCAAATCTTCATGGTTTAAAGTTTTGGGTTCATCTTCACTTTGTTATTAATTTTTTTTCATTCATGGATTTTTTTAATTAATTAATTTAATTGTTATTTTTTTAAAAATTAATCACGACTTTAGATGGACTATGGAAATCCCACTACTTTTTTTTTAATTGTTTTTAATTCTTATTTATTAATTATTTAATTTAATTAATTTGTAATCAATTATTTAATTTGTGTTTTTCCCATTTTTATTTTTTTTTTATATTTATACTTCTATTTATATTTTAATGTCTAAATAAAAAGATGAGGGTATATATTTTGGTCTTTTAGCGTTTTTTTCATGAAACTATTAAAAATTTAGATGGAAACCATTTTTAGCTGACGGTAGGGGTTTTTTAGCTAATATTTTTTAGATTTTTCTCAAATATTTATTAGTGATCAAAGACTAGTAAAACAATATTTTTAGCAACAAAAAAGAATCCTAATATGAACTAGGACCATAACCATTACATCAGACTCAATCGCACCAAAATAATCATCAAACATCACACAAACATTACTAAACTTGGCCTTAGCATTACTTGCCTCATCCTAGTAGAAGGCAATGGATTCATTAAGATGCTTCTCCTGGGTATTGAAAGCCTGCTATTGGTGCTCAATCTCTACCTTGCTCTTCACGGCCTGGCCCTTTCAATGGGCCTCTCCATTCCTAGCCTCCTCTAAGAACTTGTTGAGTTTCTCCTTATCATCTTTTATCTTGGACAGTTGTTGGTTGAACCCCCCCTGCAACTTCCTCTACCTGCTATCCACATTGCATTGCTCATCGAAAGTCTTCATAGCAAGGAGCGCCAGCTGCACAGAAATAAATAAAACAAAGGGGTTAGCTGTTCACACGAGTCAGGATACAAACAATAATCTATAAATAAAATTATCTTATGTACTTGCTGAGAATAGCGTACCATAGAGGCTAGCAGCTCGTCCATTGTAGGCTTCTCCACAGCACGGGCTGTGTTTTTATAGAAGGTCTGCCGAGTAGAAGTATCAAACCTGTCGACAAGGTCCGAGCAGATCAGGCCAAAGAAGGTATCATCGAAAGAGGCGACAGTTGATTTCCCTTTACTTAGTACATGGATGTTTTTAAGAGAATATGAAGACCTACAGATTTCCAGAGCCCTCTCAAGGGCCCTAGATGGCTCATAAGTCCTTTGCTTTTTTTATGCCTTTCCATCAGTGGGGGTCTCAGTCGAATAGGAGATAAAGGCTTGGAACCGAGAGTCTTTTTGGTGCCACCACCTTTAGTAAATTTTGCCACATGGATCCTAAACACGAACCATGTCTGTGTTTAGAGAAGCTTATCTTCAAACCCTTCTCCAAATGTTTGGTTGGCTACAGTTAGCTTGTAAATTAGGCCGTAAGTCTTGACATTTTCTAAGTTTACCAAATCCTTAGTAGACTGTAATGAAGGGTCGAGCCTGAGGATTTGATCTAAAATTCCTTGTTCCTTTACAGTAAGAAAAGGAGCAGAATCCTTTGAACCCTCTGAAAACAAACGAAAATAACTGATTAGCAAAAGAACACTCAATACAAGAGTTGCCAAAAAAAAAATCAAACGTACAAAATCACTCGGAGATAAAATAAACCCGCGATACTAGGTGGGCAAATCCTTTAGCCAAAAGAAAGAATGATTATATTCCCCGATATTAGATTTAATGTCGTTGATCAACTCCTTGAAGCTACCCGCCCTGCAGACCAGATAGTAAAATCCCTCATTGAAGCCGAGGCACTTCTTCGGCTGGAAGATGTGTCGAATGAAATTTAAGTTGGAAGGAATCATGGACTCACGCTTCCTGTACAAAATAAAGAAGGCAGAAAGGAGATAGTAGGCATTAAGTACAAACTAAAATGGGGCAACCACGAAGTGGTCAATGGCCTACTTAAAGAAGGGGTGCATAGGAATAAGTAGACCAGCTCGCATCTGGGAAGCCCCATAACAGAGTAAGAAGTAGGGAGATAAGCAGCCAACTCATCAGGAAAAAGAACTGCTAATGTAACTTCTCTAGGGATCCCAAGCTTGGAAGTTAGGATCATCAACTCTGGCCTATTCATTCCTTATCAAAAGAATTGCTAAGGGACCTCCGAGAAGGTAAGATCACGAGTACCGCCTCGTTCTTTATCAAAAGAATCCACGATGGTAGCCCCCTCGACCTTACTAGAGTCAACTTTCACTTCACTTGTACTATGCCTATTAGTTATCTAAAACGCCGGCTCCCTTTGTCACATCACCCATTCAACTGGGTAGAGAGAGACTCCCAGACGACTCGGAACTATCGTCACCCCAATGACATGCTTACATCGACTACAACCTGACATCTACAAACGAGACCAATTGTTAGATTCCCCTAGGGGGTAGATCAAAACCAGTACAAGAGAAAAAACCGTAGAATATTATCTAATGTCCTAGACATGCTGGAATACCAGAAGTCGCTCAACCTAGGGCTATTTACTAAAGCCGTAACAGGACAAATGGCAAATGGAAGTCAGAACAAGCATTTTCTCAAGCACAACAACTACATCTAACGTTTTGAGAACATTTGCCAATATTAAACAGATAAGAAAAGTTTCATGCTTACCTTTGAAAAAGAAGCAACACACTTGGAAACTTGAAATAAAGCCGGGAGGTTTGTTGGAAAGACAGACGGACGACCAGGAAAAGAAATCAGTGGCGCTTGAGTTGTCAAAGACGAGGTCTAGTGAGAGCAAAAGTATATCACTTTGAAAATCAAAAAGTTGCAAATAAGAAAAAACCGTCTGTCTCCATTTTTAATACCAGCAGGGCTTAAAAGTCTGATTGACGAAATGATTAAGCTTTTAATGCGGCCAAGACAACCAGCTCGCATTAAAAGCTGGGAACTAATGTTGTAGCTAAAAATACCACACAAAACAATTTAACAATATGCAATCAATACATTCCATATGCTGCCTTCGAAATATGTTGGTAATAGTTGTCTTGCTTTCAAAAGGTTGCTACAAGAGATCGAAGATAAAGGGAAAAATGGATGCCGGTTTAGATAATGAAGCATGAATGGAAGAGTTCAGGACATGTTCCAGAGTTAAAACAAAGATTGAAGGGTGTGCCCAACAATGAGTTACAAGAGATGTTATAGAAACAATGAGTTGAAATGGCTACATGAGTGTTGATAACACCTCTTTCAATCGGTTAAATGGGTGTGCATGTGCATAACATATCTTTTGACCAGTTACCCTTCGATCGGATAATTGAAAATAGCTGGCACACTTGGAAAAAAAAATAAAAAAAATGGACCAGTCAGCCTTCGACCGGTTAAGTGGGTGTGCATGTGCATAACTGCTCATTCGACCAGTTACCCTGCGACCGGCTAACTGAAAACAACTAGCACATTTATCCAAAAAAAAAATCCTCGGCCAATCGGTTAAATAGGTATGCAAAACTGTTGGTACTCACCATTTCACCTGTTTAACCAGTTTCTTAAATAAATAAATAAATAATAGTTGGCACATATCATGTTACCAAAAGAAGGTATCTCTATTCATTAACCTATTTAGTTTGTCAATAAATCCCAACGGTCGGATATAATTTCATAAAAAATAAATAATCAAGATTAGAAATTTTTTTTTTAAGTGTATGCATATCACAAATGTATGGTAGAACGCACCTATGTATATATATATACATAACTGCTCTTTCGACCAGTTACCCTTAGACATACTAACTGAAAACAACTAGCACACTAATTTAAAAAAATGTCTTCGACCAAACGGTTAAATAGGCATTGATAACAGTTGGTACTCGCATTTCACCTGTTTAATTGGTTTCTTAAAAATAAATAAATAAATAAATAAGAAATAACAGCTGACACGTACCATGTTACCTTTTAAGCAGGTTTCTCTATTCATTAACCCATTTAGTTTATCAATAAGTCCCACCTGTCAGATATAATTTCGTAAAAAAGAAATGATCAAGATTAGAAATTTTTTAAAGTGTATTCATACTCCAAGTGTACGATAGAACACACCTATATATCTATACATAGGTATTTAGGTGTGTTCTATCATATATCTGGGATATACATATACTTGAAAAAAATATAATGATTATATTATAAAATTGTTAATTGTAATTTATTATATATGATTATAATAAATAAATATAATATTATCTATTATATTTATTTATTTTAATCAGATAAGTTTAGTTATAATCAGACACAATAAAACTATAAAGATATATAAGATTACAATCATATGTTGCTTTTAAAATATGTTGGTAATAGTTGTCTTGCTTTCGAAAGGTTGCTATAGAAGATCAGATATAAAGGAAGAATGGAAGCCGGTTTAGATAATGAAGCATGAATGGAAGAGTTTAGGATATGTTCTAGAGTTAAAACAAACATTGAAAACCATCAAGGTGTACACATCAATGAGTTACAGGAGATGTTGCAGCAACAATGAGTTGAAACCACCACATGTGTGTGGATAACACCTCTTTCGACTGGTTAAATGGGTGTGCATATGCATAACCAGTTACCCTTTGACCGAATAACTGAAAATTGCTGGCACACTTAACTGAAAAAAAAATGACCAGTTACCTTCAACCGGTTAAGTGGTGTGCATGTGCATAACTGCTCCTTCGACCACTTACCCTTCGACTTGCTAACTGAAAACAGCTAGCACACTTATCTATCAAAAAATGTTTGATCGATTAGCCTTCAACTGGTTAAATGGGTACGCATAACAATTGGCACCGTCTATTTCACCTGTTTAACTAGTTTCTTAAAAAAATAATTAACAAAAAAATAATAATAACAGTTGGCACGTACCATGTGACCTTTCAGATATAATTCTCTATTTATTAAGCCATTTAGTTAGTCAACAAGTCCTAACACTTCAGATATAATTCTGTAAAAAATAAATGGCCAAGATTAGAACATTTTTAAAGCATATACATACCTCAGATGGATGATGGAACGCACTTATGTATGATAGAATGCGCACATATACACATACATATGTATATATATAGATGTATTCTATCATACATAGGCACGTTCTATCATACACTTGAGGTGTGCATACACCTGAAAAAAAAAAATAAAAGTGATTACATTATTAAATTTCTGATTGTAATTTATTATATCTAATTATAATAAAATATGTGTGACTACGATCAGTAAATGTAATACTGTCGATCCCATTTATTAATTATAATCAAATATGTTTAGTTATAATTAAATACAATAAAAATATAATAAATTACAATAAGTAATTTTAAAATGTAATCATTTAATATTTTAATCAAATATATGCATATCTCAGGTGTACCTAATGGAACTCATATATATGTAAATGTGATACTGTTGATCACATTTACTAATTATAATTAGATACATTTAGTTATAATCATGTACAATAAAAATATAATAAATTATAATAAACAATTTTAAAATATAATCACTTAATTTTCTTTATCAAGTGTACTTAAGAGGATCTATATATAAATACATATATATATATATATATATATATATATCGACGAAGAGAGAGAGGGCCCCATAGGAGCCATGATTATCTTTAACCAATGAGATTTTAATTTTAAAAGTTCAATTATATGTATATATTTAACAATTTTAAAACATCTTATATGAATTTTAATTTCAATAATTTAATTATATATTGATTATATAAATATATTTTACTAATTTTTGGAGATCTATTTTATGTAGATTTTAACTCTTATATAATTTACACCTCTTTGTTGATTATTTGGTCATAATTTTATATTTATTTTATATGTATTGTTTTGAATTTTTTTATGAGAATTACAAATTGGGTGATGCTCTTACTACCCAAAAAGGTTCTCCCTAGTCCCTACACCCTTTTTTTTAAGGAAAGTTTTAGTTACTAGCATATTCATACGTCAAATTACTTGGAAGTACATAATTAAGCAATTTCAAAATACCTTCTCCTATAAAACATTTTTACTCGGCATTTGTATCATTACTTCCACAATTCTTTTGCACTTTTATTATGGATAATCTATTGAATTTTATTTCTTGGGGACAAATTATTTTGGTTAATATTGAACTAAATTTTCTTTAAATTGATAATTTAATAAATATTTTACAATGATTTTTTTAAGAAAAATAACAGATATTGTATATATTTATTATTTTATTTTATTTTAATACCATTATATTAATTTAAAATTAAATTTTTTGTAAATAATTAATATCACAGTAATAAAAATCTTAATTTATATGTAAGTCTTCCTATTGGATTGACATGTTTATTCTCTCTCCTAAAATAAAAAACTCAAATGCTCACGTCAGCCTGTCTGGTTCTTTCTCTTTCTTTTTTTTTTTCTCCGTGTTCTCTTTGGTTTCATTCTCAAATACAGGTTTGTGTTCTTATTTTTTTTGAGTGTTGTGTTTGTTGTGGGATGGAGCTACGATTGGGACATTAAAAAGACAAAGGTCACTGTTTTTTCTACTTCTAAATTCATCGTTTAATGGAGCTGCAGTTGGGACCTTAAAAAGACAAAGTTCACTGTTTTTTTTTTTTCACAGAGTATTAAAACTTGTAATGTGCAGATTGTGCATTTTGTAAAACATTAATGTGTTTCAAACTTCTATTTCATTTTTTTCCTTATATTTTATAATTTTTAGAAGTAACTTATAATGTGCAGATTGTTTTGGTACATAGAATAGGTATTTTATTTTTGATGGAAAAGCTTGTTACTTCTAAAACTTGTAATGTGCAGATTGCTACACTGAATATTTCAAAATATGCATCTCTCTGTCTGTTGATGTTCAATTTGTCATTTTAATGGCATTTGCATATCATTTATTCCGTTGCCTTGGGCTTCTTACTCTCCACTTGCCTGAATGTTCACTTTCCCCCGGTATAATTGTCACTTTTGAGCACTGATTTTTTTGGCTAAACATTATGATTTTTAGACATGTCAATGAACAATATATTTTCTTATTCAATACCTATTCTATATTTGTGAGTTATAATTATCATATTTTTTGTTTTTTCATAGGTTGTTTCTTTTCTGGTTATTATTATGTTTTGTTTACTTTTAAAAAAATTGTTCAACAAAATATTAAAAATTGGCATGTACATTTTTATGTAAAACTAAATATACTTCAAGTTTTTGTTTCTTCTTTTGTTTCTTCTGTTATTCTATGTGTGTGTGCGTTTTTTTTCATCCTTGATAGAGAACTCACAAGACACCCTTTTGATCACCCTAGTTTCATATTTTTTTTTTTTTCGATTAATATTTAGTTTCTTATTTTTATGTTTTATATTTGTAGATGGGAGATACCAATGATGAAATAGGAGATCGTTCTAAAAAACTTAAGGAATGATTATGAGGTTCCTATTCAAATACTGATGTTTCTATATGCTTGCCTCAAGTGAAACCGAACTTCAAGCCAACTTTAGGCCAAGAGTTCGCTTCAATTGATGAAGTGCATGCCTTTTACAACAATTATGCAAAGGAGGCTGGTTTTAGTATTAAGATCAATTCTACGATCGAAGAGGGATAAAGTGACAAATGAAATTTGTAGGAAAGAATATGTGTGCTTTAAAGAAGGATCGTTATCAAAAAGGGTGATGAAAGGAAAAAAAAAAGACATAAGGGAATTATTCAAGAGGGTTGTGGTGCAAAGCTTGTTGTTGTGAGGCCAAAACTGGTACATACAGAGTAAGCATATTTGTTGAGGGTCATAGTCACTCATTAGCAACTCCTCGAAACATACATTTGATAAGCTCTCACAGGAAAATATCGGAAGCTCAAAGGTCATTGTCCTAACAATTGATAGAAGCAAATGCACTCTTACATCAACAAATTAGTATTTTTGAATTTTAAGCAGGGAGTGTAGAAAATTATGGATGTACAAGAAATGATATTCATAATTTGGAAAATTTTGGAAAGCATTCAAAAATAGCCTTTGTCGTTGCTGGGTCTTCATAATTATGATCCAGTTTGTTATACACAACTGAATCAGTTGAAGAGAGTGTTGATTGCTACATTTATAAAATTGAGAGGGAAGATGAAGGTGGTAGTCGAGTAAGAGAAATTGTATAGGAAAAAAACTTGGATTTTGCATCATGTAGATGTAAAAATATTGAGAGTGAAGGGATACCGGGTAGACATATATTATCATATTTGAATAAAATATGTATAAAATATTTGTCAAATCAATACATTTTGAAGCAACGGACTCAAGCTGCTAAGCATGATAAAGTTGTTCATGAAGTTGGTTTCGAGATAAATGATTTTACAAATAAGTCATGCCTCCTAAGGCGTTCTAGTTTGTTTGAACTTGCTTCAAATGTTATTGATCAGGCAGTACACAATGAAGAGGTAAGCAAGATTTTACAAGATCGTTTACTACAACAACGTATGTATAACGAACCTCTTTTGGCAAAGGCTAAAGGGTCTAGTAAAAGATTAAAAGAAGGAAGGAGAAAGCAACAGATACAACAATAGACAAAAGTAGGCGTTGCAGTGCATGTGGAAAGGTCGGATCGGACAATTGCATGACAAAAGAAATTGTCCGTTGCTCAATACTGGTAATAATAATTTTATTGTCCGTTGCTCAATACTGGTAATAATAATTTTATCTTTATATATATATATATTTAATCTACCATGTAATCTATTATATTTAATTATTTGTCTCATATGAATAGGTTTATAGTGTAACAAAGAATCTTAATATCTAATGTGAAGATGATGAAACTTTCTTGGCTACAGGTACAAGTTACTTTTACACAAAAATTATTTAACTATTATCGATTACTTTGTGAGTTGATAGTGGAGGTAGCCATAATTTAATTTTAAATATGGTGGATAGGGAATTCAAGCTAATGGACTAAGGAGTCACTTCCTTTTCTGCTAGTTGAATAACGATTTTTTTGGGTTTTCAGAAATGGTCGAAGCATGATTTATGGTTGTTTAGTATTTTTATTATTATTTTGAAAAATCCACTCATGGACTCCAATCTCTCTTACATTGTAATGACTTTTTTTTTTTGGTTAAGTTGAAGCATACACTGGCTTTTTGTTTGCTAATTTATTCTTGATTTTAAGTGCTCATTTTTAATGAGTAACAATTTATTACTGTGATATATTATTGCTTGTGGGTTTTATAATTTCTCATACAGTTTATTACATTCATGTTTACTTACAAGAATTACATTATGGTTATTTTGGATGTGTTTGTATGGCTCTTGCTCTCCCTCGATCTAGTATGTTTGAAGTTGATATTTGAAAGTTGTTCGCAATTCATGAGGCATTGTTTTTTGCTTCAACAACTTAGACAATCAACTCACAAATTGGAAAATAATTCTTTATCGTCTATTAAGGGCATGGAATCCAATTTGTCTTTTGTTGCTTGAAACCTTTTATTGAATATATTCGCAGCCTTTTTCTTTCTCTTGGAGTTCATATTCTTGTATGTATGTTCTTACTTCTTAGGGAGTGTAACAAGGTTGCCATGCACTAGCTAAAATTTCTTTTTCTTTATCAAGGGACAAAATTTGGTTTATACAAGCCTTTCTTTGTTTTTATTCTTATGCCGACAAATGATTTTTAATAATATATCGTTTTATAGTTTAAACCAAAAAAAAAAAATGTTGACTTACTGGCATGAGAAAATCTTGTTATGAGATAAACCATGAAATTTATGGCATTAACAATGATGCTAATAAAGATGAGTAGTAGAATAAAAAAATTCATCATTTGGATACAAAGTATAAACATGACTTAGTTCACATTTTTAGACAACCTGTCATATCCAATTTACATAAAGTTGTCAAATATTTGGTACAACGAGAGCTAAAATGATTTTTATCAATTAATTCCTTGTGACATATTAGTCTGTTATCTTAAGGCTCATCAGAACACAATTTGGTGCAATGAAAGCTATATCAGAGATGATATAATTAAGCTTTGAGTTCTCATCAGAACGAGAACTGCAAAAAAAGGTTGAGAAATAAATTATTAATTTGTATATAATAGTACTCTTAATAAGAATAATATTATTGAGCAAAATAAAAGTAATAATAAAGAAAATTTACACTTTTCACTGTTGTGACTTGTGATTTCTGTATAATTGAGGATGAAAAAAAAAAAAAAAACCACGAAGAATAAAATAAGAAAATCAGTAATAGAAGTAACAATATGCACATTACAAGTTTTAATATTCTATTTAGCAATTGTATTTGGAAATATAAAAAACTGTGAACTTTGTCTTTTTAGGGTCCCAACCGTATCTACATCCCACAACAAACACAACACTCAAGAAAAATAAGAACACAAACCTGTATTTGAGAATGAAACCGGAGAGAAGTCGGAGAAAAAAAAGAGAGAGAATTAGACTGAGGTGAGCATTTCAGTTTGAGAATAACTTTATTTTAAGAGAGAGAATACACACGTATCAATCGAATAAGAAGATTTATAGATAAATTAGGATTTTTATTACTTCACTATTAATTATTTATTTTTATCTCATGTTTTTTCTATCTCTCAGATTTAATAGATGATTAAAATTTTTTCTATCTATCACAATCAGTAAATATGATGAATGTAATCATATTTATTGAATATAATTACATATATTTAATTATAATTGTTGACACTCGATTTCGGTCAACCCAGTCCTTTTAAGTCCAATACCTGCAATATGACAAACCACACACGAAACACACAATACCAAAACTAAAACCAACAAGACAACCGGACTTTTTACGTGGTTCGGCAAGAAACAATGGCCTACGTCCACGACAATTACCCCTTCTCACTTCCGGAGTAATTGTATTTTATTTCACTCTGCCCTTTACATTGAATTCTATCTCCTATTTATATTGGAGATGTTACAGTCAGAATAGGCTTAAGAATCTTACAGATAAGACAAAAAATAATATACATTAATTAGGATAATCTCTTTCGAGATTATCTCTCCCGCACATATAACAATTTCCAAGAGTGTTTGATTTGCATGAGAATAGGCAAACTGTCACCTTTCCTATTTTGAATTGATTCCCCTTCCAGAAGGTCAATCGGTCAATTCTTATGAATAACTTGTCCAGCGATCAGACGTTGCCTCAAACGAGCAGATTGCTTCATTGGCCTAACGCCTCCTCTATCGGACAGACGAGCAGACTTAACTGTCCCTCAGTCAAGCGGACGAGCAGAATTTCTGGTCGTTATGACAGTCGATCATCGATCAGGCCTTTGATTTTTAGCAGATTATATTTAGTCTTTATCCACCAGTCAAACCTTCAACACCGACCGACCTTATGCGTAATCAGGTGTCCTCGGGTACACAAGTTAATGGCTATCTCCCTTTGACTTCTATCTATTTTGACCAGCCCTTTTCGGGCTTTTCCTCACAAGGCGATACAATGGGCCTTTGTTTCTAGGCTTTATTCATTTTACCAAAAATACCCACAACACTAGCCCCCTTGTTTCTAGTACTCTTTTTGTATTGGAAACAATGTTCTCGCGCTCGGAACACTTTTGGTGGGATGTGAATCGTTGTTTTTCTTCTTTTTTGCCATGTGTCACTTCCCCAAGCGCCGGCTACTTATCCCTCAAACATCGCATTCATTACTGTATGCATTAAATGCGTGTCTTTTCGATGGTTGCTCATGATGACTTCTTCAGTTTTTTCGCGCCGAATCGCCAGATTATTGGCAATGATTGGGATGCCCTGATCTGACGATTGGGGGTTCAAGGCATCAACTATATATTATTCTCCTGTCGCTCCATTTTCGCCTTCTTCCATTCGCTTCTGGCAAACAGTCGCTCTGATATTCTTGTCTGCTGTCGTCTTTCTGCATCCTCAAAGTTCTTTATCAACGAAACGCGCCATACCCAAGGTAACTTCTAATCTTTCCTTCCATTGTTACTGTTTGTGCGTAATCAGTATCATGATTTCATTTAGATAATCGCACTGATGCTTCGAGTTGTGTCCATATGCAACGTTCCTCATTTGCTTAATTTCCTTATCATGGTAGGCTCAGTAGTTGATTAACTTGTTCAACATTTCTTATAATCTGCTAGGTTTATAAAGTGGGCAGTTTTTATACCCAGTAGCCCCCTTATGTACATAGGGATACCCGTGAATACTGAGTTTTGGTCTGCTTTCTGCGACCTGACGTCCCTGTTGCTTTTGTAGATGTCTAGTCGTAGTCGTCTCGGTCATAAGGTGGGGTCCACTGATGCAGCCTCCGAGGAGGATCTTAATCGAGTCGGGGATACCAGTAGTGCTACCTCGCAAGGTGGTGGGGCTACTTCAGCCCCTTCTGAACACCACACCTCCTCTGCTCGCACTCCCTTTTTTCGATACGAATCTTCCCTTGGCCTTAGCGATCTTGAAACTATCGCTAAAGGCTTCTCCTTACCTAAGGGTTGCCGGGCTATGGTGCCAAAGGCTTCTGACCACGCAGCCTTCCCTTCTAAAGGTTTCGTTGCTATTAGTCACCAACACATAGAGACTGGCTTTAGATTTTCGGTTCACCCCTACCTGATCGCTCTCTTAAATGACCTTAACTTAGCACCTTTTCAACTTACTCCTAATTCTTACGCTCACCTTACTGCTCTTGCTTCAATTTTTCTTAAAAATGGTTTACCTCCTCCTACGCCTGCGATGATCCACCATCTTTTTCTTTTTAAGAGCATAACGGGTCCAAAGTCTGACAAGAAGGACGGGCTTTACTATACTTCAGCCCGAAAATCTCCCTATAAAGTAAATCTCCCTCAAGGGGTCGGAAAGTCTAACGTAGGAGATTATAAGTCACGATGGTTCTACGCGTCGTGCTTATCTTTATCAAATCTGAAGAATTTTTCCTTTTGCCTTTCTCCCAGTAAGTGTATTTATATCTGTGATTATTTTGTCCGCATTTTGCTTGCTACTAATATTTTCCTCGTGCAGACATCCCCAAGGGCGAAATTCCCTTATCTGACCAGGAGCTCTCTCTGCTGGATAAATTTTCGGATGTGAAAGACCCATCAGACGATCAGACACCTTCCGAGCATCTGCTTCAACTTCATGGTCTTGCTCCCCCTGCCGATCAGGAATTATTGGACCAAGGTTCTGATTTAAGTTCTCGCGAGGAGAAAGAAATCCCTTCCGCTTTCGAGGCCTCCAGACAGGAAGTTCCACCTCTAGCAAATATATTTACCCCAGAAATGGTGAGGCTTCATTTCGAGAAACCATTACCTGGCTAGTCTCCTGCCCAGACTTCTGCTCCTAAAGAACCCGATCAAGCAGCTGAAGGTTCAAACCCTTCCCCTATTGTGGAGGCCTCGCTAGGATCGCCTCTCCAACAAGATTCTGATCGATCTCCTGTACATTCAATGAGGCAAAAATCAGTGACGAGGAAATCTTCGAACAAAAGTGTTCGCCAAGGTGCTACACCTCCGCCTGCTCCTTCCAGCAGTTCACCAGTTGGTCCTGCTCAAAATATAGACAAGGGCAAAGGAATCGTTGATCCAGAGACAGCAAAACCACCTCACAAGCGCCAAAAAACAAGCGAGACAGATTACGGTGCTGAGGAGCAAACCCAGGAATTTGATGCTGGGATATATTATAGCGATCTTTTAGATCACGTGCCACAATTCCTTGGAATGAAAAAGCCTGCTCTCTATAAAGAAGAGATAAAGGGCGAGAGGCTCATCAACTACTTGGGTTTCCACAATACGCTTGTAAGTTTTCTTTCTGTTGCAGTTGCTTCCTTCTTCATTCCTTCCATCCTGAGTAATACTTCATTTCAGGCGTCCATGGAGTATATGAAGCTTCTGAGAGAGATTGCGGACTGGCCCGAGGAGAAAGCCACCATGGAGGCCACTATCAATTCTCTGGAAGACGAGAAGAATAGGATGCAGGGTGCTTTCGAATTGGAGCTTGAAAAAGCGAGGGAGGCTCACCGCGAGCTGGAGCAGAAAAATGAAAAGCTAACTGATCAGAAGTATGAGCAGCGGGAGACCATGCAGAAGCAAGAAGAGCAGATTGCTTTTAGGGACAAGGAGATCGAGAAGTTGAAGCACGCTCTTCATTTTGCTCAGGAGTCGGAGCAGAAGTTGAAAACAGAGAATGAGGAGCTAAAAGGGGAGTTGTCTTCGCGCGAGCATAAGCTGTCTGAAGCTAATATAGTTATAGAGGCGATAAGACAGGAGGCAATCTCCCTCAGGGAACAAATCGCTTTAGAGCAAGAGCGCGCCGTGGCCTTGGTACAGGAAGCAGAGGAACGAACATGGAGCTTATTCTTGTACAATTTGTGGTGCAAACGTCCAGACGTGGATGTTTCGTTTTTTGGCCCAGATGCTGTAGCAGAAGTGAAGTTGTATACTGAACAGGCTCAATCAAAGGCCAATCCCCCAGCATCTTCATCCGATCATCCCCCTGGCACCTCTTCTGCTCACGCAGGATCTTCTTCCAGCTCTCCTCGCCCACTCAATATAGACGATAGCGGGGCGTTTGGCCAAAAGAATTTTCCCCCTACTTGAGATTTTGTATCTTTTTGTAATAGACATATTATTGATGATTCTACTTGATTTAATAATTTATTTGCCATTATTCTTTATTTGCATCTATGCTGATGATTCTGTTCAATCATGTAAGCTCCGCTCGATGAATTCCATTTACCTTCTTGAATTGGTCAATTTGTCAATTCTTCCCAGCATTTAAATTTATTCGAGCAGAGTAGGTGTGGGGACAGCTAATAGTGCTGAAATTATCCTTTTTAGGCCCCTTACCTCTGCTTGTTCAAACCCACAGATCAAATGTTCCTTCCAGAGGTTATTCGCTCACAGGTAACATAGACCTTCTAGGGTTTTTCATATGTCCCCAGGCCATTAGCATCCCTTCCAGAGTGCCTGGTTACTCACAGGCTATGCTAAGGTCTTCCAGGACATTTTTAGCTCACAGGTAACATAGACCTTCCAGAGCGTTTGCTTACAGGTATCAAGTGAACCTTCCAGAGTCTACTCATTCACAGGTATCAATTGATCCTTCCAAAGCATGAGTAGAGATAATAATCAGCTAAATACGAAATGATTAGGAACTGCCATTCGAAGAAAATTTTTATTGACTCAACTGCACTTGTGCAAAACACAAAACAAATTATCAAAACAAAACTAATTATTAAAACAAAATTGAATAATTTAAACATAGTATGGTTGCAGATTCTCTGCGTTCCATGCTCGCTAGACTGCTGCTCCTTCCATATTAGTCAGGTGGTAGGCTCCATTCTGTAAACTGTCTTTCACAATATATGGTCCTTCCCAATTTGGACCAAGCGTCCCATCGCTAGACTTCCGAGCAGCAAGTAAAATAAGGCGCAAAACCAAATCTCCTCCCTTAAATTTTCGGGTATGGACTTTTCTGCTGTAGAACCTGGTAACTCGTCTCTGATAGGTAGCAATCCTCAGTTGAGCTTCATCTCTTGCCTCTTCCACCAGATCCAAATTAGCTACGAGCAGATGACTGTTATCATCCAGGTTGAACGCTGTTCTCCACTGGCTAGCAACTTCATGTTCTGCTGGAACCATTGCTTCCGAACCATAAACCAATGAGAAAGGAGTCTCTCCTGTAATGTTGCGAGCAGTGGTTCTGTATGCCCATAATACCTTTTGCAGCTCATCTACCCAAGCTCCTTTCCTTGCCTCTAGCTTGGTCTTTAAGTTTTGCTTGATTATTTTGTTGACAGCCTCCACTTGCCCGTTGGCCTGTGGGTGATCTACTGCTGAGAAGCTCTTTTTAATCCCAAGATCCCTGCAAAACTTTTGAAACTGCTCGCTGCCGAACTGGGTTCCATTATCTGTCACGATTTGCTGCGGAACTCCGAACTTGCAAATAATGTTTTTCCAGACAAATTTTTCAACCTTGGCGGAGGATATCTCAGCTAGTTCCTTAGCATCTGCCCATTTTGTGAAGTAATCCACTGCTACAATGACATGTCTACATTTTCCTCGGGCTACGGGGAGTGATCCGATCAGGTCCATGCCCCAAATGGCGAAGGGCCACGGGCTGGCCATCTGCTGCAAAAAGGTTGGAGGGGCTCGAGGTATCTTGGCAAACCTTTGACATTTGTCACACTTCTTGACCATTTCGATCGAATCCTTCTTCATTGTTGGCCAGTAAAATCCTTACCGAAGAGCTTTCTGAGCCAATGATAGTCCTCCGGCGTGATTACCACAGTGTCCAGCATGTATTTCATTCAGAACGACTTGACAGTCCAGACCATCTATGCATCTAAGCAACGGGGCTGAGAACCCTTTCTTGTACAGTTTGTCGTCATAGATGCAATACTGGGCCGCTCTCATCCGAAGACGGCGAGCTTCTAACCTTCCTTCGGGTAACTTCCCGTCTTGCAGATATTCTATTAAAGGTTTCATCCAGGAGTCCTGCACAACTTCAATTACCATCATCTCAGCATGGGACTCCGTGCTCGGGACCGGCAACACCTCTATTGGTACAGCCCCCATGAAATCTACATCTTTGGCAGTGGCCAAACGAGCTAACGCATCTATGTGAGAATTTTGTGACCGCGGAACATGTTGTAGCTCGTATTTCTCAAACTCGGCTAGAAGTTCCCGGACTTTCTGTAGATAAATGGCCATTTTTGATCCCTTGGCCTGGTATTCTTCCCGGACTTGGCATACCACAAGTTGGGAATCGCTGTAGATCCTTATCCATTCTGATCGTACTTTTCTGGCTAATCTTAACCCTGCCAATAATGCCTCATATTCCGCTTCGTTGTTGGTGGCTTTAAATTTGAATCTCAAGGCACATAGAATCTTATGACCTTCTGGACTTATCAACATTACACCGGCCCCAGCCTTCTGCTCTCTCGAAGATCCATCTACATACAACTCCCAGAATGGTCCTTCAGAAAGTTCTGGTTCTTCATTACTCAGCCCTGTGAACTCGGCCACGAAATCTGCCAATACCTGTTCCTTGATTGCTGTTCGAGACTTAAATTCTATTTCAAACTGGGCGAGCTCGATGACCCATTTAAGTAATCGACCAGAGGTGTCACACTTTTGTAAAACCTGTTTCAGAGGGTACTTGGTTGGAACTTCGATAGCATGTGCTTGGAAGTAAGGACGAAGTTTCCTTGATGCTATCGCCAAACAATATGCAAGTTTTTCCATGGGCGTATATCTGGTTTCCGCATCAAGTAACCTTTTGCTAACGTAATATACGGGAAACTGCTTCTCGCTTTCCTCTCGGATTAAAGCCCCACTAAGGGCATGTTGGGAAACTCCTAAATAAACGACCAGTTTCTCCCCTTCAACTGGTTTAGAAAGCAGAGGTGCTCGGCCCATGTATTCCTTCAACTGCTGAAAAGCTGCCTCACATTCTTCGGTCCACTGAAAGTTTTTAGCCTTTTTCAACACATCAAAAAACGGCATGCATCTGTCTGTTGATCTGGATATAAACCTGCTCAGGGCGGCGACTTGACCGTTGAGACTCTATACTTCCTTGATCTTAGTGGGTGACTTCATGTCAACGAGGGCTTTAATTTTTTCAGGATTTGCTTCGATCCCTCTGCTATTGACCATGAATCCTAAGAACTTGCCCGAGTCTACTCCAAATGCACATTTTAAAGGATTCAACTTCATCTGAAATTTTTGCAAAATCTGGAACATCTCTTCTAAATCTCGCACATGCTCGCACGCTTGCTTGGATTTTACCAACATGTCATCCACATATACTTCCATTGTTCCTCCAATAAGGCGTTTAAACATCATATTTACCAGCCATTGGTAAGTGGGTCCGGCATTCTTCAGTCCAAATGGCATCACCTTGTAGCAGTAAAGCCCCCTATCAGTAACAAAAAAAGTGTGCTCCTCATCATCAGGGTTCATTGGGATCTGGTTATACCCCGAGTAAGCATCCATGAAGCTGAGGAGCTGATGTCCAGCAGTACCATCAACGAGCTGATCGATCCGTGGCAAAGGAAAACTATCTTTCGGACATGCCTTGTTTAAATCGGTAAAATCGATACACATCCTCCATTTTCCGTTCTTCTTATTTACCAAGACAGGGTTTGCTACCCAGACTGGGTAATGAACTTCTCTGATAAATTTGTTCACCAGAAGTTTTTCTACTTTCTCCCTTAATGCCTCATATCGCTCCTCTGTCATCAGTCTTCTCTTTTGATGAACCGGCTTATGCAGAGGACTAATGTTCAACTTATGCGACATTACGTCCGGGTTAATTCCTACCATGTCTTCATGATTCCATGCGAAGACATCCAAATTTTCTTTTAAGAAACCTGCGAGCTGTTCTTTAAGATTTGGGAGTAAATCCTTCCCTATCTTCAAACATTGTCTGGAATCCTGCCCGCTAACTTGCACATCTTCCAATTCTTCCACATGGCCAGTCGCTCGATCTTCATCTACTTCTCTTGGATCCAAGTCCTGACTGACTCCTATAGTGCTGACTGGATATTTCTTTTCCTTGGTCACCATGTTAACCTTTTTTCCTTTAACCCCAGCCCTTATCACGTTCTTATAGCACTTTCTCACCATTTCCTGCTCCCCTCTGACACATCCTATCCTATTCGGAGTAGGGAATTTAACAGTAAGCGTTCGGATAGATATTGCTGTATCGAGGTCATTCATAGCAGGTCTTCCAAGGATGACATTATATACCGAAGGACAATCAATGACCAAAAAATCGGCCATTGTAAGAGCTTGTTTTTCCAAGCCTCCTATGGCGAGTGGAAGTTTAATCTGCCCCAACGACACGATTGCATCTCTTGTAAAGCCAAAGAGGGCTTCCGGGGATGAAGCCAACTGTTCGGAAGATAATCCCATTTGTTCAAAACATCCTCTGTACATCACATTCATTGAGCTGCCCGTATCCATCATTATCCTTCTAACCTCAGCATTGCCGATCCTTGCCCTGATGACCAGTGCATCATTATGGGGCCACCGTATCCCTCTGGCATCTTCTTCACTAAACATTATACCTCCTGAAGATACTCTGGCCCTCTTGATCGGCCCTTCCACTTCATTATGACCCGTTAGTACGACGCGGCTGGCCTCTCACACATAGTGCTCTTGCGCTCCATTGGATGTACCCACGATGTGTGGTCCTTCATGAATAGTAAAAATGATCCTTACAGCAAGTAAGTGGCCTTGATCAGCTGCATGTTGTGGCTGCTACTGAATAGGCTGACGGGATATGTCAGGGTATTCTTGTACTGGCTGATGCCCTTGTTGGGGATGTTGATTTTCTGGCCGCACCACATACTCCCTTAAGCGACCTCTTCTGATCAGTTCCTCTATAGCATCCCTGAGTTCCATACATTGCGAAGTATAATGCCCGTTTTCCCTATGATAGGCACAGTATTTTTTTGGATCTTGAAATCTCTTCGGGATATTTGTAGGTCCGAGCTTCCCGAAGTTCTCACGCCTTTTCTCAGCTTCAAATATTTTGTCCTGTCTGTCAGTCAAGAGGCTGTAATTCTGATAGCGATCTCTTGGTGGAGTTGTCTTCCTGCGGGACTCGCTTTTTGACAGTTTCGCTACCTGATTGCTGGAACGGTGCTTATGACCACCATCTTCGTTCTCGCGCTGACTCCTCTTTTTCCCTTAGCGTGAACTGTTCGCTCCGTTTTTCTGCTCGCTGAACTTCTTCTGCCCGAAGGTATCTTCCTAGCAAATCTCCCTTGCTGCTCAATCATAGAATTCTCCCAGGCTTTTCACAGGATTCCTGTAGATGCTTTTATATAGCTTTCCATCCTTCCTCAATCCTGCAGAGATTGCGGTTAAGATACTTTCATCAGAAGGGTTTTCTACGTTATTTACCTCGCGCCTGAACCTGGAGATATAATCCTTAGGGTCTCTTCCTACTTCTGAAAGATAGTTGTCAAGTGGCAAGTCGGTGTGAGCTGCTTTCTCAGCACCTTATACTGGTCCTTGAATTTTCTCTGACACTCATCCCAGCTGTTTATGCTATGGGCCGGAAGACTCCTCAGCCACGTCCTCGGCACATTCCCTAATGTCGCTGGGAACACCCTACACTTGACCAGAGGGTTGGAGATCTGCAGATCCATTTGTACGTTGAAGGTATCCAGATGGTCATACGGGTCACTATCTCCGTCATAAAGTGGGATGTTCGGGAGTTTAAATCTTGGTGGCAGCAACTGGGTTTCAATCTCTCTTGAAAACGGAGTTCTATCTTCCCGCTCCCTCGCTTGGCCGTGGATTCCGGGCCTGGTTTCTAACTGCTGAACCCTCTGCATTAATTCTTGCACCATTAGGTCGCGTCGTTCATTCCTATTTGTCGGGGACCGACGGTTCCTCCTACTCCCATCTTCCGAAAAGAGAGTTTGCGACCTCCCTCGGTCTGGAGACATTCTTTTTCGCGACCCATTCCTTCTGTGAGAATTTCCTGTCCGGGGAAGTTCCGGTTGACGTATTCGTTCTCCGCTGTGTCGCTGAATTCTTTTGTCCCTACTGTTATTCTCCACACGACGGCTACCATCTTGATTCATTCTGATTCTCTGATCAGGAGGATATGGAGCCACTTCTTCTTCGTGGACTAGGCGTCCCTCCCTTCTAGGGCGTATGTTTGAGGAACAAATAGAAACCGCCGGCTGCTCTCTTACCCTACCAGCCTCTTCTCCTCTACCAGGCTCGTTCCTTCCCGATTGGTGCTGAGGTTGAGGGCTTATGTTTCTGGGAGCCTCCTGGGCACGGGCCTGCGTCAGAGTTCTAATGGCTTCAGCTAATTGTGCCACCGTATTTTCTAACACCTCCTAACGTGCCTCCTGACGTTGTTGCCAAGCTGCTGCAGCATCTACACCATCTGCTGCTCGATGCGGAGGAGGCGGAGGCAAGGCTGAACTAGACGTCCTTGCCACCTGACCTTGGCCTTGGCGTCCCTCAGATGGGTCAGCTTCTGTCGCAACCACCCTAGTTGTCTTGATCCTGGCCATGTCAGCAAATCACAACAAAAGGGAAAAGTAAAAAAGAAGTCGTCAAATCGCAGTTTGGGCCCTCCTTCTAGCGCCAAAAGATGTTGACACTCGATTTCGGTCAACCCAGTCCTTTTAAGCCCAATACCTGCAATATGACAAACCACACACGAAACACACAATACCAAAACCAAAACCAACAAGACAACCGGACTTTTTACGTGGTTCGGCAAGAAACAATGGCCTACGTCCACGACAATTACCCCTTCTCACTTTCGGAGTAATTGTATTTTATTTCACTCTGCCTTTTACATTGAATTCTATCTCATATTTATATTGGAGATGTTACAGTCAGAATAGGCTTAAGAATCTTACAGATAAGGCAAAAAATAATATACATTAATTAGGATAATCTCCTTTAAGATTATCTCTCCCGCACATATAGCAATTTCCAAGAGTGTTTGATTTGCATCAGAATAGGCAAACTGTCACCTTTCCTATTTTGAATTGATTCCCCTTCCAGAAGGTCAACCGATCAATTCTTATGAATAACTTGTCCAGCGATCAGACGTTGCCTCAAACGAGCAGACTGCTTCATTGGCCTAATGCCTCCTCTATCGGACAGACGAGCAGACTTAACTGTCCCTCAGTCAAGCGGACGAGCAGAATTCCTGGTCGTTATGACAGTTGATCATCGATCAGGCCTTTGTTTTCTAGCAGATTTTATTTAGCCTTTATCCACCAGTCAAACCTTCAACACCGACCGACCTTATGCGTAATCAGGTGTCCTCGGGTACACAAGTTAATGGCTATCTCCCTTTGACTTCTATCTATTTTGACCAGCCCTTTTCGAGCTTCTCCTCACAAGGCGATACAATGGGCCTTCGTTTCTGGGCTTTATTAATTTTACCAAAAATACCCACAACAATAATCATATAGAATAAATTAAAATCACATATTTTAAAATACAATTACACATTTATTTTTATCAAGTGTATGCATACCCTAGGTGTATTCCAGAAATGTCTATATATATATATATATATATATATATTGGTAGGGATAGACACATACACACACATAATCTTGAGTTTATTTTACTGCCCATTTTATTAGTAAAAGATGTTCGTGAATATAATCAAGTGTGTTGTTAGTGCACAAATTCCATATCAATTTTAGTTTTCTAAATTTATATATATTATGCTCAAAAATAGCACCCGGACTAGAAAGCCAAACATGGCCCAATAGAACTAACAAGTCTAGAGATCGAAGAAGCTGGATACAAAACTTAGATGATATAAAACCTATAATTTCATTGCACTTCAGCACATACCACATCACCCGAAGTATTTACTATATTCAACTACACTAAGCATAGGTTTAAGTAGGTCGCATAAGAGGCAGCTCGAGGTCGCATCAACAAAATAGGCCCACAAAGCATCATTAGCTTGTTATTTACTAAACAGTATAAAGAACCCAGAATACAAAATCTTCTATAAATCGACAGTTACTAGCATATATTCTGAATTTGTTTAAATTATAGGAAAGGACAGAAGAACCTCACCAAACAAAAAGTCCATAATGAATGGATGATATCTTTGAATAGGAAGCTGCAAGAATTGTAATGCAAGTCAAATATGGCCACAGTTAATTGCAATCTGATTTAGTATCTAAGTATTTAATGTAATTTCATGTAAAATAAGAAATAAGATTTTTAGTCTTTTTTATATTATAGTGACTGAATAATATTATGTAAACAAAAAATCCTAATAATATATAAAGGGGTCCTTGGCATGCACTTGATATAATATTCAACAGCTCAGCTCTTCTATCTCTAGTAGAAACTCTCTCATCTATAAATAATATATCTATGAATGTAGATATTTCACGCGTTTATTTCATTGTCTCAACTTCTTTTCCTTTACTTTGCATTATCTATTTCTACTATTACTCATTTTTTCAGTATAATGAGCTCGTACACTTTTGCCATCACTCGCAATATTTCATTGCAACAACCTACAATCTCTTGATTCTCATAATTCATATAAATTCAGGTATTGACTATTTTTTAACATCAACAATTTAGGTTTTGTGTATATAGGGAACTATTAAAGTGTAAACTCTCTAAATCAACACTCTCAATGATAAGAAAAATATTATGTACTTATAAAATAAAGTTGAAGATTTCGTGGGCACATAATATGTTTCTCTTTGTTTGTTTATTTGTTATTATTATTTTTTTAAGATAAAACATCAACTTGCCCTGTGTGGAAAATAACTTTTTTTAAAAAACAGTTCATCTATCCCAAAAAAAACAAGGAAATTTGAGAAATAAAAATGGGAATGTGTACTTCATGTGTCCAAATATTGTTTTTCGAAATAATTAATTTATGTTTTTATAAACAATCATATTTTTTAGTATAGTGGCCAATAACCCCAGGCCCATAAAACGGTGGCCAAAGCATACTTTGGATAATTGGACCAATGACTTGATTGATCCAGTCTGGGCCCAAGCTCGAGAATCCTATTTTAAACTTTGGTCACAAATGGATTAATCCATCCAGGAGATAACCATCAATCAAATCAGAGTTAAAATGGTGGAAAAAACCCACTTACATTCTAGACTCTGGAACACTCGTACAAAGGGACTCATGATCTCTTTCTGGAGAGACTCTCACAAGATCATTCGCTGATGAGGTCTCTCTCCCTCACATAGTTTGGGACTGCCATTCATCACCTTTATTTGGTGAATTCAATGCCCACTTAACTCAGATGATATCTCAGCCTCTTCCTCCTGGGAACGGCATGGCAGGAACAATGGAGATCAATCTCTTCTCTCATGGCTACTTTCGCTCTCAGCGAACTGCTACTCACCACCATTATTTGGTGAGTTTAGTTATCACATATTGCATTAATCACTCTCCCCCTGCTCTCGATGACAAAGGAAGCTAAAGTTTGATATAAAAGACTAACAAGAACAAAATCTCCATTGAGGAAACTAAGAGCTCAAGAAAACTTCATTAATGAATGGGAGTGTTTTCACAAAGCTTTTTACAAGATTGATCTTGAATTTTCTAGATCTCACTGATGAAAACAGAAAACTAGTCTTATATAGTAATCAGCTCATGCTAAACATGCAAACAATTCAGTTATAACTAAAACAAATGATGACCAATGTAGTTGCCACATCAGCAATTGTTTTCCCGACAATGTCAAGCATAATCAGGTGATCATCAACTTCTCATTTGATGTGAAGCAAGGTTGTGATTCTGCGGATCCAGTGTAAAAAGCTGGAGAAGCAAACAGGGGAAGTTATTATTACATGCGTATGCCTATTAATCTATAATATTTTATATTATTTGGTCATGCACATAATGGTTCATTCAATGTGACCATGCATCATGATTAATAATCTATTCTGCATAAACATGAATAGTTTATTCTACATGATCAAGCTTACTATTGGTTTGCTTTCCATTGATCATGAATATTATTTCTTAATTGTTTATTCTGCATAGACATGCTCATCACCGTACTTGCTACAGTTTACAAGATCACCATATTCAAGCTTGTCAGTTTATATGGTCGGCCAATATCATAAACAATGTGTTTATTATGTTAATTATATATATTTTAGCTATAAATTATATATAATTCAATTTGTTTATATATAACGAAGCTTTATTGACATTCTTCTATTACTTTTGCTTATTAGTTTAGGCCATATGATATACCGTGCCTATTATTATTCGGTATTCTATATAATATGGTCATGTTTTGTTATTCTTTAATGGACCATTCTACATGAACAAGCCATCTTTGTTTGTCACCTTACATCATCGGTTAAGTTAATTATATTTCCTTGACCGACTGCCATAAATTTATTATACACATTTAGACCATTTATTGTATATAAATATATGAACCTGGTCGACAATTAATGGCCCTGGTACTTCTTCTGCACCAAATGAAGCCTCATTAACGCCATCATTCGACCTCTTAAATAATGATTACTCCATCCAACAAAAATCCTATGGATGCTCGATCCTACGACCGCTATTGTCTATTCAGTGTATCGATCGACAGCCCTCTATTGGCCAAACGAGCACCTCCACACTCAATGACATTCCTTGATAAATGCATTCCATCAACGGAAGTCTGTCCCCAACAGACCACCATCTCGTACCACCAACAACGCTTCCACGCAGCTAACGACGATAGTTTATATCGTCCTACTTTTAGCTAGATGATGCTTTATTTTACTATTATTTGCTTGATTTTACCTATTTTTAAGTAGTTTACTAATTTGAGTGTTAGAATATCTTCGATCAACACCCCATTAGTGTCAAGATCATCCATATTTTTTTTATTTGATTTGTACAGACATAAGTTACTAAGTTTTAGAAAAATTGATTGATGAAACCCACTTGAGATTGACATGTTGTAGTTTTGACCCCACTACACTTATCACCAAACCAAAAAATCTATTCTTAATTTCATAATTTTTGTCAAGCTAGATTAATGTCAACTTAAATTTGATCTATTCACTTGCATAAATAGTTTAGAATTTTGTCAATTTCATTTTTGTTGGTGGCTCCATTGTCACCCATAAAATGTCTCTCCGCACCCATTTTTTAAGATGCATTTTCTAACCTAAATAACTCATAATAAAATTACTTCTATACCCAACTAATATAAACACATTTCTTCTTTATCAATGATTACTTCCTCTTGTACCTTTCCATAATAATAATAAGAAAAAAATCTTAAAAACCCCTTAAAAGAAAAATTAATATCACTGAACTCCGCACTTTTGATAATATCCCTATTTATTATCAATTCTTGAAAACACATTAAAAGCCAAAAGTAAAGAAGTTTAATAGATGCACAATAACATGAGATCCTGATGATGACTATATTTGAAGGAAAACGATAAATTAAGAGCATACCTATCAAACATTTATGTTAACAATATTCAATAATAATTTTTGTTTTAGAAATAAATAAATTTGGATGAAAAAGTTGTACTCGAACTTTCTAACTAAGCAAATGTTCATGACGTGCATGGATGGAAAATGAATGGTTTGACTAGTCTAATTTTCTGTCAACATATTATTCACATTGTTATTTAGAATTTAAATTCTTAATGTATCATTTCAAGTCTTAAATATTATGGTTGAACCATTTCCTAACAGTTTAAGTTTTTGGGTTTGAAAATAATTAATATGGTATCGGAGTTTAAAAAAACTCTCTCCATCTTTTATCTAAAATTATTTTCATGGCACATGTTATATAATAAGGAGTGTTTAGCATGTATATAATATCTATCATTTATCCACATTACAGGTGAGAGGATGTAAGCCTTTTCCTATCATCTTAATATTTTGAGTCTGATGGTAACTAATATAAATTATTAAGAATTTGATTTTTGCACGAAACCTGCTGTCAAACAACATTATAAATAGAACTAGTTTTTGGACGAAGTTCAACACTTACACAATTAAAGCTCGATTCCATGGATAACTCCACCATAGCAATTATACTAATCTTTTTATACACACTTTTCCTCATTGCAATTGCTTTGTTTTACCACTTCTTTAAAACCAAGTTACTAATTAGCAGTGAAAAAGCCAAGAAATATTATTTATTGTCAAGTTTTATGTTTTACACACTATGTGAACTCAATTACCTGTTAACATGTCAACAATGTCATGGCACTTAGATGTTAATTTACATTGGCACAATTAATCTCTAACGTCTGCAAGTTTCATTTAGTTTTAAGTTACTATAGTGGGTTGTAACTTGTAACTCACATTTTGGACTTAGTGGTAAATTAATTAATAAGTTGTAGTTTGTCACTATATACATAACGGAATGAAAAAAAATTGAAAGTGGTAAGAATTTTTATATACTTGAATTTCTTCTAGATTTATTCAATGAATTTAATTAGGAAAGTAATTATCTCAAGTTTCCTAAGCCCGAGTAGTTCTTCAAAATCAATGTTTAACCTATCTATGGAAAGCCTTAGTAGACCTATTTGAAAACCTTTCATCGTATTGAGACGAAAAGTATGTTAATGCGGATACTTATATTTTCCATTTTCAAGCTATAATGGATCAAGAACAAATCCTTTCTTGTAAACTATAAAATTTTAATAACAACCTTATCGCGCTAAAAGAATCTAGGGGGGAGGAATATGACTTTCTAGGTTCAGGTTAAGGCTCATGACATCTCTCTATTCTATATGTTCTAGCAAGTAAAAGTCAATTTTTGTTTCTCGATCTTAAGAGATCAAGCCATTGATTAAAAAAATATTATTATTATTATTATTATTATAATGACATCATAGCCTTTACATCATTCATTGTTATTATAATGACATAATAGTCTTTACATCATCATGATAGAGTCACTATTGAGATCTTATTTTAAGTCTAAGTATGAATTTTTCTTCTTAGGTACGAACAAGATTTGGTGGACCCATAATAATAATAATAATAATAATAATAATAATAATATTATAATGACATCATAACCTTTACATCATCCATCGTAGCATCACTAGTGAGATCTCATTTTAAGATAAGTATGAGTTTTTTTTCTTAGTTGCCAACAAGAATTGGTAGACCCGTAATAATAATAATATTATAGTAATGAATTATGGCCTTTACATCATCCATGATAGCATCATCATTGAGATGTCATTTTGAGTCAAGTATGAATTGTTTTTTTATTAGGTACCAACATGATTTGGTAGATTCGTTTGGCAGCTGCAACTCCAATTTTAATAAAAAGTTTATGACCTAATTTATTAGAATATGAGACGTAGCTTATTCCAGTTTAAGGATAAAATTTTGAATCATATAAAATAGAAGCATGATTATGACATACGCAAATATTTTTACTTTCTTTAACATTTGAGCATTAATTTAATTATGATATACGCTAAGTTTACTTTTTCCTTTGTATACCTTCCCTTAGCATGAGTGGTTGAGCATATCTCTTGATATATGTTCAATTTTTTGGGAGCAAATCAAGATCATGATGAAGAATGAAAAATTTAATAAAAGTGAATAGGTGTTTGATGAACTTAAGAACACTAACACCAAAAAGAAGAACAAGAAGAGGCTTTTATAAGCTTCAACGATGGTGGAAAAAGTGAAATGGCCTTTTTAGAGAATTTAAAGTAAATGATTTTCGTTTGTTGATAGAATAAAAAATTACAACTATTTATATGCAAGATTATAAGACTTTTTTTTTTTTTAATAATAATTACAATAATTCGGGTATAGGGGAGAAGAGCATGACTCGAACACACAATTTCTTGCGTGTAAGTGTTAGGAACATATCATTGAGCCAATCTCATCATACATGATTGTAAGACTTGATCACAACAATTGATCGGTAACTAGCCTCGGCGATAAGTAAGTAATAAACAACTCAAATGGTTCTATCTAACTTTTGCTAGCTTTTTAACTGTTGACATCATTACATTTTAGTTGGTGGCCCTTGTTAAGGAATAAGGGTAATCACAAATACAAATCAAGCACACCTAACATTGTTAGGTCAATAATTATCATTATTTATTGCCCATTTTACCAATCGTTTATGTTATTGCTTCGAGTGAAATTAGTGCTTTTATTTTGTTTTGTGTTTTTATGTTTAAATTTAGGTTTTGAAGAGAAATGAGTAGAATTGGCAAATGATTGAAATAAATTTCAATAAAGAAAAACTAGAGATCCGACCCAGAAAGCTCACGGTACGACAATTATGTTGATGAAATGGAATAAAAGGAAATGTTTTAGGAATCTATGGTGGCAACAAAGGTCTCGGGTCAATCACAAGAGGCTTGGCTTGATCATGTAATTCTAAAGATTAATGAAGCTCGAGGGAATTAGAAGAAGTTCAACGGGCTAATATGTAATTAGCCAATCAAATCCTAGTCAGAGAATGTGCAATTAATGAGTCGCAAGTTCGTGTCGCATGATTGAACCATGTGCAAGCTACACCAAAACCTATGTCAGATAAATTGCAAGATAGAGTCACATGGTTCATTATTCTTTAATGGACCATTCTACATGAACAAGCCATCTTTGTTTGTCACCTTACATCATCGGTTAAGTTTATTATATTTACTTGATCGACTGCTATAAATTTATTATACACATTTAGACCATTTATTGTATATAAATATATGAACCTGGTCGACAATTAATGGCCCTGGTACTTCTTCTGCACCAAATGAAGCCTCATTAACGCCATCATTCGACCTCTTAAATAATGAGTACTCCATCCAACAAACATCCTATGGATGCTAGATCCCACGACCGCTATTGTCTACTCAGTGGATCGATCGACAGCCCTCTATTGGCCAAACGAGCACCTCCACACTCAATGACATTCCTTGATAAATGCATTCCATCAACGGAAGTCTGTCCCCAACAGACCACCGTCTCGTACCACCAACAATGCTACTACGCAGCTAGCTAACGATGATAGTTCATATCGTCCTACTTTTAGTTAGATGATGCTTTATTTTATCATTATTTGCTTCATTTTATCTATTTTAACGTAGCTTACTAACTTGAGTGTTAGAGTGTCTTCGATCAGTATCCCACTGGTGTCAAGATCATCCGCATTTTTTTAATTTGATTTGTATAGGATATAAATTACTAAGTTCCAGAAAAGTTGACTGATGAAACTCACTCGAGATTGACATGTTGTAGTTTTGACCCCACTACACTTATCACCAAACCAAAAAATCTATTCTTAATTTCATAATTTTTGTCAAGCTAGATTAATGTCAACTTAAATTTGATCTATTCACTTGCATAAATAGTTTAGAATTTTGTCAATTTCATTTTTGGTGGCTCTATTGTCACCCATAAAATGTCTCTCCACACCCATTTTTTAAGATGCATTTTCTAACTAAATAACTCATAATAAAATTACTTCTATACCCAACTAATATAAACACATTTCTTCTTTATCAATGATTACTTCCTCTTGTACCTTTCCTTTCCATAATAATAATAAGAAAAAAATCTTAAAAACCCCTTAAAAGAAAAATTAATATCACTGAACTCCCCACTTTTGATAATATCCCTATGTATTATCAATTCTTGAAAACACATTAAAAGCCAAAAGTAAAGAAGTTTAATAGATGTACAATAACATGAGATCCTGATGATGACTGTATTTGAAGGAAAACGATAAATTAAGAGCATACCTATCAAACATTTATTTTAACAATATTCAATAATAATTTTTGTTTTAGAAATAAATAAATTTGGATGAAAAAGTTGTACTCCAACTTTCTAACTAAGCAAATGTTCATGACGTGCATGGATGGAAAATGAATGGTTTGACTAGTCTAATTTTCTGCCAACACATTATTCACATTGCTATTTAGAATTTAAATTCTTAATGTATTATCTCTTATGGTTGAACCATTTCCTAACAGTTTAAGTTTTTGGGTTTGAAAATAATTAATATGGTATCGGAGTTTGAAAAAACTCTCTCCATCTTTTATCTGAAATTATTTTCGTGACACATGTTATATAATAAAGAGTGTTTAGCATGAATATGATATTTATCATCTGTCCACATTACACTTGAAGGAGTGTGAGCCTTTTCTTATCATCTTAATCTTTTGAGCCTGATGATAACTAATATAAATTATCAAGAACTTGATTTTTGCACGAAACCTGCTGTCAAACAACATTATAAATAGAACTAGTTTTTGGACAAAGTTCAACACTTACACAATTAAAGCTCGATTCCATGGATAACTCCACCATAGCAATTATACCAATCTTTTTATACACACTTTTTCTCATTGCAATTGCTTTGTTTTACCACTTCTTTAAAACCAAGTTACTAATTCGCAGTGAAAAAGCCAAGAAATGTCCACTCCCTCCGGCCCAAAACCTTGGCCAATTGTTGGGAACCTCCCGGAAATGCTCAAAAACAAGCCAACTTTCAGATGGATACATAACCTGATGAACGAGATGAACACACAAATCGCTTGTATCCGTCTTGGAAATGTTCATGTTATCCCTGTAACGTGTCCTGAGATCGGCAGAGAGTTTCTGAGAAAACAGGATGCTGTTTTCATTTCTAGGCCGGTTAGCATGTCCACAGAGATGACTTCCAAAGGGTACTTAACAACTATCCTTGTACCCTTTGGAGAACAATGGAAGAAAATGAGGAGAATTCTCTCCACAGAAGTGGTTTCTCCAGCAAAGCATCGGTGGTTTCAGGCCAAGAGAATTGAAGAGGCGGATCATCTTGTTCGTTACGTGTATAAACAAAAGGATCGAGGTGGTGGGTTGGTGAACGTGAGGGTGGCAGCTCGACAATATTGCCGGAATGTGGTAAGGAAAATGGTGTTTAATAAGAGGTTTTTTGGGGACGGAACGAAGGATGGAGGGCCTGGTTTGGAGGAAGAAGAGCATGTTAATGCAATATTCAAAGTTCTTCACCATATGTATGCGTTTTGCATTTCTGATTATGTGCCATGTTTGAGGGGAGTGGTTGATTTGGATGGTCATGAAACAGTTATGAAAGAGAATATTGGGATTTTAAACAAGTATCACGATCCCATTATTGAAGAAAGGATTCAACAATGGGAGGATGGTTTGAAGAATGAAGTTGAGGATTTGCTTGATGTTTTCATCACTGTGAAAGACGAAAATGGCAATTCATTATTATCAGCTAACGAGATCAAAGCACAAATTATAGTAATCCAACTCTCTTTAGACACTTATGCATCTCATTTTCATGCTATCCAATCACATATTTAATATAGGAAAATATGTTTCCTGACATGGTCATCATGCAATTGACATAATTATTTTTCCATGCATGCTAAAAAGTTAAATAGAAGTGCAATATTATCATCTATACACAGAAATGGAGGATAAAGAAGACTAAGCCTGATTTTAGCCCGACTTAACTTTAGGAAACGTTTCTATAAGTCTTCATTTAAACTTTATTGTAAATATTATAAGAAAATCCAAATAGCCTAATTTCAATATCTATATATAGAATTTAGTACAATACAGCTGTATATAAAAGCATAATACGATGTTAGTAAATATGTTTTATTTGGTGCAAACGTGTTCATACTATTAAAGATTTTTAACTTTTATGTATGTCATGCTTTAGATACGATTGGTGCATCTAGGTATAGCTACATCCGCACTAAATGGTTTTGATATCTGTATGTGTTATTATTATTTTTATTTAAATGAGCTTACTTTATTTCTCATAGTTATTTATAATTTTTTATGCTTTTAATATGTAGGAAATAATGATAGCAGTAGTGGATAATCCATCCAATGCACTAGAATGGGCACTTGCAGAGATGATAAACCAACCCTACACACTCCAAAAAGCTGTTAAAGAACTAGATAGAGTGGTGGGAAAGGAAAGGCTAGTCCAAGAATCAGACTTCGCTCAACTCAATTATATAAAAGCTTGTGTAAGAGAAGCCTTCAGACTCCACCCATTTGCACCATTCAATGTTCCTCATGTCTCTATCTCTGATATCACAGTGGCCAACTACTTCATCCCAAAGGGCAGCCATGTGTTGCTTAGTCGACGAGGGCTTGGTCGAAACCCTAATGTTTGGCCAGATGAGCCACTCAAGTTCAAGCCAGAACGACACTTGAATGATGATGGGTCTGAAGTGGTGTTAACTGAGCCAAATTTGAGGTTCATATCCTTCAGCACAGGAAGGAGAGGGTGCGTTGGAGTTACACTTGGGACTTCAATGACTGTGATGCTTTTTGCTAGACTTCTTCAAGGTTTTACTTGGACCATGCCACCAAATAAGTCCAAAATCGACCTTTCTGAAGCAAAAGAAAACTTAACTTTGGCTAAACCACTAGTTGCTATTGCAAAACCAAGGTTGGCTGAAAAAGTGTACCTAGCTTAATTAGACCTAAGGTGTCAATTTATAATGTATAACTAGGAGCTATGAATACTAGTAGATTATGTGTCATGAAATAGCATTCAATCTATGTTCTTTAACTTGTTCGGTTAGTGATTGATCTTTCAATTAAAATAAATGCAATCCATATTAGTGTTTAATTTCTAGCTCAATAAAATGTTTTTTATTGTCAAGTTTTATGTTTTACACACTATGCCAACTCAATTACCTGTTAACATGTCAACAATGTCATGGCACTTAGATGTTAATTTACATTGGGGTAATTAATCTCTCACATCTGCAAGTTTCATTTAGTTTTAAGTTACTGTAGTGAGTTGTAACTCACATTTTGGGCTTGGTGGTAAGTTAATTAATGAGTTGTAGTTTGTCACTAAATGGAATTAAAAAAAAAAATGAAAGTGGTAAGAATTTTTATTTTCTTGAATTTCTTCTAGATTCATTCAATAAATTTAATTAGGAAAGTAATTATCTCAAGTTTCCTAAGCCCGAGTAGTTCTTCAAAATCAATGTTTAACCTAGCTATGGAAAACCTTAGTAGACCTATTTGAAAAACCTTTCATCGTTTTGAGACTAAAAGTATGTTAATGGGAATACTTATGTTTTCGGTTTTCAAGCTATAATGGATCAAGAACAATTCCTTTCTAGTAGACTATGAAATTTCAATAACAACCTTATCGCGCTAAAAGAACCTAGAGGGTAGGAATGTGACTTTTTAGGTCCAAGTTAAGGCTCATGACATCTTTATTTTCTATATGTTCTAGCAAGTAAAAGTCATTTTTTGTTTCTCGATCTTAAGAGATCAAGCCATTGGTTAAACAAAAAATAATATTATTATAATGAAATCATAGCCTTTGCATCATTCATTATTATTATAATGAAATCATAGCCTTTGCATCATTCATTATTATTATAATGACATAATAGTCTTTACACCATCCATGATACCGTCACTATTGAGATCTCATTTTAAGTCTAAGTGTGAATTTTTCTTCTTAGGTATGAACAAGATTTGGCGGACCCGTAATAATAATATTATCATAATGACATCATAACCTTTACATATCCATAAGAGCATGACTAGTGAGATCTCATTTTAAGATAAGTATGAATTTTTTTTCTTAGTTACCAACAAGAATTGGTAGACCCGTAATAATAATAATAATAATATAGTAATGACATTATGGCCTTTACATCATCCATGATAGCATCATTATTGAGATGTCATTTTGAGTCAAGTACAAATTGTTTTTTTATTTGGTACCAACATGATTTGGTAGACCCGTTTAGCAGCTGCAACTCCAATTTTAATAAAAAATTTATGACCTAGTTTATTAGAATATGAGACGTAGCTTATTCCAGTTTAAGGATAAAATTTTGAATCATATATAATAGAAGCATGATTATGACATACACTAATATTTTTACTTTCTTTAACATTTGAGCATTAATTTAATTATGATATACGCTAAGTTTACTTTTTCCTTTGTATACCTTTCCTTAACATGAGTGGTTGAGTATATCTCTCGATATTCGTTAAATTTTTTGGGAGCAAATCAAGATCATGATGAAAAATGAAAATTTTGATAAAAGTGAATAGGTGTTTGATGAACTTAATGTTGGATTTTGTGCTCTAAAAGTTTATAATAATGTAAACGGTTTCATAAATAATAAAGTATTCATTTTATTCAATTTATATATTTTGTAAAAATTGTATATATCATGAGAAACATCATTGATTACTAATATAATTTCAAATTAAGTATATAAATGTTATATACAAACGAATTTAGTTTGAAATAAGTAATTTAAAGAGTCCGTAGAAAGCAAACAAAGTTGGATATTTTATTTGTGATAAATCTACAGTTGCGGTCTATTTTCTATTCGGTACAATAGTTTTATCTAAAACTATTCATGTAATGACATGAAAATAGAGGCACCTTGTATAATAAAAATTATATAGAACTGGACCACGATAAATATAAGTCTCTTATTAATATCTGTTAAACTTAGAGATTTATATTTATCGATCAGATGATCATATATGAATTAATCTTAATCCTGAGTATATTATGACTTCTACTTGTTGAGTTATATCCTTTAATTTATATGAGTGAGATTGGTGTAGATGCCCAGTCAATAACTCCGTACTTTGGGGATATGATTTAGTAGGTAATTGAGAATATTTTACACAAGATTGGAATCCACTCCTTCTTGCGAGAAGTAAAGAAGTAATTCCCTTAAAGGTTGATTCAGGTCTTGAACAATATAAGCGCTCAACTTTTCATTCATATAAAAATGGAAAGATAAATTCATAAGTTGTTATAGACATATTGTTCATTAAAGAATCAATGGTACTTAAGGATCAAGAAATAATTAGAGGGGTAAAACAGACATTTTGACCTAGCTCTAATTATGAATTATTTGTGGAGGGTCAAATCATATGTAGTGATTAAATCAATGGACACTAAAAATTTCATATTGTATTAAAATATCTATAGTTTTAAGAGTGCAATATTAGGTTTTTAGTGGAGTAACTCTAAGATTAATAATATTGAATTATTAATTAAAGAGTTTAAATAATAATTCCGATATTATTGGAGTTCAAAATTATAGATCCATCCGATCCCCTTGATAGCTCATTTCACTATAAAAAACGTGTATATAAAATTTTGTAATTAGACCGTCCAATTATAATTGTTACTTAAGTAGCAAAATTTGTGTTTACTTGGTATTTGAATAATATTGATTATTCAAATTATTTTATAATTAATTAGTTAATTATTAATTATAAATTAATAATTATTTATTTAATAAAAACAATTGCTGTTTTTCCCTTCAATTGGTATTAGAGTTTGGTTCCAATAAAACAGTAATTTTAAAATAATATGTTTTGTATTGATTTATATATCATTGAGTAGATACTATTATTTTATTTTATTTTATTATGATATGATATATCTTATATTTATATTTGATAAATGGGAATTGCATGATATGATCGTTAATTATATGGTTCTTTGGTTACTTAAATTGATTAATTTTGTACGTGGATTGTAGCATTTATTTTTCTATTGTAATTCATAGAATTAGAGTTTTATTTTTATTATTTTTTTTAAGAATAAAGCGCAGAACAAATCTGATATTGGCTGCTGTATTTGGGCATGAATTGCAATTCGAATCGAAAATCTAATTTGAGCCAGTTCAATATGTGGACGGTGTAATATGTTGCACCCAGTTTGGTGTTCTAACGATGCATGAGATGCGGGATCACACCGAGAGTATTATATGCAAAAGCGGCGCACCAAACTGCATATTAGATGCATGACAGGTGGAAATTCTGCACCAGTTTTGGTGTTAAAAGCACCAAACAGTTTGCGCGCATAAAGATGTGCAAACGGTGCTTGGTCTGGTACCATGTAAAGTGCGCTGACGGTGCATGTGATGCACACACTGTTAATTGCACGGTCCATGTGCTTACTACACTCATTGGGATGTTACAATTTTTTTTTTTTAAATAAAAACAAATAGTGCAATTGTTGCACTAATACAGAAAAGTCAAAAGTGAAATTGTCTTTTGTCATACACAAAAGACAAAATTGCAATTGGTTTGTGTGACTTGCACAAAAGCCAAAATCATGCAATTGGTGAACATATATATTCTTTGTTTATGCGTGAATGTCTTATGCACAAAAGACAAAAAAATTTCATTGTTGAATAATTTTGTTTGTTGCACGCTTGTGCACGCGACACATGTGCATTATGTGCACATGATTGATGATGCACAATCTGCACAGGAATGCTACCATTTTGTTGCTTATCGGATAATTATTCTTGAGTCTAAAAATCAAGAAATGAGCTTAAAACCCAATTTATTTGATGAAGGTTCTTGATAATCAAATCTGATTTTATTTTAAACCCAATAAAATCCATGAAAACCTTTCAAGACTATGAAGACTACAAATGAAACTCAAGGAATGCCTTGGTTTATTAATGTACTTTTGAAATTAGATTTAGGTTGTCAAAACCAAAGAACTCAGTCATAAACATGTTGTTTATTTAATTATTTTCATGAAATGAATGGATAATTATATAACATGTACATGCATAAAATATATGTCATATAAAATCATGAGGTACCTACTTATTGTATTATAACATGATATGCATCATATGTATTATTTTATTTTACTATTAAATTGTTTATTAGTATAAATAAAAGATTAATACATAGAATGCATTTTAAATAATTTGAATTGATTTCAGTAGAAAATCATAGGTTTTAAATTAGAAATTAGATTTTAATAATTGACATTCATAATGTAGATTAGATTTTAATTAGTTAAAATCAAGTAACTTCATATTAAATCTAGTCTTTATAATTTTGATTATTTAGATTAGATTTATAAATTGAATTAGATTTTTAAATATTAAAAATATGATAATTCATTAAGTGTTAATAAGTTTTGGACTTTAGTGATACACAAATTCTTAGTAACTTAGATTATCTTCTTAGTCGTTAATAATCTAAGACGATGACTAAAAATATTATATAGAAAACTTTTGTCCTAAAATAGTGAGTGGGAGGGGTATATATGACAATATATCTTTCGGTTTCCATCATTAGTTTAACACCATGAAACTTAAATGACGCCTTGAGACGGCTTTGTTATCGTCTCCCTACTGGTAGTATCCATTTAAGTTGACCAAGGTTGACTTCCTAATGGATATGATTCCTAAATGAATCTTGGGATTGACTTACCCTACGGTAGCAATTCTCGAGTTAAGTCTATGAAATCCAAAATGATAGGTTACACTCATAAAGGAAATAATTAATTGTTAATTATTTTTCTGATCAAAAAATGGTAGTTTAATAATACAGGAGTAAGAGTTATTTTATTACATATTATGTAATTGAGAATGTCTCAATCTAACATACAAATATTTGACCTACCCTACGGTGGTACTTATTTGTGGAATGTTAGATTATCGTGGTATAGTAATTATTTTTTAGAGTATTTTCTAATTTATTATTCGTGTATCATACATCATGTTTAATTTTATGACAATATTACATGATATTAATTTTTACAAATTGATAGTAAATGTTTGTTGTTTTATTTATTTTCAGTAATGGTACTTCCGTTGATTTCTATACTTGCTAATGATAAATTAAACAGGAAAAATTATGTCAAATGAAAAAATAACATGAACACAGTCTTGGTTTGTGAAGACCTTAAGTTTGTCACGACTCAATCTTGTCCTCCCTAGCCAGTAGAAAATACTAGATGTGCTGTGCATGAGACCTATAAAAAATGGGTCACAACAGATGAGAAGGCTCGCTGTTATTTATTAGCAGAGATGTTTGAGGTACTTGCTACCAAGCACGAGAAAATGACAACAACAACTCAAATACTGGAGGTATTACAGGATATGTTTGAGCAACCTTCTGAGCAGCAACGTCACAAAGCTGTTTATGCCGTTATGACTGCTAGAATGAAGAGGGTACATCTGTTCGAGAGCATGTCTTGAAAATGATAATCTATCTCAACACGGTTGAAAGCCATGGTAGGGCTATAGATGAGCGTAGCCAAGTGAGTATGATACTAAAAACTCTTATGAAGAGTTTCATGCAATTTAAGAGTAACTATGTTATGAACAAGTTGAATTAATCACTTACACAGTTGCTCAATAAGGTCACTACTTATGAGTCAATGAATAAGGACAAAAATAAGTCCGTTGAAGAAAATGTTGCTAAGACTTCTTCTTCTGGTAAAAACAGGAGGAAGAGAAACACTGGAAAGGCTAAGGTTAAGGTTAAACCTAAGAAGCAAGCCACTTAGAAGAAGAGCAAAAATGGCTCGAAGGCCACTAAGCCCAAAGGAAAATGTTTCTATTGTGGTGTTAATGGGCATTGGAAGAGGAACTGTCCTAAGTACCTCAAGAAGCTTCAAGAGAAGAAGATGAAAGGTAAATGTGATTTATTAGTAATTAAATCTTGTTTAGTGGAGGATGATTCATCCTCTTGGATAATAAATTCAGGAGCCACTAATCATATTTATTCTTCTTTGCAGTTGATTGATTCATATAGGCAGCTTGATTAGGATGAGTTCAATATGTGAGTCAAAATTGAGGAGTTAGACTTCGTTTCAATAATATTGTTTTATTACATTAAACAATGTTTATTTTATTCCAGGTTTTAAAAGAAATATGATTTATGTATCTAAACTTTTGGAATTTAATTATTCTGTTTTTTTTTTTAATAATAAATTAGTTATTATTCTTATAAATGGTTTGAAAATTTGTTTATGGATGCAAGAAAATGATTTATATGTGTTAACACTATTAATACATAACCCACTGCTTAATATTGAAAGGTTTAAAGTTGAAAAACCAAAAACAAAATGACAAAAGATTTCTCAAAACGATGACACATATCTTTGATATATAATACTTGTTCATATTAATCTTAACAGATTAAACAGACTTATAAAGAGCAGACATTTAAACAAGTTAAAGATCGGTACTTTACTTGCTTGTGAATCATATTTAGAAGATAAAATGACCAAAAGACTTTTTACTGGAATAGGACTTAGAGCTAAGAAACCACCAGAGCTTATACATTCGGACGTCTACAGTCCTATGAATGTTAAAGCTAGAGATAGTTATGAATATTTCATCACCTTTGTTAATGATTATTCAAGATATGGATATATTTTTCTAATGTAATAGAGGTTAAAAACTTTTGAAAAGTTCAAAGAGTTTCGAACTGAAATTGAAAATCAATTGGGTAAAATATTGAAAATTCTATGATTAGATCGTAAAGGCGAGTATCTCGATACAGAGTTTGAGGATTACTTGCTTGAGCATAGGATTTTATCCCAACTGACTGCTCATCGAACACCCCAGCAGAACGGTGTTGCAAAAAGGAGAAATCGGACCCTTTTAGACATGATAAGATCTATGTTTAGTTTTTCATCATTATCTAGTTCATTATGGGGATATGCATTGCAAACTGCAATGTATATTTTGAATGTTGTGTCATCTAAGTCAATTCCAAAGAAGCCTTTAGAGTTATGAAAAGGTCGTAAAACTAGTTTATAACATTTTCGCATACGTGGGTGTTCAGCACATGTGCTGAAAAACAAGACTAGGAAGCTGGAACTATATTCAAAAGTTTGCCTATTTGTAGGATATCCCATAAAGACTAGGGGCGGACTCTTTTATAGTCCTGAAAGAAATAAAGTGTTTGTATAAACAAACGTTACTTTTCTTGAAGAGAACTATATGAGATATTACAAACTTCGAAATAAAGTTGCATTCGAGAAGTTCCTGGGTCGAACAGTACCCCGTCAGCAATAGTTGTTGATAATGACGTAATACAGACCACGTCTGAACGTCATACAGATTCTCATCAGAATCATCTACCACCTCGTCGTAGTAGGAGGATTATCAGACCACCAGTTCGCTGCATAGAGATCGAAGACACAAATTGCTAACTTTGATGAGAGTGTAGATGATCCATTAACATATCATGATGCAATGGAGGATTCTTATAAGGAGGAATGGCTTAAAGCCATGAATCTCAAGATAGAGTCTATGTACTCCAACTCTATCTGGGAATTTGTGGATCAACCAGATGGGATAAAACCCATAAGTTGCAAGTGGATCTACAAGAGGAATAGAGGAGTGGATAAAAAGGTTGAGACTTTTAAAACTAGACTAGTGGCAAAGGGTTGTACCTAAAAAGAAGGAGTTGACTATGAGAAAACTTTCTCGCTAGTAGCTATGCTTAAGTCCATTCGGATTCTTCTTTCCATTACTGTATGTCTCGACTATGACATTTGGCAAATGGAGGTCAAGACTGCGTTTTTGAACGATAATCTTGATGAAAGTATCTATATGGTACAATCAGAGAGATTCATGTCTCAAGGTCAAGAGCAAAAAGTTTGCAAATTACAAATGTTCATTTATGGGCTTAAGCAAGCATCTTGATCCTGGAATATAAGGTTTGATTCTTCGTTAAAGTCTTATAGTTTTGAGCAAAATATCGATGAACCTTGTGTATACAAACAGATAATAGATAAGAAAGTGGTTTGCCTTGTATTTTACATTGATGATATTCTACTAATTGGGAATGATATAAGAGTATTGTCAGATGTAAAGAGCTGGCTCGCTAACCAATTCCAAATAAAAGATTTGAGAGATGTCAGTTATGTTATCGGGATCCAAATAATACGGGATCGTAAGAATAAACTATTAGCATTGTCTCAGGCATTGTATATCGATAAGATTCTTGTGTGATTTTTGATACAGAACTCTAAGAAAGGTAATTTACCTTTTTGTCATAGAGTTCATTTTTCTAAGGAATAATGTTCTAAGACACCTCAAGAAATTAAGGATATGAGACAGATTCCTTATACATCTATAGTAGGTAGTCTCATGTATGCTACGTTATGCACGAGACTAGATATATGCTATTCGGTGGGAATAGTTAGACGTTATCAATCAAATCTAGGATTTGATCATTGAGTGGCAGTAAAACATATTCTCAAGTATCTTTGGAGAATGAGAAACTATATGATAGTATATTCTGGAGAGGATTTGATCCCACTAGAATATACAGATTCTGATTTTCAATCGGATAAGGATTTTAGAAAATCTATGTCTAGGTCAGTATTTACTCTTGGTGGTAAAGTCATTGTATGGAGGAGTGTTAAACAATCATGCATAGTTGACTTTACTATGGAAGCCGAATATGTAGCAGCTTGTGAAGCAGCTAAAGAAGCGGTATGGCTACGTAAATTCTTGACTAATTTAGAAGTTGTTCTAAATATGGATAAACCACTTACCCTTTATTGTGATAATAGTGGTGCAGTGGCCAATTCCAAATAACCAAGAAATCATAAACGAGGGAAGCATATAGAGAGGAAATATCATCTCATTAAGGAGATCATATAAAGGGGAGATGCAAACGTGATAAAGATTGTATCACAAGATAATCTTGCTGATCCATTTACGAAGACCTTAACGGTTAAAGTGTTTGAAGGTTATCTAGATGGTCTAGAATTATGAGATATGTCTCATCTGCTCTAGGGCAAGTGGGAGATTGTTGGATTTTGTACCCTAAGAGCTTGTAATAATGTAAACAGTTTTATAAATAATAAAGTATTCATTTTATTTAATTTATATATTTTACAAAAATTGTATATATCATGAGAAACATCCTTGATTATTGATGTAATTTTAAACTAAGTATATAAGTGTTATATGCAAGCGGATTTAGTTTGAAATAAGTAGTCTAAAGAGTCTGTAGAAAGCAAACAAAGTTTGATACTTTATTTGTGGTAAATCTACAATTACAGTCAATTTTGTATTCGGTACAATAGTTTTATCCGATACTATTTATGTATTAACATGGAAATGGAGACACCTTATATAATAAAGATTATATAGGACTCGACCATGATAAATATAAGTCTCTTATCAATATCCGTTAGATTCAGAGATTTATATTTATCAACCAGATGATCATATATAAATTGATTTTAATCCTGAGTGTATTATGGACTCCTACTTGTTGAATTATATCCTTTAATTTACATGGGTGAGATCGGTGTAGATGCCCGGTTAATAACTTCATACTTTGGGGATATGATTTAATAGGTAACTGGAAACATTCTACATAATATTGAAATTCACTCATTCTTACGAGAAGTGGAGAAGTAGTTCCCCTAAGGGTTGATTAAGGTTTTAAACAATATAAGCACTCAACTTTCCGTTTATATGAAAACGAAAAGATAAATTCATAAGTTGTTATAGATATATTGTTCATTAGAGAATCAATAGTACTTAAGGATCAATAAATAATTAGAGTGGTAAAACGAAAATTTTGACCTAACTCTAATTATGAACTATTTATGGAGAGTCAAATCATATATAGTGATTAAATCAATGGACACTGAAAATTTCAGATTATATAAAAACATATACAATTTTAAGAGTGCAGTCTTAGGTTTTTATTGGAGTAACTCTAAGATTAATAATAATGAATTATTAATGAAAGAATTTAATTAATAATTTCGATATTATTGGAGTTCAAAACTGTAGGTGCATTGGATCCCCTTAATAGCTCATTTCACTGTAAGAAACGTGTATATAGAATATTATAATTGAACCATCCAATTACAATTGTTACGTAAGTAGTAAAATTTATATTCACTTGATATTTGAATAATATTGATTATTCAAATTATTTAATAATTAATTAGTTAATTATTAATTATGAATTAATAATTATTTAATTGATTTATAAGAGGTCTTAAATTTAATTTTTAGCAGTGACCGGGTATAAATTAATTATGAATTAATTAGAGGTTACAAGTTTGATTTCACAATATAACAAGAATTAATTTTGACTTAGTTTTGAATTAATTATGTTATATGGGGAAAAAGTTTAATTTTAATAAACTTAGAGTTTAATGCTAATTTTGATTAATTAAAACCCTAAGTGGTTATCTATAAATAGAAAAGAAATAGTCTTCTTTTTTTCTTCATATAGAAGTTATTTTGGTTTTTGTTGTACGTTCTTTGAAATAGAAAGAAAAAAAAAAAATTTCTTTACAACATAATACAGAGAAGAAAATCTGTATCTTTATTCTCTGTATAACCAAAATCATTACTCACCTCTTACAAATATTGTTTATTCTTTTAAGAAAAGAAATCAATAGAAAATGAGCACAATTCTATATAATTATGTATACTCACTTGTTTTTTTTTGTGTAAAGATATATAAAGGAATGTTAGATGGTGAGCAATCTACAGAGATAAATACATAAGGTAAAAATTTGAGTTTTACTTCTTTATATTATTTTATTTCATTGTTTTATGGATTTAGGGTTCTTGAGTTTTCTAAAAATTTTAAAAACTTAGTGTTCCGCAAAATTCTTATTTTTAATAAAAACAATTGTTGTTTTTCCCTTCACTTAAGAACACTGACACCAAAAAGAAGAACAAGAAGAGGCTTTTATAAGCTTCAACAATGGTGGAAAAAGTGAAATGGCTTTTGTAGAGAATTTAAAGGAAATGATTTTCATTTGCTGTTGAATAAAAAATTACAACTATTTATATACAAGATTATAAGATTTTTTTTTTTTTTTTTTTAAACAATAATTACAATAATTCGGGTTTAGGGGAGAAGAGCATGACTTGAACACACAACTTCTTGCATGTAAGTGTGAGGGGCATACCATTAAGCCAACCTCATCACACATGATTATAAGACTTGATCACAACAATTGATCGGTAGCTAGCCTCGTTGATAAGTAGGTAATAAACAACAACTCAAATAGTTCTAACTAACTTTTGGTAGCTTTTTAATTGTTGACATCATTACATTTTAGCTGGTGGCCCTTATTAAGGAATAAGGGTAATCACAAATACAAATCAAGCACACATAATGTTGTTAGGTCAATAATTATCATTATTTATTGCCCATTTTACCAATTGTTTATGTTATTATTTCGAGTGAAATTAATTCTTTTATTTTGTTTTGCGTTTCTATGTTTAAATTTAGGTTTTGAGAAGAAATGAGTAGAATTGGCAAATGATCGAAATAAATTTCAGTGAAGAAAAACTAGAGATTTAACCCAAAAAACTCGCAGTATGACAATCATATTGAAATGGAATAAAAGGAAATGTTTTGGGAATCTGTAGTGGTAGCAAAGGTCTCGGGCCGATCACGAGAGGCTTGGCTTGATCGTGTATTCTAAAGATTAATAAAGCTCAAGGGAATTAGAAGAAGTTCAAGGGGCTAATATGTAATTAGCCAATCAAACCCTAGTTAGAGAATGTGCAATTAATGAGTTGCAAGTTCATGTCACATGATTGAACCATGTGCAAACTACAACCAAAACCTATGTCAGATAAATTGCAAGATAGAGTCGCATGATCCAAAGCTACGACACAAGCTACAACACTATTGTAAATTGGAGTTGTTGGTTCAGAAGCTGCGATGTAGTCACAAAATGCAGTTGTAGGGAAAGAAGTTGTGACACCTAATTTTGTGCAAATTTCTAGTTTTAGTTCAAGATCAACTTTTGAGCCAATTTAACCAATCATTATCGACCTCTCACTCCTATATTTCTTTTGTAATAGACTGTCCACCCCTAATCGACCAATCTGGCCCCCACAGCCCAACCAAGTGGAGTCCGACCCAATCCACTATCGGATCCAGGTAGGTACTGTCTCTCTGCCTTCTGAGGGATTTCCACGCCTTCCCACCACTCGAACCCAAGACCAAAGACATATAGTCATTTGGGAAGCGTGGTGAGTGTCACTCAGTTGTGGCTGTGCCAGATTGGTCGATCGGGTAGTCAATCAAAGGTGAACAATCCGTTGCATAAAAAGGCAACAGTCTGTTACATAAAAAGACACTTTTTTATGTAATGGATTACCCACCCTCGATCGACTACCCGATCAACTAATCCGACCTAGCCACAACCCAGTCAGGTGGAGTGGTAGTTTAAATGGTACTCACAATGCTTCCCAAATGACTATGTGTCTTTGGTCTTGGGTTCGAGTGGTGAAAAAGGTATGAAAATCCCTCAAAAGACAAAGGGATAGTACCTACCTGGGTCCGGTGGTGGACTGGGCTGAACTCCAGCTGGCTGGACCGGATTGATCGATCGGACAGTCGATCGGGGGTGGGCAGTCCATTACATAAAAATGCACCTTTTATGAAACGAACTATCCACTCTCGATCGACTGCCTGATCGACCAATCTGACTCAGCCACAACCCAGCTAGATAGAGTGGTAGCTCAAATGGTACTCACCATACTTCCCAAATGACTATATGTCTTTAGTTTTGAGTTCGAGTGGTGGGGGAGGCATGAAAATCTCTCAGAAGGCAAAGAGACAGTACCTGCATGGGTCCGGTGGTGGACTGGGCCAGACTCCACCTGGCTGGGCTGTGGCTAGGTCGGATTGGTTGATTGGCAATTGATTGAGGATGGGCAATCCGTTACACCTCTCCACACCATTCAAACACATAAGAGAGAGAGAGAGAGAGAGAGAGAGATTAGAGGCTTGAGCTACTGCTGCTTTTCAATTTATTCATCTGTAGTTATTTTTCTTTTATTTTACCTTTATGTTTTCTTTTAGAGTCACGAGTGGCTAATTTCTTTGTTAATTAGTACTTTAAGTCCTTAACATAAATTCAATCTATTATTATTATTAATGAAGTTGTTATTTTTGCATGATAAATTTAATGTTTCTATTTAAATTGTCACATATTTATTTTGCTTATTTGATCGGTCATCTTATGAGCATATTTTTAGGATTATGTTGTAAGAATATAAATTGCACATCTAATAGGAATATTTTTAGTTTACAACAATCAATTGCTTACGAACCAATTGAGAGATATTATATTTATAGATATCTAAGATAGACACCATGTTCTAGGATTTGTATGACGTTCATATTCTTCTAGTGCTTAATAGATTCCTGTTATTAAACCTAAGCAGACATCATGCTAAGTTATAACTAGGAATATATGCATTTACATAGACATTATGCGACTTGCATATTAACTAGTGAAGAACTAATATGGCATATAGTATGTTCATTACCTTACTGTGAATGTTTTTATCATGCATTAATATCATTACGCTTCATTCATTTATTCATAAATTGAAGGATTATTTAGTGGTGGATAAGATGTCTTAATTAAGTTATCTCTTATTGATTTTTTTATTGAATTTATTTTTTTAATTGCAATTTAATTTCAAAACCCAATTTCAATAACCCCTTCCATTTAGTTTAATTGTTTAAATAAATTTAAAATTTTAAGTAAGTTAATAACTCCTCATGGGATCGATATTTGCTTGTCACTATACTTAAACAAACGATTTGTGCACTTCTAAAGTTTAAATTTTGGTTTATTAAAAACTTAACCAACAAACACAAAAAAATAAAAGAAGACGCAAGATTTTTGTGTGGTTAAGGAAATCTCTACATCCATGTAGCACATTGGCACTCTTCTTTCTGTTGTAAAATAATGTTTACAAATGACGCTTTGTCTCTTTCTCTCTCTCTTTAAGTCTCACATATAACCACACACCAACACACTAGAAAAATCTTCACATATAAAGGAATTTGTAATTCCGAGGATACAAATAATAATTACTTGAAAAATCTACTTATATAGGACTGTCAATTCGGCCAAAACTCTTTTTTATGAACAAGCTGGTCGGAGTCGTGCAAGCTATGGCGCAACCTCAAGTCATGATACCAATCAACAATGATAATAAACTAGTATTCTTATCAATAAAGAAAATTCCTTTATTAACGAAACGCCAAAAAGTAGTTTTGTAAGAAGTCATTGGCTTTGATTAGTTTTCACCTGTAGGGCACAATAGAATCAAAGACAAATAACCTCTTAGGCTAATAATAATTTGTGGCATGGAGATTATAGAAATCAATTAATTAATAATTTATATTCATGAAAATATAGATTAAACATTAAAAATTTCAAAAATAATTTTAATATATAAAGAGTATTATGGATATTTTTTTGTACAAATCATGAATCAAATAATATAGAAAGTTTTAGATTATATTGTATAACATGTCAATTATTGTGTTAATTGAATGTCTGGTAGACTCCCTATAAATAGACATTAAGGTCGACAACCTTTATTTTTTTTTTGTCATGTCAGCTTGATAGTGGTTATAGAAGTTTACATTAGAGAGATTAATTTTAACTCTTTATCAATTTATTCTATGTGATAGTCTATTTTTTTATAATTCATACTTACAGTGGAGATACTCTAAAACACTTAAAAGAAAGGATTGATTGATTTAAATCATTTAATTCCGCACCAACTCTTGCTGGCCTTTAAGATTTAAAGAAGATTAAACCATTCTAATGTCAATGAAAAATTTCATTTTCGTGCTTGGGAAATGAAGCTTGTAATTATATATATATATATAAAATAAAAATAAAAAATAATACCTAAAAGAAGTAGTTATTGGAAATAGCAAATCTTGGAAGTAGTAAAACACATTCGGATCTTCCTCACCGTTTGAGCTTTAACAACAGTTGGAGACGACACAGAAACCGTGCAACCAAAATCGACTACACGGTATTTCAAAAGAACGAAAGGAAAATCAACTACACGGACTAGGCACCACACCAGCAGTCTCTCCACTACAACATCAACAGCAGCTTTCCTTCGCTGTTCTTTTATCTTAAATCACCCCACACAGATTCAACTCCAATCTCTCTCTCTCTCTCTCTTTACCTCTATTTGTGAACCGTGTTTTTCAAGGCCTCAAAAAAGGAGGCCTTTTTTTTTAAAAAAAAAAAAAAATTGTTTGTGTTGTGTGCTCAATCTGTTTGAAGATGATCGGAGGGTGCCCATTTAGTTTATTTACCTTCATCCGATGGATTTGCTTCTAGTGAAGGCTCAGTGATGGGTTTTTGTGCTCCATAGCTTCGAAAAATGCTTTCCTTAAGGTCAGTTTTGCTGCTTCTGTGTTGTTAAATTGCTCTTTTTGGGGTTTGTTCTGGTGTTATTTTATGTGGGTTGTTTGTTTTTGATAATTTTATACGTGGGTTTTGCATACTTAGTCTTTTAATAGTTAGGTTTTCTTAGAAATAAATGAGTACTTGTGAAGTTCAAATTGCATTTTACTTCATTTGTATTTGGGCATTTTAAGGACTAGATTTTTAGTATTGCTTTGATTTGGGAATTTAGGGAATTTTGGAGAAGGCATAGGAGGAAGATTTTTGTGGCAGCTGGTGTTTTAGGAGGTGGGTATCTTCTGTATAAGCTATATGATGCTCAACTTCGGGTTGCTGATCTGGAGAGACAACAGCGTGAGCATGACGAATCCATTAAGGCCCAGTTAAGAGATATATATCAAACTCATATTTTAGTTTTTATTTGTGTTGTTAGCTTTGTTTCCAAGAACAATGGAAGTGTGATAGTTCTTATGCTTTATGTTTTTTGATTGATTCTGATAGAATGCAAGCCCATTTCGAGAATGTTCAAAGAATAGCTGATGCGACGACGTTGCCCCATGCAATCAACTTTTTAAATAGTCGGATCTCAGAAGAGCTGGAGCTCTCTCAACTTTTAGAGAAGTTAATGAGAGGAAAGGAACATCCCAGCAGCTTGTCATCTTCCCAAAAACTTGAGCTTTGGGACAGACTCAAAATTTTGAGTATGATATTGTTACATTTTGTTTCTTTGTTTTTTTGAGGGTTCTTTCATAGGGTTGTTCATGAGTTTGTTTTGATTGTATAATATTACATCAATCTTACCTTCAAGAGGATATGTTTCTCACATCTGATGTGGCTTGTTCAGGTTTCACAAGAATGGTGGTGTCATTATGGGCGGTGACGATGCTTAGCTTGTATATTAGAGTTCAGGTTAACATTCTAGGGAGACATCTATATATCGATACTGCTAGTGGTCTCGGAAGCTCTCATTTAGCGGTAAGGCCACTAACCTATACCTTTATGTGTCCAAAAGTGTTTCTAACTATGTATGGTTCATTTAATCCCCTTTGCATTTCATTACAGTATTTTTCAAATAATTGATATCTCCTTTTTAACCTACAATTTGGCTATTTGTGCAACTGTTTGTCTTTTCTATTGTAATCTTTCCATTACAATTTACAAGTAACATTGTCGCTGAAGCGTAATTGAGAATCCTTGAGTAATGATCTCGTGCTACACTTTTTTCTACACACGATATGTAACCCATGTTTTTGTGTTATTTTATTCTGTTAAGTGATACATCAGAATGCATTGATTTGGTTGGTGTCAGATCAAAATTCAAATTGCAGTTGGTTGTTGAATTCCGTTGGAAAATTTGCAAATCCATAACTAAATTACTTAATGAAAGTAGTGAAAGTATTGGTAAAGTTAATCCTTATATTATTATTAGTTGCGCAATGGAAGATGTGGCTAGTAATCTGAACTTAAATTGGTAAAAGATGGGAAGAAAGAAACTTAAGTCTAATTCAGATGTTGGGTGAAGTTGTATTATGTGTCATACTTATATCTATGGTATTCTTTGGACTCGGAGGGATGGTGCTTTACGTTGTTTCATGGAGAGCTAAGGATAGCTGATAATTGCTTGAGGATCTTTCATACAATTGCATGGCAATCAAATGAATTAATTGGCTGGATTGTTCTTGTGTAGCAATTCCTTTATTGGTTTTTGAATAAAAAAGGCAAAGCTTAAGTATTATCAGGTGAATTCAGAGATCAAATATGTTCCTGGTAAATTGGGACTATACTGTTCTGCTTATTGGATTAAGATTTATACAAAACCATCTGGGAGATACACTTACAATTAGAGATATTTTGTGGATAGGTTATATTTTGAGGTTAAGGCTTGCACAGGACAGTTGTAGTGATGTTTCTGATTGTGGAATTTGATGCCTAAAGTGGTATCAGATTAAATTTTTATAATAAATTGCATTATTTCTGATTTAATTGCATTGTGGGGTGGAAACTGGAAGGATGTTCCTAATCTAGAATTTCACTTTTCTTAAATTCCTTTATAATTTGGAATCCAAGAAACTCACAATTATGGCAATGTAGTATTGATTGTGAATTAGGTGCATATAAATGGCCTATTTCTTTGTTAAAAAATAATCAAGTTCTGAGAACAAACTTTCTAAGGATGACAATCACAAGATGTGGGTTGGGTGGTAAGATCTTTGGAGGTTAGAGTTTCGAATTTCCACAATGCCTTGTACCTGGATGTCTTACCTCATGAATTTCCTGACTACCTAGGTTGTAAAGTGCGATAGTAATCTCTAGTTTAGAGTCAAGTGAACAAAGAAGACTAGCAGACATTTGCATATTTTCGGCATGAGCTGATTTTTTCATTTATTTTACATTTTCTTTTCTTTCAAGTTCTCTATCTATATTTGCATGTGCGTGTGTTTAGGAAGAAAGAGGGAGTACTTTGTCAGCTCTCTTCTAGGTTTTATCTGAATATAAATTGTTTCCCTCCAAACCCCCTTACTTTTGCTTAGAGCAGTTTTATTTTAGTGGTTGTGTTTTATACATGTATTTTGGATTGTAGGGGCATAACAAAACCCTGGTCAAAGCTTATTCTTTTGGGCTTATCTTTTCCAATATTTTCAGCATCTAGTTATGTGTTTGTACTCTGTGTCCCTTTTTTCTACTTTTTTAGAGTTCACATGTATGTCTCCCCTCTCTGTGTGTGTGTGTGTTTGTACCTTTGGAGCATCCAAATGTTTGTATGCATATGTTTAGTCATTAAAATACACATGTTTATTCAAAATTTGATATGATTGGAGCTTGGGGATTCTGATTTATTATCCATTCATTGGACATAAAGTTGTTTAGAGTTTCTTTTGGATCGCAGTTTTGTCTGCTGATTTTTGTCTAATTTTTTTATACCCCTCCTCCGATATGAAAGATAATTATTAAATAAAAAATGCCAAAGAATTATCCAGGAAATAGAGCTTTATAGGATGAATGCTATATTATGTCACTGTAGTATATGGTAATCATACCTGGGGAAGAATACATTAGAATTATCTATTTATTTATTTAGTTGATAGGCTTCATCATTTCATTGTTTCAGAATTAATTTATTACAGATGGTGCTATACTCGGGCTGATAGCAATAGAGTTTCTTTATGTTGAAATGGGAATTAGTTTAAGGTGTGACAGGAGATGAAAACTTAGGTTTTGTGTTAGGCTAGATTAAATCTTGAAAACAAGCACCTACGGTTCTACTTGCACTCAAAACTAAGTACAGGTAAATGATAAAAAGTCCAAAAAATTTGGTTGCTAACCTAACCTTTGTGAAGATATGATTCACCGGAGCTTCATATCCATATCTCATTTTCTTTTTACTAGTTTTCCCCTTTTGTTAGATATGGATACATATTGGCTTAACTAATGAAAATGAATAAATAAATAAGATAAATAGATATATAATATGGTATTGATCAAAGGTGTTAACATTATATACAAAGCTGCATTGTTCCTTTGAAAGTTGGCATGAACCGTCAGAAAAAATCAATCATCAATAACCCAAATTTTAGAGAGCCACAGAAACTTGTTTCATCCAGGCTTTCATGTGTTCATCTCCATTTGTGCATGCTCATGCAACTACTTTTTGTTTGGTGCCTTTCTCATTCACTTCTTTGCAGTTTTGTTTGTCAAATGATGTTCATTTCTCTCTTAATTTTTCAATTTGCCACTTGTTTATATAATTGGTATTATGGCTGCTTAACACCTAGCAGACATTGTATGTACTTCTCATAATCCATTGTATGTTGATGCTCTTAAATTTAGTATATTGTTGATTCTTTGCACTTTGATGTATGTTGCCTCTCTGAAAATAGCCGTCACATGACTTTTTTACAGGATGACACTGATCCCATTGACCGGGATGACGAGCAAAAGTTTCTGGCAAGTGTCGACTTTCTTGCTAATTATGGCATGCAGACATTGATTTCCGATGTTCAGGTAGCAGCCACTGAAGTTCTGAAGGGGTAAGGTCTCCTCATCTGTGAATTAGACATTGTTTTTTTGTGTTTTGTTCTATAACAAGAAAATAATTTATTGTTTCCTCATTATTTATAAGCTGTATTTGAGTATAGGATTTGCTGAGTTGTGCTCACAGCATTAAATGTAAAAATCTAGAAATGGTAGGAATTTTTTTTTTTTTTTGGATGGAGAAATGGTAGGATTTTGACTATATTGTTAGTACAACTATTGAGACTGAAATCGAGGCCAATATGTCCCACTTAAGCGCTTATATTTTATCATACAGAGACCACAAGGGATTGATACACCTACTGCTGAATACAATATAGAAACCTTAAAGCAAACTCCCAAACTTTATGGTATATCATCTTAACTAGAAAAATTATGATAATTGAACTTTGTGCTGAGTGACAATGATCAAGAAAGTGATTTCTGATGGCTAATTCACTTGGATACCATTCAAAATCAACAAGGAGAATTTGGTAAACTCTTGGAGGATTAATTAATGATTTGTGTACTTCTTGTGCACAGAAAGCAACTGAGGGATGTATTTAACGCTGCAGTACTTCATGAAACTGTAATGCAAATACTTGAGATGTTCATGAGCACAGGAAGTCCTCATCAATGGGTGGACATCCTGATGCCTGGGGATGCTAAGCTTTATCAACAAGCTACAGCCTCCAGTCATGGTAATCTTCCTTCTGACTTTAGCAAATTTGACCAACTTATGGTGGAGACACGAGCTGTGTTATCAAGGTATGTTCAAAATTACTGCCCTTAAGTATGTATTCTGTTTGTTGGTCATTCATTCATAAAAGACATGTTCTTTCTTGTGCAGTGCTGAGTACAGAAGTGTTGTTGAGATATCATTCAAAGCAGCAGTGGATGCGCTAGTGGATGAAGTGGGGGTTCAGTCCGGAGGCAGTCTAGTAACAGGGATCCCACTTGCCAAACTTGTACCGCGAATTGCACAGATAGGACCCTTTCTGCTTGATGAACCAAGCGAAAACAGGTTCATCCAAACCATCAGAACCATACCGGATGTTGAACTCTTCTTCACTCTTCTCTATGCAAATATGTCAACCTCATAGATTAGTGAGCATGGTTTGTATTTTTATCAATATTTTGATTTCCATACCAGAGAGAGCTACTTGGTTGTGAAAAAAGGAAAAATTGAAGGGGAGATAGGTTTGCATCCTTAAGATGTTAGTGTGCAAGTAATAATAAGGAATATGAAGATTTCTGCATAAATTGTGATTCTTTTCTCCTCTCAAAATACCCTGTGAAATGATGATAAAAATTATAGTTCATCTTGAGGGTTTTGTCATTGTAAGTTTGTATTTTCTGTATAATGGAATTTTAATCATTCAGTTTCAATGTTGTAAAATAATTTAATTTTACTAGAACACAAGTTTGATGATTAAACTTGATTTCATTTGTGTTATTTTTTTAAGGTTGTTTTCTTGATGCGTTTGGCGTTTTACTGGGGTTTACATGTTAGACATTCTAATCTTTCATTGGTTAGATTAAGCATTATAATCTTATTTTATTTAACAGAATATATATATATTCTAAAGATGATCAGAATAATTAAATTCAGATAAAACTATCAATATGTCGTGTTTTAGGATAAGGGTGAGATTTAAACTTTTAACCTTTTAAGATTAAGAGAAGTATTTAACCACTACTATTAAGTGGTGTTGTGCACGTAAATATTTTAACACATAAATTACTGTGTATTGATTAGTAAAGAGTTTTTAAACCTTCAAAAGTTGTTCTTGTGGACAATTCAAGCATTCTCGTATAGTAATTTTTATAGTAAATTTTAAATTCAAAAGTAATTTTGTTGAAAAGTTATTTGGAGATCTATTCAACTAAGACTTCCAATGATTTTTATGAAATAAAAAAATTTAAATATATTCAATATAGATTTTTTCAATTCTATAAGAGTTACGGTATTCGATATAAATTTTAATGACTTTAAAAATACTTATAAAAGTCATAAAATATTCAAGTATGATTTTTTTACAAGTTTATAAAGTTAATGAAGTATCCGGTATGTTGATGACTTTTACAAAATTCAAAATATCAATGACTTTTACAAAATTCAAAATATCAATGATTTTTGTAGATTTTTGTGTAAAAAATATAAAGATCAAACCTCATAGTATATCTTTTATTTCTTCCGAAGACTTTTGGATGGGATGTATATAATGACTCCTAAACTTTTTGTAGACTCTTGTGTGGGATATATAATATAAGTCATGAGTATTCAATATGTTAAATGACTTTTCTGGATTTCTACACACTTTGTGTGAAAATTTTAAAGATCAAACCTCACAATTTCTCTCCTATTAAGACTTATATAGATTTTTGGGTAAAATGTATAAAGATCAAGCTTTATAATTTTTCTCTTATATTCCAATCTTTCTAAACTCAAAAATAATTAGGATCAAAATATTTCACCCATTTTTCTATACATTCTTAAATCCTAACTTTGAGACTAGCCTATTGCAAATTTTTTTCCTTTCAAATTCTTGTTGTTTGTACATAGTTATCTTTTGCAACTTATTTTTTTTATGTGATTTTTTTTAAAAAAAAAAAAAAATTATTTATCAAGTTGAATGTACAATCTAGTAATATTATGAAAAAGATCACTTTTCTTTGTAACTTTTTTCTTTTTTAAAATCTGCAAGTATTAAAGCCTTTCGTTGAAACTCATAAACATTAGCAATAATCTATTTTCATTCTTTTTAGAAAATATTCTTATTGGTATAAAAATTATAATTTATAAAGTGTATATTATATTAGATATTAAATGAATATAATTTCATAAAAGTCTTCTAAAATGAAAGTACACGAAATAAATGAAAATGTTTAGTATTATTGTTTTAATAATTTTACAATAATCATTTACTTAAAAACAAAACCTTAAAAATGTCAATGATCTATTTACCGTTATATCCTCGGAACAAGAATGCGTCTTTGAAAACAGGAAATCTCAGCGAAAATTCATCTGTTTGTCTCTGACAGTTAGGGTGGTGAGTTAATCAATGGCGAGTAACAACAACGGAGATGTGTTGATGCTGGAGGCTCCGCCGGATGCGTCTCGGCCGTGGAAGGCCGAAATCATCGACTCGTTGCCGTACATTGATGACGACTACGGCGACCCGAGGGTGAAGCATGAGGTGGATCGTATGGTGGAGGAAGAGATGCGTCGCAGCTCGAAGAAGCCGTCCGACTTTCTCAAAGACCTGCCTCCTCTCACCAACTTCAGTCTCCAGGTTGAGATTTCTCCAACTCACTCCCACTCTCGCTCTGACTCTAGGGTTTCGTATTCAAAACTTGATTGATTTTGTTGAATGTGAAATGTGTCAGAATCATCCAATGGTTGCCAGAGAGTACGAGCGTGTGAGAGCAGGGAAACCTCCAGTCATTCTTGATACCTCACGGTATCAATTGGAAATGCTGCCCACCAATAAGAGGAACGACGAGTCTGCTTGGAAGCAGGCGCTCCAAAAAGCTCAGCGCTTGTCGCAGCATCAAGTCATCAGGTCATTGATTCTAAAAATAAACCCAACACCTCCCAAAGCAACTTAGTTTTTATTTGTATGGAATTATATCTTACTATATAATGTATATTTTGTAATTATCTACTGTGTTATAGTGTATGTATTTTGAATGAATTAAACTCCAAACCGTGTTGTTGAAATTGGGCTTTATTCTTGTAGGATGGATGAGTGGAAATTTTGTTTGGCTTTTTAGCGTTCTTGTCGATTGTTGTTCAATATTGATCAGTGATCTGTATTGGAGCTGATTTTGGAGTTTTGGATTCTTTTTAACATCCATATTATCTTTTGCCTCAATGATTTCATTGCTGAATATGCAATACTTTCTACTTATTTCATGACAAAACAGGTGGTTTTAGATACACTTACTAGTATGTACTGGTTGATTTGCAGGCTGGAGAATTTGGAACTGATGTCTAAACATGGTCCTGATGTCTGGAAACAGCACAACCAACGATTGGAAGGCTTGTTATCCAGGTCTGTGTTTAAAGTCTTAATTTTTTTTTTTTCTCCTAATCATAATGTAATTGTTAGTAGTCGCAAGTTATGTTGCATCAAGTTGTTTCTTCCGCCATCAATGTTTTACTGTGGTTCACTTTGGATGTTTCTGTATTTGCTTGGAGCTTGCTTTTTTCTGACTTGAATGTTAAGGCTTATGGCAATTCCTCCGTCTATTTAACTTGATACACCTATGGTTAACACTTAACAGTGTACCTTACCAGATGTTAACTGTTGGTGGAAGCAGATTCTAACCTCTAATTTTCCCTTTCATTCTCTCTATAAATTGAGGAGTTTTGGGATAAATATGTATGTCTTGGGGTACAAGGATTGCTAGATTCCAACTATCTATGCTGTTTTTGATTAGATAGTTCATAGTTCTAGATGTTTTCTGTTTTAAGGAAGGCTTCTGACTCTTTAACACTCTAGTCACAAAATTGATGTATACTGGACCAGTTAGTCATTCGTGAGAGGAAGTTAACCAGCAGAGGGTGGTAAATATGCTTATTATAGTAACTTGTTTAAGACCTAAGTTTCAGTTGTTGATGTAGATGGGTAAGTGCAGCTCAATGCATCTGGTGAATGAATGGATGAAAAAGTTTAGTTGATGCAAAACTGAAAATTGAAATGTTTTTTGAGCTAAATGTTAGTGAGAAATACTAGCAACACTTGCATAAGTTAGTGTTGAAAATGTTTATTTTCTTTATGATGTATATATGCTGTTGAATAATTCACCTTTTTTTATTAAACCTAACCATTTTGTGAGCTTAGCTTGCCGAAGTTAGCTCTTCATGAACAAATACCTTTAGCTTTATCTTTTCCTGCTCTACTTTGCACATTACTCAAGCACTTGATAATCTTTTCTCCAGAATGCAAAGATTAGCAAGGGAGCAAAATGAAAAGATTGAAACTGTAAACCGTGAAAGAAAATATCATCAGGTGATTTAAATTTCTAGCTGACCATTCTATGTTGTCTTCAGTGTTTTTGTTTTGGTAACTGTTGTCTTCAGTATTGCACTGCTTGTGATTACTCAACGTGTTCATTTTTTGAATGATTAGCAAAATACTGCATATGAGCTCAATGCTTTATCTTCACAATGGAAGGAGCTTTGTGCAAAAAATATAGAAATCGAAGCTGCTTGTGCTAAACTTGAAAGCCATATAGAAGTACTAAAGAAAGAAGCTGAAGAGAGGTACTCTACCTTTTGAATTGTTTTTCATTTTTTATTTTTCATTGAATAAATTATTTTGGTCATCTTACTTTGGTGGAAAATAATTTCATAGTCTTTACCTATCCAGAGGCTGGAACTTGGAAGTTGATCTGGAAAATGGGCCTTTGTTGAATTCTGTATAGTAAGTGTTTTCTTCTTCATTACATTATGGCTCTTAATTTATATCTGATGGAAGTGGCTTTAACATGAACCAAAAACTCAATAACACAAGATAAAAAATAACGAGAGATTCCAACACAAAAGAAAAATAAGTGGCAGACTTTGTCCTCTCGCACGAAACGCAGTGGTAATTCCAGAAGATGCCATTGGGTCGACTCCTCGAGACCCAAGTCTTCCAAATCTTTAAACAAAAAAACACTCAAATAAAATTTCTATCGGTGCCAATTCCAGAAGATAAATCATAATATATTTCAAGCCTAAAACTGACTTCTTGCTGTGGGTACATATTCTATTTATAATGAAATACAACGATCTTAATAATCTTGAAGTTCTTAAGACTTTTTTCTTTGAAAAAAAAAAAAACACCCTTAATATCCCAATTCGCACATTAAATACTTCACAAAACCAATATTGACTAAGACCTTATATTTGGACTATCATTAATAGTAATTCTTTCAGCACTACAGTATTCTAGAACCAGATCTTTCATCTATGTTGAAACTAAGGTTGACTGATTCTATAGTGTTGTTTTCTTGGATTTTTTTGGTTCAAAATGTAGTCTAAAAGTGATTTATATCTTTGGAAATACTTATATGTATCTATTATTAAGGCACTAGAGTTACAATTGATGAAGCCACAATGAATACATAAAATCTAAAGCAAAATAGAGTACATGAAATTTAATGAAAACATATTTAGTCAGCTGTTTCAGTTCTATGCATGTTATATTGTGACTTGTGAGAAATAAATAAAACAATAAAGCTGCATTGCAGAGACAGATGCAGATTCTTCTTGGTTCTGATTATGAACCTATGAAACATTATTTTTTTCTTAGAAGGCTTACAGATATTTTTTCTTTTATAGTAAAACTACATTTGTGTTGTCGACTAGATTTTACTTTGTACTTTTAAAACTTCATTTTTAATACATCTGGAGGTTTTCCATTTCTTTTGGCAAAAGTTCTAAGTATTACATTTTCTGTTGGCTCTTCAAGCTGTTGTCTTAACCAAGTATCACCACACATTCACGTACACGTGGGATTGCGTGTAGAAGATTGTGATTTATTCATATCAAAACAAACAATTTTGCCTCTTTATCTTATAACGAAGTCACATGAAATGTTTCTTCTATGAATGGATTCAAGTAACATGACTTTGATAAGTAGAATTTCTCACACTGATTTTTCTTATCTTACAGGGTTCTCTACTAGAAGATGAGTGTCATTCACCTATGATGATATGAATTAAGGAATGATCTCTACCCACATCATCCAGGACTAGCAGTTTTGTATTCATTCACTTGTGGGATTGATCCTGCTTGGAGTTCCATGGCTTCAATGTTGCTGGTGTTGGTCCTGAAGAATTTCAATACGCTTGCATTTATCTTTATACAAAATTTCTGTATGTGCTCATGACCGAGTTAAAATAGGCCAGACATGTTTTAATAGAATTCTGATTACTTGCAGAAATGTAGTTGTTCTCTTGCATTATTTTCCTCCAACTTTCTTTTTGTGTGCATTAATCCTATCACCACTTGGGAAGAAAAATTGAGCTGCAAATCAAAGAGATGAGGAGGATTACTACCTAGCGGGTGGATGTAATTTTTAAGAGGAAATTAAAGAACTGCAATCTTTTCTCTAAATGAAAGATTCTAATTATATTATTTTCCCCATTTAGTTTTCTGGCTGACACAAATCTGACAAAAATCATAACTATAATTGAATAATTGTCTATGATAAACTATTATTAATCATATATAAAGCTTTTATTGCTATATTCCAAAAGAGAAATCTGGTGGAAGAAAAACTTTCTTGTAAAATTTGGGGTGTTGGATTGAAGTGGATTGGATTGTACTATTTCTATACCAGCTGTTTACTATATTTTATATTAAGTTTAACACAATGATGGTGTACAGTTGTATTTTTGCCTTCATAAAGTCTTATATTTTATTTATGTAAGGTTTTAACATTTATTCATTTAATATTTTTAATATGCTATATAATTGATATTTTATATAATTATTGTATATAACTTGGGAAGTAAAAAAAGGACTCGCTCATGTAATCACAAGATAAGCCTACCCATGCTTTATGTATTATTTAGTGTTGTTTGCATTAGTGCACTATACTTTGCCTGCCCAAGCACGTGTTGTATTATATATGTATTAAATTCTAACTCTTCAAGACATTACTATGCAAAGGGAACAAACGTGTCCTTGTGGCTTGTGGGTAAGGAAGAAAGTGTCAATATCCGTGTCAATATTGAACTTCTAAATTTATTAAAATATCGACAATAACAACGATATCAATTGATATTCTATTAAAAGTTAAAAATATATATATATAGATATTTTCTTTTATAGTTTGAAATTTTGTATACAATTTTAACACATTTTTAAGCAAGTAATTATGCATCAAATGAATCTTATTTTGACAATTTTTATAATATTATATACAATATAAAGATTTAAATACCTAATAAATAAAATTATCATAAAAATAGTTCTATTATACATTACATGCGAAAAATTCAATATCAAAATGATTTTCTTTGCAGTTAAAAGATAATCCTTTATTATCTTTGATTTGAACAATAATGTGCACATAGTTTTGGAGATAGCTATTAACAGGCCACATGTATATAATTTTTTTTTTTTTTTCCAACAGATCCAAAAATTGGATAATTTGGATTTACCAGTTTTAGTGGATATTGATGATTTGCATGCATAAGAATTTTATATGATAAAGTACATGAAAACCTAACCCTGTCCCTAAATCACCCAAGCAACTGGTTTTTGTGCATATTGAGATATTTGTATTTTCACTTCTGATTGCACATTTAGGTATAATCTTCTGTATGTCATTACTGATTGAATGGAATTTAAACCAACTAATTCCTCTAATTTGCATTATATGACCGCAAAAAGGGCATAAGATACCATTTTATAGTCTGATTTTTGTTTACAATACTCCCATGCTACATTACTAGACAATTTATGCAATATAATTCTGTGTCGAAGAAAAATGAAATTTTAAGCTGATCAACTCCAACGAAATAATTTAACCTCCAGCGCCAACAAATTATTTAGACAAATTACATAACCCTCTCAAGTTCTAATCGTAGTTAGAAAAGCTTTTTGATAAAAATTGCAGAAACCTCGCCTGTTGTTAGTTGACTTCAAACTAAATGTTATACCAACTTTTGATGATAAAATAGAAAAGTATCTATTTTAATTCTTTTAAAATAATATATATAGGATAAATAAATATATAAATATATACGTGTAGACACGAAAAATGGAAAAAAAGTTGCACCGTTTGATTGATTGGAGCAAATCACATCAGATGGTTTTAAAATAAAAATTTCAGAACATCTTTATTTAAGAATTATCCCATAAATATATATATACATGTGTGTAAATTTTCAATATAATTGATTCACATTTTACAGTCCATTATAAGATAATGGATGGAGGGGGTGAAGAGATTGAGCTAACAAAAGATAAACAAAAAAGGGTGAAGAGAAATAGAAGCTAAGGAAATATACTAAAATGAAAAGAAGATGTTGAAAATCAAAATATTAAAAATGACACGCATGGATATATCTAATGGATAATCTCATTTTCCCCATCTAATTTGACTTAAACACTAATTTCCACCACTAATTTTTCAAAATCCTATTTTATCCCCTATCATTATATTTATTACAAAAAGTGTACTCTAAATGCACGGTGACTTAAAAGACCAAATTGCCTGTCTAAGATTATTAAAATATAAGAAAATAAAAAAGGGGATAATCTCAGTTTCCTTTTTATAGTTTAACATAAATGCTAATTTTCTTATATAGTATTTTAAAACCCTATTTTACTTCTTATCATTACATCTGTTATAGAAAAAAGCATTTTGATATGCACAAGACGCAAATGATTAGCCTTGTTTAATATTATTACAAAATGAGAAAATAATCAAAAAAATCAAAATCTTAAAATCAAAAAATTAGAAAAAAATTATTAAAGGTTGTGGGATCTCCACCAATTCAACTACTTCTTCCAACACCCAAAGCCTCCTTCAATGCCAAAGCTATCATTTTTTATGGATGGTGGAGATCTAATATGAAGATCGGATCTCCACTTCTAAAATAAATAATTTTTTCAGTTTTCTTTTTTATCATTTTTTAAAATGATATCCACTATCCATCATGTTGATGGACTGTAGACATCTCACAAGAATTTTTTCATTATTTTTTAATTAAATTTTAAATTTATTTTCATTAAGCTTTATTAAATTTTTATACAATTTTTTATTTTTATTAAAATTTATTAAAATTTAATGTTATATATATATACATATTAACTTACTTTTATGGATTTACCTTTTCAAACTAACGGTCAAGACGTCACTCTTAACATTTTCTTAGATATTTCTTTAAACTCCAAGAGGAATTTTGACCACTTAGTCTAATATGTAGGATTTTGACTATTGTTTATATTAGTGGGAATTTTGACTATTATATCAAACTAAGGGGAGAAATAGGATTGATCCTATATTTAATTTGCTTTTGTGAATTTACCCTTCCAGAGTGATGGTCAAAACATTATTCACAACATTGGCTTGGACGACAAGGGGCTTTTTTGGACATTTCCTTCGGCTATAAGGGGATTTTGGCCACTTAATCAATTAATAGGCGAGATTTTGGCCTTTTTTTTATACAAGTAGAAGGTGCTGGCTATTATATCAATCTATAGGGGCCCAAAATAGGATTAGCCCTAAATCTAAACCATTAATATGCATAAAACCTCAATACCTTAATAATGTTGGGTCTTTCAAATTTTATTAATTTTTGGAGTACCTTTGTATTCAAACACTCATTAATAATCAACTAAAGAACCAACCAATAATGCGTTTTTGGGTCTTTCAAAATTTATTAAATGTTCATTAATCAGCTAAAAATACATTAAATTAATCAATAACTAAATCTGTTGTACTTATCTGTTTAATTAAATAAAATTCATTGTTATTGTCTTCGTTATCGAAATGTGTTCAATGTACTCGATTAATCGTAAACCCTATTTAAATAAACAAAAACTTTTCTTGTATTTCTTTACACATTATGTACATGATTACAATGGCTTCTCATTTGAGAGACATTAAAAAATCAATCATGATATATGAAATACACAACGAATTGTGTGAGTATAGCATCAAGCATCCCGCATGAACTCAAAAATAATTAATGCAGCAATCGGTTTCGAGAAATTTAACTTGAAAGTTAGTCAAGATACGATATCAAATACACTCGAGTGATCCTCGAAGTATCTTTTGCTTAATCTATAATAGATGGTCATGCTAAGCGGGGTAAAACTTCAAAATATCTAAATGTGTTGACGGTTGTTTATGAGTTTCTTCGGTACCAAAACATGTCTAAACATGGAGACGGTTGTTTGAGTGGTTTCTTCGATACCAAAACCACGTAAATATAACACGAGAACTGATCCTAGAAAAGACAAGGGAGATTACGAAAATATTGAAGCATCAATAACATTTGATAATTTTGGAGAATTCAACCACAGAACTTCTAGATGCATTAAGAAAAGTTAAAAATAAGATACGAATTTCAAGAAAAAATGCAAGTAACAATAGAGTTATATTCCAAGAAAATAACATAATCAATTGTCTTTGCAATTATCAGCACATTATTAATTTATGGTATCAATGAAGCTATAGCTTTATATAGAGATTTTATTAAAAGTATTATTTTAGTATTTTCTCAAAATAATTAATTTATCCCATAGCTCCACGTTAAGATTGAAAAAAAAAATCATTATGTTATTAAAATTATTAATTAATCAAATATTAATTTATGGAGATTATACTTATATGACCTAACAAAATTAAGGATGGATATAAAAACATGGAACTGAGTCGAACGACCCGAACCAACCCAATCCGCTGGTATTCGGGTCGGTTTCCATGTTCAATTCCAAGGTATTTGGACCCTCCATTTAAAAAAACATTATATTTCACGTATCGAGTGGAGTCTAGATATCTAGAATCGATCCGACCTGTAAATAGTGGTATATGCACAATTTCACATGCCTTTATATAAAGACCCCTAACCCTAGACTGGCCATTCTCTTCTTTCCCTTCTCTTACTGCAGTCGCATCCCTTCTTCTCTTCTTCCTCTCATCTCTCATCTCTCGTCGTCTGTCATCGTTGTGAAGCTCTTCTTGCTCTACTTGCCACAGTCGTCGTAAAGCTCTTCTTCCCGTCACGGTGAAGCTTTTCTCGCCGTCACCCATCTTGATTTTTGGTAACCATTTCGGTAAGCTCTCCTCGCCATGAAACTCTCATTTTTTTTCACTTAGGTTTCTCATTTTAATTTCATGGCATTTTCACTTATCAATCTTTTTTAAACAGTAGCTTAGCACTTTCGACTTCAATTCTCTACAACCCCAGACACTAACAACTCATAACTTGGTGAGTCTACTCAGTTCAGGCTCTTATTTTGCTACTTGAATTTTGATTTTTACATGCTTAGCAGCTTTAGACTTCGTTGAAACTTGATTGGGTGTTTGTGTTTTAATAATTTCGTGTTTGTTGTTTTGAATTCTATTTATTGCTTAACTGCTGTTAGTTGAAATTACATATTATATCCTTTAAGATAAAAATCTTGCTTTAATAAAAATCATATTGCTTAGTTACCTGAATACTAGTTGTTTTGTTTTGTTGATTTCGTGTTTTGGAACAAAACAAGCAAATTGATGAATTTTAGTTTATTTTTGTTGATTTTATGTATGTGTGTTGATTTGACTGGTTTAACTATTCTTATTATTAATTGTGTGTCATTGTTGTGAATAGATGGAAAAGTGTAAACAATGGTTTGGGGTCTGAATTTGATGATGATGGAGTTAGTTCGATTGTAAAAAATCATAATATTAGGATGAGTGAAAAAAGAGAGAAAAAGAGTAAAGGTAATGGTAGGCTTAAGATAGATTGTTGGAAACATTTTGAGATTTATGAAACTCGTAAGGGGAAAAGAAGGTCTAACTTTAAACATTGTGAAGCTACATATGCTTGTGATTCCTTCTCTAATGGGATCACAAAGATAAACAAACATATTAAATTTAGGTGTAAGGTATTCAAAGCTAAACAAGTTGATGTCACTAAAAAAACATTAGTGAGGCAAAGAACATTATAAGGATATGGTAGTAATTTGCTACATATTCCTTTAATCAAGAGAAATGTAAGAAAAGATTGGTGGAGATGATTGTACACGATGAATTGCCATTTAAATTTATGGAGAACAGGGGATTTCGAAGGTATAATGAAGTATTACGCCCTTGATTTCAAATACCATCTAAGAGAACACTAGTGAGAGATGTGTACAGTGTACTAATTGTATCTTGACGAGAATGAACTATTGAAGAAAATGATCAAACAAAGTAAAATGAGAATTTGTCTAACCAAGGACACTTGGTCTTCAATCCAAAATACTAATCACATGGTTGTGACATCTCACATTATTGATAATGAGTGATAGTTGCAATTTTAGCTTTCATTCGATAGAATATCATAGAAGGGAATCAATTAAGAGATGTATTGAGAGAGTTTTGCTCGATTGTGGTATTGATAAAGTTTTTGCCATTTCTGTTAACAATGCAACTGTAAACTCTGTTGCCTTAAACTATTTGATTTGAAAATTGAATAGTTAAACTGTGTATGGAATAGTTTTAGGAGGAAAATATTTGCATGTTAGATATTATGTCCATATATTGAATTTGATTATGGGTGAAGGTTTGAAAAATATTTCTGAGTCAATTGCAGCAATTCGAAATACAGTGAAGTATGTTAGATCTTTTTCTAGTAGATTGGCGAGATTTAAAAAATGTGTTGAAGATGAAAAGTTTGGACAGTCAGGTTTTGTATCTATGGATTGCCCTACAAAATGGAACTCGATACTCGATATAGTTGATGTTAGACAGCGCTAACAAATTAAAAAAAGCCCTTATCCAGTTGGAGGAGGATGTGTATTATGTTACCTACTTTGCGGAAAGTGAAGATGAAAAGAAACAGTTTGGGCCACCTTCTTTAGAACACTGAGACTATTCCATGGTATTTATTAATTTCTTACGGACCTTTTATTAGACTACTTCTATATTTAGTGCTTCTTTGCGAGTGACAACAAATTAATATTGTTTAAGTTGGTGTTCGGTATTTCAAACAATCATTGAGTTGGAAGGTTTATCTAATATATTTCTGGTTAGGATTGCCTCTAACATAAGGCAAAAGTTTTTCATATGTGTTGGATAAACCCAACATGATGTTGTTGATAGCGAAAGTGCTTGACCCTAGGTTCAAATTGAATTATATCCAATATCAGTTGGAGACTCTTTATCTTTTGGCAAAAACACAATCCATGGATGCACAAATAAGAATATTATTAGAAGAGTTGTTTGATTATTATAAATTAATGCACTGTAGTGGGGATGAAAATTATCATCGTTGTAGTGATTTGATTGTGCTTTGTGGTGATGGTCAGAGGGCTCAGACTCACAAAATAGACATAACTATAGCAAATAAATTATGAGAAATCAAACAAAAACAACAAAGTGCGAGAGTGGAGAAGAATATTAAGTTAGATTTGTATTTATCGGAAGAATATAAGCCCATAAGTAATGAAATGTTTAATTTGTTACATTTGTGGAAGAATTATTACATTAAGTACCCAACTTTGGCAAGTATAGGAAAGAATGTGATGGCAATGCAAGGTTCAATGGTGATATTGGAATCCGCTTTTAGCATGAATGGTCGTATTCTAGATCAATTTAAGAGTTTATTAACTCCTAAAATGGTGGACAAAGTAATTTGTTATCAAAATTGATTGAGTGCTTCGGACCCAATGCTTGAAATTGTTAATGTAGATGAGCATGCGGAATATGACGACAATAATGTTCAAAATATTTAGTTTTACCAAACCGTTGAAACTAGTGAATTTATAATTTAGTTTAACATTTATATTTTATGTTTTATAATCATTTGATTTTACTTAATTTTTAATGTAGTGCCCTTCAACGATGCTACAAATGAAGTTTCAACTTCATTAGATAATTTGGATTTGTATTGAAATTTGATGATAAGATTTTATAGTTTATATTATTTTTAATATCATTGTTTATTTATTATATGTTTAATATTTGTATACTAATAAATTTGTTTTGAATAACTATAAAAAGTTATTTGAACTTTAGAGCTAATCTTTGATGGGTTGGAGTTGGACTTGAAGCTAGTCTTTGAAGTTGTCAATTGCCACATTTTTTTTCAAATTATTATATTTTTATATGTACTATTTTTTTTTATTTTTCTTTTTAAATATATTTTGTTTTATGTTTCTGTCTACTATTTTGTGTAATATGTGAATATAAACATTGGACAGTGTTAAGAACTTAAGGTGGTAATGTATAGATGTGGATATTGGATAACGTTGTTGATATATATATATTTTTTTCCTTTACATTAGAGGCAATAGGCAGGTTGAAACTTTGCACCCACTTAATTTTTTTATTTCTACCCATAAAACAAAGTAGGCCTAAAGAGTCCAAAACATTTAAATTTAAAGGTCCAACAAAAGGAAAAAAAAAAAAAAAAGATAACAAAAACTCGACCCAAAAATGAAGCCCAGAATTTGGCGCAAGCTGAATCAAACCAAACAATGGATGTTCGAATTGATTAAGTTTCTCTCTCTTCTTGGACCATGTTTGAACCCAAAATCGCCGATTAGACCACTTACCATGTTCGAGCCAATTCCAGTAGGAATCGACCTAAACATGATTATACCTACCCCTAAACAAAATTGTGTCAAAACGCCCCTTCTGATATATAAACCTTTTGATCACATATTGATTGTAATTACATTTTTAACACTTCATTCTCATGCAAAAATACTCCACCGGTGCATACCAGCAAAATAGATTTTAATTACTTATCATGAAAAAAAAAAAATTTAAAAAAAAGGTAGATGGAAAGATGGAAGCTAATTAACAAAAAGAGAATTTAGACCAAAGATGAGTTAAAACAAAAATAATACTTCTGCAAGCTGAACTAAAAATGAAACCAAACTACCTTCACCCTCTTTTTCAATTTTTTTTATAACTAGTACTTAACCTTGAAGACAATTGCAATCAGATCAACAAATATACAACTCTAAATCACAGTTCAAAGAACTACTTTCAAGATAGAAATGAGCAATCCATATCGAGTAAAGGCACAACTTACAGTACATGAATGAAAGAAACCCACAAATTATGAGTGAAAACAGATATAGAGAGTGTTATTTCCCACCATATAGCTGCCAAGCTACTCTTACAACATCTTTATCTGTAGACATATCATAACTCTAAACAGAAGGATTATGGTTGAGTAGTAGCTTAAAAGATCGTGAATCGCAATAACTTACCACTGCCTAAACTACAGCGTAGTGCAGTGGTAAACGGCTGCCCGCCCCCTATAGCCTTCTCAGATCGTGAGTTCTACTTTTTTATCCCATAATTTGTAGACATCTCCCCCATCAACTATAGGTTATACTGTCACTTAATATGGATTATTTCATCTTGCTTTTAGGTAACTATTCTTCACACCGTCTCACCATAATTTTATCTCGTTTAATAATCTCAATCATTTCCTAAACCAATATCACTACTAGACAACATAAAAAACTCAACAAAACAAAACGATAAAAAATTTGTTGCGTGCCCAAATTAATGCATTGAATTTGATTTATCGATTGTTACTCATCCATTCACTCCATTCATTGCATTGACTTAAGCATAGTAGCATTGGACGGTACATTCGCAGACTTGACTTCCGACATGAACAATAAAAGAAAACTACCTCGCTTTGCACTACGGCCTTACCTCATGCAGATAAGATAATTGTAACGACATTCATGTGAGTTCATAAATAAGATAGCACAGGAAGACAACAGCAAGAGCTAACGCACCATAAGATCAGATAAGTCACATGTCCCCTCTGAAGTGTTTTATATGTAACAACAATACTTGTTCAATCAGAACTGCTTTATTTCTTTTCTATTTAATTATTTAAAATTAAAAATAATAGTTAATAACTAAAAGAATAAACTATTTAAGGAGAAACGGCACACCTGTCTAACAAGCTTTCGCATTTACAACCCAACCGATCCTACAAAGTTTATTTTCAACTCATAGAAATGGTATATAAGCCATTAGGTCTCGCGATAGACCCTTCCACCCTGTAGAAAGGCAATAACGAGTTGTGGTGTTGTAAAAAGGGAAATAAGCTTTTGAAATAATGTTGCTGTACGTTAAGGAAGGGCAGGCATGGGCTTTGCATAAACGGCAGCGCAAGCAGCGACATGAATTCTGGAGAGGGGCGTAGCCAACACCTCTTTGGCGGGAAGACATCTCTATGTCCCCTTCTCAATTTGTTTGAAGTACAACTTTTTTAAAAAATCATTTCTAGTTAATTTTACACGGCCAAATTAGAAATTGTTTTCCTTTATTTTTTCTTTTTCTTATACAGTACACTATTTTTTTTCTTATTCTAACCATATATCCATTTTTAACTCCCCCATATTTTTTCTTATTCAAACCATATTCACTTAAAATCTCAAAATCCGCTATACATCTTTTTTACCAAAATACCTCTAATAATAAAATATTTACTTAAAAATATTTAACGAAAAAGGAATACCGAATTCAAATACTTTATTTAAAATGGTTAAAAACAGATTTTCACTTTTAGTACAATAAAAACAATACCCTCTTCACGCATAAATGAGGTGACGTACAGTGACGCCACTCCACCTGCTTCTCCAAAGTGGCGAGTTCATGTGCAAATGATGTCGCACTACGGGTGACATTGACAAATAATATTTCACAAAAAAAGGAACGTAATTAATTTGCTTCATTATAAATTGAGAACTTTCAAAGGTGATAAGAGCCATTTTCGTAGTCAACAAAATACGAGACAGAAGCAATTACAGTCACACATAACGTAAAAACCGCTGGTGAAGGTATGACAATACAATGAAGAACAATAGCAATGCTGTGGCGAAATAATGAAGAACGATGGGCATCTGTGTTTCTTTGTGACATCAGGAAGGGGGCCGTCCAACATAAATTTGCCCCAAAAATAAATATAGCCAGCTTTTACACACTCGTTTTTCTTCTAATTGCATTTTACACGAAAAATATAACAATACAAAGTCAAAAAAAAAAAAAGTAACAGTACAATCTTTTATTAAACCAAAAACATAAATAAACCAAACCTCCATACATCAGATCCAATAGAAGAATGAAAAAAGGCAACAGAGATGGAACTATAAATCGAATCCTCCAAAGTCCAAACAAATAAGACTAGAACCAAATAAAGCTTGAATCTTAATAAGAGCTTACAGTAATTACGATAAACATAGTGTCGTGTCAATATGGTATGTATAAAACATACTGTCAATCTGGTATAAAAACGAATAGCACTACATATGTTAATTATATATCAACAAAAGAAATGCAACCATTAAGAAAACATAAATCAGTAATTCAAGCATATAAAATCACAAAAATTCATATGAAAAACAAGGAAAATCCACTACCTACAAAAGCAAGTTCAGAGTAATAGCACTCACAGATAAGGGTGTGAGAAGGGTAGAGCTCCCTTCAATCCAAACAAGAATCTAACATACCGGGTGATGAGGGCTCCAGAGATATGCAAGCCACAAGCCTATCAAACTCTTTCGTCATGTGATAGAACTGTGGGATCCATAGCTCAGCAGCCCTATCAACCCTGCAAGAACCTCTATTGGACTTCAAGGAGCTCCACTCGAATCAAATCATGACACGACCAAACAGATAAATAGAAACCCTAGAACCAACCAAACCCACCACGCCCATGCCTCAACCAACTCTTTCTCCCCCCCTTCTCCCTCTCTCTCTCTCTCTCTGTCTCCCTAGCCTTCGACTTGGGAGATTTTTCACCCCGTTAGAATCAAACACTAGAAGGGTAAGAACAAAAATAGTATTATAAATAAATTTAAAATGAAAAGCTATGCAAACTATTCAAGACTCACAAGTCATACTCAGGAAAATATAAAACAAACAAGTACAGTCGCAAAATAAACTTCATACTCAACGAAACCATGTTTGCATATCCACCGATCATCTCATGAGAGGCCATAAAATGCAAAGAAAAGACATAAACGCTTAGCATCTTGAATCCGCTGAAGGATCTCAACAGATCCACACCAAGCCAGGCACGACCTTAAATCATCACCGGCAGGACTTATAAATATGTACATATATATACATACATTAACAAGTCAAGACCCTTGACCACCCACTTGAACTATTTAGAACCTAGTTTGGTAAACTACCCATGAGACCAACCATCAAATCCCAGCAAGACATCCAAAATCAACCCCGAAATGCAATGGAACCCTAACCCTAAAATGAGAAACTAAGGAAATATAAAAACTACACATCAACCTAAAACCCCACTCGACAGTAACCAATAATATATTTATGACCCTAAACCACTGAGAGAAAGTGGCTTGCTTTACAGATGAAATTGATGGGACGGATTTATAGGCAAGATAAATAATGGCGGTGGGTCGGCATACGGAGAGAGAAAGACAGATGTGGGGGCTGTTTGTTTGGCTCCATCATCACGAAAAGTCATTGGGAACCGGCTCTTTAGATTCCCTGACCTTTCATTTTGATAATCTCATTCACATGCATGGAATACTGTTTGCTTGTAATTTATTATGTGAGTTATGGAGTTATTCATTTTATCGTTATTTTCATTTTCACTCGACTGTATGCAGGCTGTTCTCTAATCCCTCTCGTGCAGAAAACGTTAAAATATTTTGCTTTTAAAAAAATTGTCCACCTCTTTCAAAAAAAAAAAAAAATTGTCCACCATTATAGAATGATCAAGTGAAAGGCAGCTTTGCCAAAAAACTTTCACCTTTGTTTCGTTGTCCTGTCCTGATGGTTATCTCTCTCATCCCAACTCTGCATTCTATGCGTATGAAATATTAAGTAATGGGGAACAAGATTCTCGCGTGCGAAATCGAGACCAATCTTAGCTCTCTAGAGTTGTAAAAGTTATTATAACCATTTAAAATTTTAGCACACCACCTTTTACTCTATCCAATCAGGCATCTTTCCATTTCCTAGATAATGAAATTTGATTCTCATAAGATATATTTTATAAGTTTATGTGAGTAATTTCTTTCATTTATTTTGATAGTTATTATATTTCAATTGTAGATTAAATTTATGACTGATATAAGTAATGATTAATCTCGATAGGTTTGATAAACTTTCCATTTATTTGATGTAAATTTTCAATAAAAAAATATAACTTTATTTAATTTTGTTATTTGTGCATGACTTTATTGGAATTACACATAAAATTTCACACCTATAGGACTTCTACATTAAGTGCGCGTATGTAATCTTGAATTAACGCTACATTAAGCGGGTATATTTAATTTATAATTTATTAGAGTTAGATGAAATTTTTTTTAATAACAGATTTTAATAGAATTCATAGATTTTATGAACTTTATATTGATTTTATTAAATTCTTTAATAAATTTAATAAAATTTTTAGAAGAATTACGTACAAATGGATCAGCTAAAATAGCGTTAACTTTTATTTTGAGATTGAATAAAATGTCAACATTTTAAAGTCAATAATACAAGACTGAAGCCCATCAATTATGTAGAATAAAATGTATCTAATATTAATAATATTGTTTTTAGATCAAGTTAATAGGTAGCTAAGATTTATGTTATATCAACTAAGTACTTCGGTATAAGAAAATAGCTTGGCTAACTTATGGTTTGATAAAGTTACCTAATAAAAATTTTGCAATAATAACCTTTAAATTGATTTCAACTTTTAAGAATTGTTCTCGAGAGTTGCTATTAAAAAATTGCATAATCAATCTAAGAGTTGTTATTTAAAAATATTATTTTATAAACTAGTATAGTAGTTAAACCTATATTTGACAACAAATATTTTCACAACTGTTTTCATTGAAATTAATGCATACTAAAGAGCTAGAAAATAATTATACTATACATTAAATTTAATAACATTTTAGTCATTACATGCATATCAACACAATCCAACAACTGGATTTTTTTTTTTTTTAAAAAAAAAAAGAAAAAGAAAAACACAATACAATTGATGTCTCATTGAGGAACATAAACAAATAAATAAAATCTATAATATTATTAAACTCAAATCATAGATAATTATGTTCATAATCTACATAAATTGTACACACATCTAAACTGGTTAACACAAATACAATACAAAACTATGACTACAGGTTTGATATGATTATTGCGGAGTTTCAATTAAGACGTTCTATCTCAATAATGTTGGACAAGTGTGTGTTTTGTGTTTGAGAAAAAGGTTGTGTAGTGTGTAAACAATTCTCATAGTGAAAAAAACGACACAGACTCTTTATACGTGGAAAACGAGTGCACTTTTCT